>SJYX01010719.1:87161-99559 GCA_006410675.1 Oreotragus oreotragus
GCCTTTTCTAAAACCAGCTTGAACATCAGGGAGTTCACAGTTCATGTATTGCTGAAGCCTGGCTTGGAGAATTTTGAGCATTACTTTACTAGCATGTGAGATGAGTGCAATTGTGCAGTAGTTTGAGCATTCTTTGGCATTGCCTTTCTTTGGGATTGGAATGAAAACTGACCTTTTCCAGTCCTGTGGCCACTGCTGAGTTTTCCAAATTTGCTGGCATGTTGAGTGCAGCACTTTCACAGCATCATCTTTCAGGATTTGAAACAGCTCAACTGGAATTCCATCACCTCCACTAGCTTTGTTTGTAGTGATGCTTTCTAAGGCCCACTTGACTTCACATTCCAAGATGTCTGGCTCAAGATTAGTGATCACATCATCATGATTATCTGGGTCGTGAAGATCTTTTTTGTACAGTTCTTCCATGTATTCTTGCCACCTCTTCTTAATATCTTCTGCTTCTGTTAGGTCCATGCCATTTCTGTCCTTTATCGAGCCCATCTTTGCATGAAAAGTTCCCTTAGTATCTCTAATTTTGGTTGACTCATTGGAAAAGACTCTGATGCTGGGAGGGATTGGGGGCAGGAGGAGAAGGGGACGACCGAGGATGAGATAGCTGGATGGCATCACGGACTCGATGGACATGAGTCTGAGTGAACTCCGGGAGATGGTGATGGACAGGGAGGCCTGGCGTGCTGCGATTCATGGGGTCACAGAGAGTCAGACACGACTGAGTGACTGAACTGAGCTGAATCTGGGGACTAGTTAGTTGGTAAGATTAGAGGTTTAAAGTTTTAAATGTTGTGGTAAGAAGTCCATGCTTAATCTGGTAGGCAATTGGAAGCCTAAACAGGAGATCATTTGTATCAGAGATCAAAGCTAAGTAGCGGAAAACTTAATCCATGGCTGATAATATAAGGAGAAGAAAGATATCCATGGTCCCTGCCTTCATGGAGCTTATGGATAACTTGGAAGACAAAGCTAAGGTGCCTGAAATGAAGAACCGTACGAGGCATCAAGTAATCAAAAACTAAGATGCTAAAACCAGTCAATCATAAAGGAAATCAGTCTTGAACATTCATTGAAAGGACTGATGCTGAAGCTGAAGCTCCAATACTTTGGCCACCTGATGAGAAGAACTAACTCTTTGAAAAGACCCTGATGCTGGGAAAGATTGAAGGCAGGAGGAAAAGGGGATGACAGAGGATGAGATAGTTGGATGGCATTATCGACTCAGTGGACATGAGTTTGAGCAAGCTTGGGGAGATGGTGATGGACAGGGAAGTCTGGGGTGCTGAAGCCCATGGGGTGGCAAAGGGTTGGACACGACTGAATGACTGAACTAAACTAAGTAGATCTTAATCTCCTTGGTATAGGAGATTAAAGGAACAGGAGGGATTATGAGGACTAGACTGGTCTAGAGAAGCTCCTAGTATCAGAAGATGGACTTTGAAGAAGGGTAGGTATTGGATTGGTGCCAGAAGAAGGGAGAGAATCACAACAGCATTAATAATACAAGTGAAGGCACAGTATTAGTCTTACTTCTGTAATCATAGCTCAGCCTCTTCTCTATGCAGTACAGTGAAGCAGAGTAGGAAAGCTTAAGAAGCCAGGTAATAAATATTTTAGGCTTTATAGTCCCTATGGTCTCTGTCACAACTATTCCCCTCAGCAGAAGGGGGAAGCAGCTACTAACTAGATTCTGTTTGGCCAATTTAAGGAGTATGATAGTCTTCAACACTCCCTCATTAAAAATGTCTGTCCTCTCACATATGACTCACAACAGGCTTTAAACTGAGTAGTGCAGTCTCCTTGATAATTTCTTGTGAACACACAAATTGCATTGCTCAATTTGTTAATGAAAACTATAGAATAGCAGCCTGTGTAGGTCATGTCATAATGGTCTATTTTCTATGTGGAGAAATTCTGATTGAGATTCAAAAAGTAAAGCATTTGTCTTTCCCATATATTTCAGCCAACTGAGAGTCTTTGGGTTCAGGGTTCAAGATAAGAAAAAGCTGTGGAAATTCAAAAATGAATCCAGATATAAGCTGGAAAACAAGGTTTGACCACATTCCAAGTCACCGATGTAGACACAATTAAATTCTGTGTCTGATATTTTAAGCTATGCTACTTTTCAGTGAATTACCTGTATTATTAAATGCTGTGAAAGTTTTTGTACTTAACATGTGAGCTTACTCTTGAAAACTGTGTTTTCCCTGCTGTAAGAGAAAAGTATCCATTTTTCTTCAGAGCTTATTGAAACAGAAATGATAGAAACGTAAAGGGCTGAAATGAGAACAGATCTGTTTTCCATTCCCATTTCAACCCTGAGTGACTTGAACGAAGCAATTACCTTCCCTGTATTTTAATTTTTCAATTTAAAATAGGGTTAGCAATATCTGCCCCTTACCTCAAGTCCCCTAGAAAAAATGAGATGAAGTCAAATCCACTTTTCAGAAACACCTTTACAATGAAACTACTGCACATAGAAAATGGGAAGTTTCTACACCTTCTGCAAGCCAATGACTGTTTACATTGTTCCACACTTGATAAACTAAAGTTCATTAGACTTTATCACAAGAAAGGAAAAATGGCCACTACCTGGCCATTTGTTAGTGGTTACCATGCCAAGATTTTCTTTGTAGAGAGGAAATACTATCAGGGCATAGTCAGGAAAGGGGGCACTCAGCGTGAGGCCCATGAGTCTGGGCACTTCATCCAAACTTGAGGACATGATGGTTATTAGTCACCGAATATTGTGACTAGAATTACTTTGGTTATTTTAAATGCTTTTCAGATGCCAGAGACTAGAGCACAAAAACACCCACACTTATAAACAACTTACTTTATAAAGAAATGTTTACTAATACCCATAAGCATCAATCAAAGTAATTTTAAACAGTGCCCCACCAAAAATAGCAGCATTTTAAATGCTCAGCAGAATGGTGAAGTACAAGTTTCATTTCTCCTGCATGTATGTCCCCGTTGACTCAGTGTTCATCACAAGCTCCAGCAGCCATGGCAGAAACTCATCCCAGATCTGTCCCTGATTGTTTATACAGCAAGGATTATTCCACTGCAGTGACAGTCAGTTAAGCTAACCTCGAGGTGACCAAAACATGTAGAATTAAGAACTATCTAGAGAGGTTAAAGGTGGGTAAGTTATACAAACAAAACATTTATTAATGTCCACTGATACTCAGAAAAAGCAAATCATGGATAAAATGTAATCTTGTTCTTGATGGGATTATAATTATCCGAGGAAGTTTGTAAAGCCCATGCCACCGTGGTAAAGACTGGAGCAAGGTAAATACCAGAAAATGACATCATGACATGGTAAGCAACTGGGAGGTGGGGTGTGCAGTGTACAATTAATTCAAACACATAAAAATGCATGTTGTTTTATTAATGAGTTATTGAAATACCACTTGCCTAAATGAAATACTGAATGCTCCAGGTCCCAGCTGCATTTTGGGGCCACCTGGTGGCAATAACTATTCAGACGTCAATTATCTGTGCTCTGTGACCAAGGCCTTAAAAATAGATGAGAAAAGAAGAGAAGCCAAAGGCAAAGGAAATTTATGTCAGAGAGTGTTTTGCCTATGTTCTCCTCTAGGAGTTTTATAGTTTCTGGTCTTACATTTAACTGCCACTGACATAACATGGAAACCGCAGGAAGAGCCACCAGGCCTGAAGGTATCATGTGCAAAAATGGAAATCGATGTGGACCAAAGTCCAGGGGGTATTTTTCCACCTCCCCAACCACATGCTTGTACTCTGTAAGTAACTTGGAACCGTGATGGAGCTCTGGGAATGGAAAAGTGGGTAGGCAGGATAACCTCGGAGAAAGTCTTCACCAATTCAGTGGGACGAGGATGTATAATATCTGTCTCTTATACACATCTAGATGTGTATAAGAGACAGCTTATGGAGGAGGGCATGGCAACCCACTCTAGTATTCTTGCTTGGAGAATCCCTATGAACAGAGGAGTCTGGTGGGCTATGTCCATAGGGTTGCCAAGAGTTGGACACGACTGAAGCAACTTAGCATGCACATAGGTGATTATAGAGTATTAAGTAGAGTTCCTGGTGCTATACAGATTATTGCTATTTCTTGATTAAGACAATTCATCATCAGCTGGGTCAGTTCTCTGTTTTTTGTAGTTTTTTCACAGAGGTTGATGAGACTTTATAAGATTATTGCTGTTCTCAAGAAGCAAATATAAACTAGATGTAGAGAGATGATTATTTTCCTATTTTTTTCCAACCACGATTTAATAATTCATTATTTCCCCACTGATCCACAGTGTTAATCTGTCATTGTTTAAATTTCCATTTCTGGGAGTCTTTTTCTGAAGTCTTTATTTGGTTCCTTTGGTCTGTATGTCAAGTTCTATCTCGGTTACTGAAGCCTTGTAAGAAGTCTTAATATCTTCCTTCAGACTTGTTTTGCTGCATGAGTGTCTTGACCATTTTTTCTTTTTTAGACTCTTTGAATCTTAGAATCATCTTGTAAAGTTCCATGAAAACTTTACAAGGGTGGGACGAATTTAGAGAGTGCATTTAAATATATACATTACCTTGTGTAAAATAGATAGCTAATGGGAAGTTTCTGTATAGCACAGGGAGCTCAGCCTGGTGCTCTGTGACAACCTAGAGGGGTGGGATGGAGTGGGAGGTGGGAGGGAGGTTCTAGAGGGAGGAGACATATGTATATATATGGTTGATTCATGCTGATATATGGCAGAAACGAACATAACATTGTAAAGCAATTATTTTCCAATTAAAAAGAAAAAAGAAAACCATGTTGAATTAAGGGAAGAAGTTCCTATTCAATGTATGAGTCTATGTGGGGAGAATTGACACCTTAATAACTTTCCCTATCCACTAAATGGTTTTTCTTTTATTTAGATCTTCTAACTCTTTCATGTCTTATAATAAAATTTGATAATTTCCTTCACTTATGTTTTATATACATTTTAGTTAGATTTATTCACATATATTTGCTGCTGTTATCTTCTTTTCTCCTGCTCTGAACCTTGAGTGAGGCTAGTTACTCCAGTTCTACTTCTTAATTAACTGCTACTGTCATCACCAGTCCACACATTCATTTGTTTCCTTTTATCCTCATGTCCTACTTTCTATTATGTTGAATTTATTTAATCTGTATCTTTTCATTGTAGTTTTAAATCATGTTTCTTGTTTTCTCTACATATATTTTAATTTATGAGAATGGTGTTGTTACATTATTGCACTGTTTCTTATCTTTTTCATCTAGCACTAGACTTTTAGATGCATCTTGGTGCCTATGTGTACTTCTAAATCCTGTTCTCTGAAGGTATGCATTTACCACATTTTATCCAACTGTTCACTGATTGGAGCACAGAATACCTCCAGCTCCCTGCCACTACATGTAGTACTAATGAATATACTAATGTGGGCCTTGTGAAGATTTATTTGGCATATAGACTCAGGGTCATATATTTGACTAAATAATGCCAACAGTTCCCCCAAATGCCAGTATAGATACCTATAACAGTGCATGAGGCTCGGGTGAAATTGGAACTATGGAAAATGACAAAGAATGGAAGTTAGGAACCCTCATTATTAATTTAATTTGCTTTTATCTGATCTCTAATAGTTTAAGATCATTCAGATACTTCAAATACTTATCAGTCTTTCAGATTCCTTTTCTGTAACTGTTCTCCTCATTTTCCTAAGGATGTGTCTGCCTTTTATCAGTTTTGAAGAATTTCTTGTATAATCAAGATACTAATCCTCTGTCTGCTTTAGACATTATAAATGTTTTATCCCATTTTATAATCTGTATATTAAGTTTATCCATGATGTCCTTCACTGAAAGAAATTCAACTTTGACATAATTAAATCCACCTTAATTGTGTGTTCTCATTGTATTTTAAAGTTTTATTTAAGTTCTTCCCCATTCCCAGGTTACAAAGGTTTTTGCTTAGATAAAACTATAAAGTTAATATTAAAAAATACTTCTCACTTAGGTCTTTATCTAGAATCTACCCCTAATTGTGTGTTACAGAGGATTCATGTCTCCCTTCAAACAAAATAGCCTACTTTTCTGAATATTAAATAATGATTCTGGGTTTTTTAAATTATTCCTTAAATGCATTGTATAGAAATGGCCTTGTGGGATTTTGATCCCATATTCAGCAGCCTTACTAAATTACCTTCAGTTTCATTATTTATAGGGTTTGAGGGGCTTTGAATGAAGATAATCATATCTGCCTTACCTGTAAATAAAGACAGTTTTATACGTTTCAATACATGTTTTAATATGTATGCTTTTTCCTTCTCTGTTTTTCTTGCCATACTTTCTGAACAAGGACTTCTGTTTGATTTTTAATAGAAAAGTGATAGCAGCATCTCTGATATTAAAAGAAATATTTTAATATTCCTGATGCTGAGATCCATATCATATCATAGTACTCAACATACCATGCCATTTGTGCCATGTTAATTGTTTTCTCAAAACGGTTTCTTTTCAGCTAAATGTTCAGAGGTTGGTAGAGGGAAGTAAGGTGGGAAAAGAGGATATTATGGAAAAGAATAGACATTCATGTAGACACCTTGGGCTTCATACAATTACTATTCTTTCCACAAAAACAAAACAGAAGTTGCTTGGTGGTGCCACTCTGCCTGCTGGGGGTACATGCAGCTTTGGGATGGCCCCATGCAAAACAAACATCGAAGCCAAAATCCATTTCCGATTTCTTTCCGTTAGTAAAAAGAGACGCTAGTTCATACCTTTCATACAAGCGAAGTGGCATAAAGCGGGAAATTCTGCTTTTGTCTGAAATTCTTTTATTTAACATGTATATTTATGAGTAAGATTGCCCCATGTTTCCATTTTCAAAATATCTTTGTTCTCAATTTGTTTTTTAGTCAGTTTATAAGATATATCTCTTCCAGGAATTAATTTTTTCTGTTTTAATATTCATTGACAGAAAGCTGTTTATATTGTTTAATCTCTCCTGTGCCTATAGCTCTCTTCTCTGTATATTATCAGTATTGTTTACTTATGCCCTGCTTTTTTCCTGATCTTGCCAGATATTTGTAAATTTTATTATTCTTTTTAAATAATGAATTTTTGAAATTGACTCTGTTGTATCTTTATTTTAATTTCATTAATTTCTGCTCTTTGTTAAATCCTTACTGCTATTCTTTTTTATTTATTCTGTCCTTTGTATACCATAGTAAGGTGCTTTTCTAATACATTAATTTTTATCCTTTTAACTTTTAAAAAATTATTATTTAAGGTCATCAATTTCCCTCTCAGTAATCTCAGTAATACATTACTTGCATTATTTTTATTAGTCTTCATTTCTGATTATTTTTCATAAGAATAAAGCACACTTAATTTCATACGATTGAACCATATTGATTAAAAGTAATAAAACTGAACAAAAATTAGGATANAACCATGATGGCATGATGACTCACCTAGAGCCAGACATCCTGGAATGTGAAGTCAAGTGGGCCTTAGGAAGCCTTAGGAAGCATCTCTAGGAACAACGCTAGTGGAGGTGATGGAATTCTAGTTGAGCTATTTCAAATCCTAAAGGATGATACTGTGAAAGTATTGCACTAAATAGGTCAGCAAATTTGGAAAACTCAGCAGTGACCACAGGACTGGAAAAGGTCAGTTTTCATTCCAATCCCAAAGAAAGGCAAGGCCAAAGAATGCTCAGACTACCGCACAACTGCACTCATCTCACACACTAGCAAAGTAATGTTCAAAATTCTCCAAGCTAGACTTCAACAGTACGTGAACCGTGAACTTCCAGATGTTCAAGCTAGATTTAGAAAAGGCAGAGGAACCAGAGATCAAATTGCCAACATCTGTTGGATCATTGAAAAAGCAAAAGAGTTCCAGGAAAACATCTATTTCTGCCTTATTGACTATCCCAAAGCTTTTGACTGTGTGGATCACAAAAAACTGTGAAAAATTCTTCAAGAGATGGGGATACCAGACCACCTGACCTGCCTCTTGAGAAATCTGTGTGCAGGTCAAGCAGCAACAGTTAGAACTGGACATGGAAGAACAGACTGGTTCCAAATCGGAAAAGGAGTACATCAAGGCTGTATATTGTCATNATCACAAAAAACTGTGAAAAATTCTTCAAGAGATGGGGATACCAGACCACCTGACCTGCCTCTTGAGAAATCTGTGTGCAGGTCAAGCAGCAACAGTTAGAACTGGACATGGAAGAACAGACTGGTTCCAAATCGGAAAAGGAGTACATCAAGGCTGTATATTGTCATCCTGCTTATTTAACTTATATGCAGAGTACATCATGCAAAATGCCGGGTTGGATGAAGCACAAGTTGGAATTAAGATTGCTGGGAGAAATAACAATAACCTCAGATATGCAGATAACACCACACTTATGGCAGAAAGCAAAGAAGAACTGAAGAGTATCTTGATAAAAGTGAAAGAGGGGGGTGAAAAAGTCAGCTTAAAGCTCTACTTTCAGAAAACTAAGATCATAGCATCTGGTCCCATGACTTCCTGGCAAATAGTTGGGGAAACAATGGAAACAGTGATAAACTTTATTTTGGGGGGCTCCAAAATCACTGCAGATGGTGACGGCAGCCATGAAATTAAAAGACACTTGCTCCTTGGAAGAAAAGTTATGACCAACCTAGACAGCATATTAAAAAGCAAAGACATTACTTTGCCAACAAAGATCCACCTAGTCAAAGCTATGGCTTTTCCAGTGGTCATGTATGGATGTGAAAGTTGGACTATACAGAAAGCTGAGCAGCAAAGAATTGATGCTTTTGAACTGTGGTGTTGGAAAGGACTTTTGAGAGTCCCTTGGACTGCAAGGAGATCCAACCAGTCAATCCTAAAGGAAATCAATCCTGAATATTCATGGAAGGACTGATGCTGAAGCTGAAACTCCAATACTTTGGCCACCTGATGGGAAGAACTGACTCACTGGAAAAGACCCTGGTGCTGGGAAAGATTGAAGGCAGGAGGAGAAGGGGGTGACAGAGGATGAGATGGTTGGATGGCATCACTGACTTGATGGACATGAGTCTGAGTAAGCTCCAGGAGTTGGTAATGGATAGGAAAGCCTGCAGTCCATGGATAGGTATGCTGCAGTCCATGGGGTCACAAAGAGTCAGACACGACTGAGCAACTGAACTGAACTGAACTGATCTGTGGCTGAATGGGGTTTCCAGAACTACCATAGAAATTCAAGGAATATCTATCTATGTGATCTGATGTTGTTACTGAGTTAGAGTTCACTCTACTCGCCACATGACAGCCCAGTAATCTGAGAGATGAGGTGTTGAGGTGAAATATGAATATGAATTTATTTGGAAACCCAGCAGATTGAGAAGATGGCAGACTAATATCTCAAAATAACCGTCTCATTGGGATCTGAATGCCAGATTCTTTTATAGAACAGAGAGGGAAAGGTGATGAGGAAAGAAGTCTTAGAAATATCTCCTGGATTGTCCAGCCTCAGGGAGGGAATGTGTTGATTCCTTCTTTCCTACAGCCATTCATGGGTGGACAGGGTCCTGAACTTTGGTTTAACATTCAGACAGAGGAGCAGAGTTCTCAGAGACAGGCCATTATGTATGATCATAATAACAAAGGCAATGAAAAGCAAAGATTTAACTCAATGAAATGGATCCAATATGGAGTCAAAATTGACTCTTCTCTGTAACAATGTCATCTGCCAGACTGGGAAGTTGGACCAGGGAGCATAGTACAGATTTAAGAAATCTGACTCTGTCTCCTTGCCCAAACAAGGTAGTGGGAACTTTGTGGCCAACACCATCTCTGGCCAGCCCTCTTGGCTTCACTCTGGAAACCAATTCTCTTCGTCTGTTTCCTCAAAGTCCCACTGACATGGAGTTGTTGGGTGAGGCATATTTTACTGAAGATTTTGGGAGTGGTTAGAGAAATCAGATATTTATAGCATAGGACAGGATTATACTTTCTTGAATTTACTCCCAGATACTAGTGTTCCTACAATATATAGAGCAGTCCTTGCCAAAGTAAATTTCTTGCTAGCTGTGCCCTTTTGCAAGTCCCTGCTGCCAACCAGGGGGCCTCAATCTCTCTCTCTCTCATTTCCCTCTCCTTGTTACCTGTATTCTTGACATTCTTCTACCACACCGACACCAATTTGCAGTTTTCATCCCATCTCAACTTGACCTATCTTTTCTTACCACAAAACATGTTGATATCCCCAGCCAAACCAATCACCATCTAATTTGTTCTCCTCTCTCAGATATACGAAGCATATAGATTTGTAACTTATGGTTTCTTTTTATTTAACATATCCACTAAATAAAGGGCTTCTCTGGTGTCTCACGCAGTCAAGAATCTGCCTGCCATGCAGGAGGCCTGGGTACAATCCCTGGATCAGGAAGATCCCCTGGAGAAGGGGATGGCACCCCACCCCAGTATTCTTGCCTGGAGAATTTCAAGGACAGAGAAGCCTTGCAGGCTTTGGTCCATAGAATTGCACACAGTCAGACACAGCTGAGTGACTAACCACACACACAAACTAAATAAAATTTTCAGGTGGGATTATTAGCCACCTGCCTCCACCCAAATCCCTGCCCTGACCCTAAGAAGACAGGAAAGAGGAGGGGTAGAGTAAGTGAGTTTCTTTTTGCTGGAGTCTAGTGCTTAAGTATTTCTTATCAGAGCATTTCCAAACCTGGAGCCATTCCTGGGAGCACATCTTTTCTCTTTGCCTGAAAGAGCTGACCAAAAAAAGAACCTGAAACAAGGACATAAGAGAGTGAGCAGATCAATAGCATCTGCTAAACTCTATCATGAGAATCAATGTTGAGATGGGCCAGGGAACTCAACCATCTGATATCTTCTGGAAAGCTGCAGGCCTGGCTACAGATGAAACCATCCCCTGATGCTCTTTTAAGAAATGTGTATTATAATAGACATCCTTTATTTTTTGGAACTAAGTAAAATAATAAGAGATTTGCACTGGCATGACATTAAAAAAATAATACATACTACAAAGCCACAGAAATTGAGATTGTATGGAGCTGATACCATAAAGGAGGGATAGGTCCAGGAAACAGAGCAAAAGCCCAGAAATAGAGCTATATGAGTGTATAGACATATGTGCAATTTTAAAGCATCAGGGAGAGGATGGAATATCTAATAGTGGTGCTTGGGAAACTATAAACAATTGTTGGAGAAAGAAATTTGGAGCCTTTTCTCATAATATCAAAGTATATCCTTGATAGCCTAATCAGTTAAATGCAAATAAATAAATAAACCAGGAGAAAGCATGAGTGTTTTCATGATTTTTATATAGAAGAGACATTTTAAGCATAATATGATAGAATCCACAGAGCATTCTTAGAAAATAGTAAAGATAATATGAATACCTCAATGTAAAATTGAGTAAATTAAGCAGGCGATCAATTCACAAAAGAAATGACAATGACTAAACAGAAAAATTATAATATTTCAATTTACAATGAATCAAGAATACTAAAGTAAGTAAAGTAAGGAATCATGTATAAACTATTGTGTTGTAAAAGACAAAAAGACTTACTAATACCCAGTATAGGCATGAAGAGGAAAAAAAAAATCTCATAAATTGTTGCTGGTTGTATAAATTGGCATATATTTTCTGAAGAGTATAAATATACATCAAATCCTTAAAACACTATAACTTAATCCTGACTAATTCTTGGGAAATAAGAAATAGAGCAAAGACATTTATCTGAAGGTGTTAATTATAGTATCAGGTATATATCAAGACATTATAAATGACTCAAATGTTCAAATTAGAATATTGGTTAAATGATCATGTACCTTCATGAAAAATCACTTCATGAATCATAGCTTTGTCATGGCAAAGGGGCTGTGTAACTCAATGAAGCTATGAGCCATGACATGCAGGGCAAGCCAAGATGGACAGGGAATAGTGGGGAGATCTGACAACATGTGATCTACTAGGGGAGAGAATGACAGTGGACTTGCCTTGAGAACCTCATGAACAGTTTGAAAAGAAGATATGACACCAGAAGATAAGCCCCCTGGGTCAGAGGTTGTGCAATATGCTACTAGGAAAGAGTGGAGGAATAGCTTTGGCTGGGCCAAAGCAGAAACGATACACAGCTGCTGACTTATCTGGTGGTGAAAGTAAAGTTCAATGCTGTAAAGAACAATATTGGAATTAGAATATTAGGTCTATGAATCAAGGTATATTGGATGTGGTCAAGCAGGAAATGGAAAGAGAAGACATCAACAATTTGAAATCAGTGAACTAAAATGGATAGGAATGGGTGTATCTACTACTGAGGGCAAGAATCCCTTAGAAGGGATAGCCCTCATAGGCAACAAAAGAGTCCGAAATGCA
>SJYX01010720.1:0-10521 GCA_006410675.1 Oreotragus oreotragus
AAAAAAAAATGTAGCAACAAAATTATTATAACCAACATATGGAGATTAATAGCAACAATGTGGCCTCAATCTTTGTTGAAAAGTTGAGGTCTGAAGCGAAAGATGCTAAGAATCCATAGGGATTCATTTTAGTAGCAAAGCAGGGACTGAGAGCATTATAATGTGTTCTGTGAAGGGGTCTTCAGGGACTTAACACCAAAGGTCAGGAGCTGTGTAAGAAGCCCAAGTAGGTTTAACACAAATCTAAGCAGATGAATAGTGAAATCAGAATAATAAAGTCACCTTTTAAATAGGGCAGCTGAGGACTGTAGCTTGGAAACCCTGTAATGACAACCTGGTTTAAAGTGATTGAAACAGCTAATGTTGCTGATTTTTGCTATATACCAAGTACTCTATTAATTATTTTGAATGTGGTATTTTAGTTAATCCTCTCAACTACCTTAGGACATAGGAACCAAAATCACTACCATCTTACACATGAGGAAACTGAGAAGAAATTTGCATGTTCACACAGTTGGTAAGTGGAGAAACAAGAATTCCAGGCCAGAGTAGATTGGACTCCAAAATCCAAAAGGCAAATGCATCTCCTTTTTTAAGGTAGAAGCAGCAGATAGGTACCTGCCTCTGACTAAAAAAGAGAGAAAATTGATAGCGGGTAGGAGAAGGCAATGGCACCCCTCTCCAGTACTCTTACCTGGAAAATTCCATGGACGGAGGAGCCTAGTAGGCTGCAGTCCATGGGGTTGCTAAGAGTCAGACACAACTGAGCGACTTCACTTTCACGTTTCACTTTCATGCATTAGAGAAGGAAATGGCGACCCACTCCAGTGTTGTTGCCTGGAGAATCCCAGGGATGGGGGAGCCTGGTGGGCTGCCGTCTCTGGGGTCGCACAGAGTCGGACACGACTGAAGTGACTTAGCAGCAGCAGCAGGAGCATGAAAATGGAACAGGAAGGAAAGTCATAAAGAACAGAGGCCAAAAAAAGGAACAAAGCAAAAAAAAGTTGTCACTGAAGTAATCGTAGCGCTTCCCTGGTGACTCAAACAGTAAAGAATCTGCCTGCAATGCAAGAGACCCAGGTTTGATCCCTGGGTTGGGAAGATCCCCTCAGGAAGAAAATGGCTACCCTTTTTTGCCTGGAGAATCCCATGGACAGAAAAGCCTGACAGGCTACAGTCCATGGGGTCGCAAAGAGTTGGACATGACTGAGCTGCTGAGCTTTCACTTTTTTTTCTTCACAATTACCTTATCCCACAACCAAACTCACTTCAAAATGCTTACCGCAATCTGTAGTTTTCCTTTATTTTTAATCTTGATTAACTCCCACACTAGAAAGTCTGTTTTCCCGTAATGTACATACAGCACAAAGCACTGCCCAGCACATAATCAGTGAGCAAGAATCAGTTATTGAATTCATTAAATCAATCCATTAAGTCATAATTTTCAGAACTGGAGGCTAAGCTACCAGTAAGATTTTCCCCCATCAGCTAAGAACTATGTCTGCTCTTCTCTAACAAGAGAGACATTACTTGGAGCATAGTCTTCGTTTCTGCCCCTTGGGCAGTTAATTCTTATTTGCTTAGAGGTGAAGACACATGGAAAGGAGGGGAGGAGGGGATCATGTTAAAGGGGAGACGTACGGATCTCCTTGAGATCAAAGATGGATTATTTTGATTAGTAGATTCTGTGCTACTTAAATTTGTCATGAAAGTCACTTTAGAGTTGCCTTCTTTGAAGAGGTGAGTTTTGTTGGAAGAGTATGTAGGAGAAAGGTGATATCGAATGCAGAAGAGGATTTCGCTTCCACCATACAGGGCCATGTGGAGGCTCATGAGGAGGTGGTGGTATTCAGGGAGAGTGGGAGTGGTGAGCAGTGTGAGCTGAGAGTGAAGGTAGCAAATGTGGGAAGAGGAGGAAATGACAGCACTTAGCTGAACAGTGGGCTTAACAATCTGGCAGTAAACAGGGAGCTAACAAGGCCCACCTGGAGCGGTTAGCGACAAAAAAGACATTTGTAGCTCACCAAGAAGACTTAATTGAGGAGAAAATAATATGATGTTTGGCTAGCATGAGACTCATGCTGTATCTTGGACCCAAGTTCTTTTGGAATTTTGAAGTGGGCAAGAAATGACTGACATGTTTGTGCTTCTGGACTGAAAACGTCTTTCTCTGGTGATATTTTAGCATCCATGCCAGCATCATTGTTATTTGCTCCATAGTGATTTTGTCTTGATGTGCATGTTTCTTAATGTGAGACGTTTTGTTACTACTATCTTCCTTATTAAAATTAATTTATTTTCTGCTTTGATAAACTTCTTGGCACAGATGTACTTTTTGATGCTAATCAGAGATTTGTTCCTTTAAACTTTTTCTTTTCAGTCTTTTCTATGATAGTTCAACTTTGCTTGGTTATTCTTTTTGCTGTATGCTTACAGAAAACCTGTCTTCCGTTTTTAGTCATAAAGGATTCGTTCACCTTAGAGATTCCAACATGCTTTTTTTTTTTTTTTTAAGCCTACAGTCCATCTGTTACCATCTCCTCTGATATTAAATTGTATTACCCTTTGTTGTTTCCTCCAACTTATGGCAGAAGAGACTGTTTTCCAATAAGCCCACTTATCGCATATGACAAGAAATGTATCAAGTTTTTTCTATCAGCTTTCAATGTAGACGAATCATTAAGCATGCCCCCAAATGTTTAGATTTACCACTTGTTTATGTCACTGATGCAGTGGGTAGGGTGGGGAAGTTATCTACTGAACTATAACAAATTACCCCAAATTTAGCAGCTTTAGATGGCATATATTCGGCGGGTTAGGAGTCTGGACCCAGTTTAGCTGGGCCTTCTCCTCAGGGTCTCACTAAGCTGCAATCAAGGTGTCACCCAGGCTTCTTCCTTTCTGGAGCTCAAGGTCCTTCTCCAAGCTCTTGTGGTTCCTGGCAGAATTCCATTTCTTGCAGCTATAGGACTAACGTCCACTCTTTCACTGGCTGTTAGCAGGGCTGCTTCATGTACATAGTTCCTTGCCACGTGTCCCTCTCACATGACAACTTTCACCTGTTCCAGGGCAGCAGGAGAACCTCGCTCCGTTCTATAAGGCAGAGTCTTCCATAACCTAAGGTAATCACAAGAGTAACTATCCCCATCCCCTTTGTGACAAATCACTTTTGCTGCATCAGTAAGAACTATTCCTTTCAGTAGTAATGTGCGGCTTCTCCCTCTCCCCTCTGGGTTGGGTCACAAGAGGCCTACAAGAGATACAAGACTTCCACAACCATGGTCATTCTTTGGACTGAACTGTATCCCCCTAAAATCCTATGTCAAGGCCCTCATCCCTAAATGTGACCGTACTTGGGGACAGGGATGAGGTCGTAAGTGTGGGGCCCTGATATAACCTAACTAGTTTCCTTATAAGAAAGGACCCTGAGAGCACGTTCTCTCTCACTCCCTCTCCCTTCTCTCTTTCCCATGTGAGGACACAGCAAGATAGTAGTCATCTGCAAGCTGGGAAAAGAGCTCTCACCAGGAACAAGTCCTGCAGGAAGCTTGAATTTATGGGTTCCAGATCTGGGAGAGAATAAATGTTGTTTAGGCCAACTAATCTATGGTATTCTTATTATGGCCCCCTGAGCAAACTAAAATGTGTCAGTAACAGGGCCAACCTCCCCCCACCTCAGTGGCAGTGGAGGCCATGTGGGGAGCAATACTGAGGCACAGCTGTTCCATCTAGTCCTGGGGCATCAGAAGAGGACTCATAGGAACCCAGAACTCCAAATCTCACTCAATAGTAATGAGAAATCCTTCCGCCATGAAGTGAAAAAAAAGAAAATAGATTCAGCAAAGGAATTGAAAATCTTGGCAAAAAATAAATAAGTAAGAAACAAATGGAGATTATCAAGCCAAAAAAAATTACAAGTGGGAAAAAAGACTCCAGTGATGGAGTCAACAGTAAAACAGAGAAGACAGAGGAAAGAATCAGTGAACTTGAATGCAGAGTCATATAAATAATCAATCTGAACTGCTAGAAGACTATACTGAAAATTTTTAAGTGAACAGAGCCTCAAAGATCTGCGAGACTCTAAAAAAGTATTTAGTATTCATATTATTCAAGTTCTGAAGAAGGAAAGAAAACAAGGGTTTCCAGCAATAATGCTGAAACATTTCCAAATTTTGGCAAAATACATAAACCTACAGGAAGCTGAGCAACTCCCAAACAAACAAACAGAAACCCCCCCAAAAAATAATTGGTGTAAAGACACTTGATAGTCAAGCTTTTGAAAACTGAAAGGAAAGAAAAACTCTTGAAAGCAATGAGACAACGTTATACATAGGAAAAAAGCATTTTAAAAGACAGAGTTCTCATGAGAAACCACGGAGGCACAAAAAGTGGGCTAATATTTTTCAAGTTGTGAAACCAAAATCCTATGCTCTGCAAACATTTGGGAAAGAAGGGAAAGGGACTTCCTTTGTGGCCGAGGGGTTAAGAATCTGCCTTCCAATGTAAGGGACATGGTTCGATCCCTGGCTCAGGAACTAAGATCCCACAAGCCACAGGGCAACAAAACCTGTGTGCCACAATAAACACGCATCACGGCCAAAAAAGAAAAAATACAAGAAATGAAAGGAAAATCAAAACATTTTCAGAACAAAGAAAATAAAGGAACTTGTCACAGGAAGATTTGCTCTAATAATTGGCTGAAGGAAGCTCTTTAAACAAAAGAAATGTCAAGCCACAGGGCAACAAAACCTGTGTGCCACAATAAACACGCATCACGGCCAAAAAAGAAAAAATACAAGAAATGAAAGGAAAATCAAAACATTTTCAGAACAAAGAAAATAAAGGAACTTGTCACAGGAAGATTTGCTCTAATAATTGGCTGAAGGAAGCTCTTTAAACAAAAGAAATGGTAAAAGAAAGAATATTAGAACTTCAGAAAGGAGGAATCATGGGAAGAGTAAAGATATGGTAAATATAATAGATTTTTCTTCTCCTTTTGGGTCTTCTAAATTATAGCTGATGGTAGAAACTAAACTTATAACACTGCCTGACTTGTTTCTCAGTGTATGTAGAGGAAATTTTTTAAAAGTTACCATATAAGGAATAAGGAATGTAAAGGGAATGTAAAGGGAGAGTAAGATTTCTACACTTCATTCAAACTAGTACAACGTCAAGACCAATAGACCGTGATAAATTATGTATACACCGTCCGACTTCCTATTTCACAGGTTATACATCTATGTCCCACCATTTTATATTAGGGACTTGTGCAGCCTCATGCGAAGAGTGGACTCATTGGAAAAGACTCTGATGCTGGGAGGGATTGGGGGCAGGAGGAGAAGGGAACGACCGAGGATGAGATGGCTGGATGGCATCACCGACTCGATGGATGTGAGTCTGAGTGAGGGAGCTGGTGATGGACAGGGAGGCCTGGCGTGCTGCAATTCATGGGGTCGCAAAGAGTCGGACACGACTGAGCGACTGAACTGAACTGAACTGAGCATCCACAAATTTTGATGCCTGTGAGGTTCTGGGACTGATATATTATGGATACTGAGGGTGAATGTATATATAATGTAATACATAGTGCTGTGATGTGCTTAGTCACTCAGTTGTGTTTGACTCTTTGTGACTCCAAGGAGCCTGTGAGGCTCCTTTGTCCATGGGGATTCTCCAGGTAAGAACACTGGAGTGGGTTACCATGCCCTCCTCCAGGGGATCTTCCCAACCCAGGGACTGAACCCAGGTCTCCCTCATTGGCGGATTCTTTATGGTCTGAGCCACCAGGGAAGCCCATAGAGCAATCACTGAAAAAGCTACACATAAAGATACATTTTTTTCCCAGGTGGCGCTAGTGGTAAAGAACCTGCATGTCAATGCAGGAGATTTAAGAGTCACAAGTTCGATGCCTGGTGGGGAAGATCCCCTGGAGGTGGGCATGGCAAATCACTCCAGTTGGACATGATTAAAGCAACCTAGTAGGCAAAGTGTCACTAAAAAATACTACAGATAAATCAAAATGGAATTCATTTGCAATAACCTGGATAGACCTTGAGGTCCTTATGCTAAGTGAAATAAGTCAGATGAAGCTAATCTCAAAAGGTCACATACTGCATAATTCCATTTATATAGCATCCTCAAAATGAAAAAAAATTATCAAAATGTAGAGCAGGTTAATGACTGACAGGGGTTATAAATGGTGGGATGGGATGTGTGTGACTATAAACAGCACAAAGGAGATCTTGGTGGTGACGGAATATCTCTATATNAAGGTCACATACTGCATAATTCCATTTATATAGCATCCTCAAAATGAAAAAAAATTATCAAAATGTAGAGCAGGTTAATGACTGACAGGGGTTATAAATGGTGGGATGGGATGTGTGTGACTATAAACAGCACAAAGGAGATCTTGGTGGTGACGGAATATCTCTATATCTTGATTGTGATGGTGGCTATACACATCTATACATGGGATAAAATGACATAGGAATATATAAGCATATTATGATAGTGTCGTTTTCCTGGTTTTGATACTGTACTATAATTATATGAGAAAATCAATGGGGAAAATTGGGTAAAAGATATAGTACAGCTCCTTGTATTGTTATTATATGGTACATATACATATAAACTTACTATATTGTACATGTATAAACTCCTTGCTAGCAGTTTGCTGTGACCCTACAGTTTTTTGAAATACAGTTTTTTGTTTTAAGATTCTTTATTTTTGGCTGTGCTGGACCTTTGTTGCTGCATGCAGGCTTTTCTCCAGTTGTGGAGGGCAGGGGCTCCTCTCTAGCGTGGTGCCCAGCTTTCTCACTGTGGTACTTCTCTGGTTTCACAGCCCAGGCTGTGGGGTGCGCAGGCTTCAGCGGCACATGGCTCAGCAGCTGTGGCTTGCAAGATAGGTACTCCACGGCATGTGGGGTTTTAGTTCTCTGATCAGGGACTGAACTCGAGTAACGCGCCTTGGCAGGCAGGTTCTCAACCACTGGACCACCAGGGAAGGCCCCAAATAAAAATTTTAAAAACCGAATATAGATGTGTGTGTGTGTGTGTGTGTATTTGTGGGTGTCTGCATGTGTGCACGCTCACTGTGTCTGACTCTTTGCAGCCCCACGGATAGCAGCCCACCAGGCTCCTCTGTCCATGGGATTTTCTAGGCAAAAATATTGGAGTGGGTTGCCGTCCCCTTCTCCAGGGGATCTTCCCAACACAGGGATCGAACCCATGTCTCCTGCACTGGTAGGTGGATTCTTTACAGTTGAGCCACCCGGGAAGCCCCTGTGTGTGTCTACTTCCTGGTTAAAGAGCTGCATCTATCAGGTACTCTGTTTAGTTTGTTTCTTTTTTTAGCAAATTTTAAAGCCATTAACTTAGGATAAGAATATTTACATATTGCTGTCACAATACCGAATCTATGTACTGGTGGGATGATCTTGCGTAAACTCCCTGAACTTTTTTTAAAGTTGTAAAATTAGGATGATCATACTTACTTCACATGCCTACAGGATTTTTCTAAGGGTCAAATAAGGTTACATATGCAAAACCACTGAACCCTCTATCTGATAAATGATAGACACTCAAGAAGCAACTTCTTTCCTTCCTTCTTGCTTTCCTTTCACTTTGTATTCCACTACTTTTTAAGTTTTTATTTCTAAGGGGTTTCAAGTACTATTCTTACTCCAATAGATGGATATATTTAATACAAAAAATATGGATAAAAGAAATTAAAGACCTTTGTAGAAACAATGATTCCAAGTCCAAGACAGGAAATGAGTGGAATATCTCTTTGTACCATAAAGTAGTAAGAAAACTCTCAAGGACTAATAGGATCGTCTCAAAAAAAAAATACATGGAAGCCTAATTAAATGCACTTCCACTGGCTTAAAATGGCACCAATTGTGAAGGGAAAAAGATAGACTAAGAAGATAGCAGCAGAGGCAACATAGTTTTAATCTCCCTAAGTTCCTCTAAAAACGTAAAGGGCAACTATGATAGCAAAACAAAAGACCAGGGGACAGTATCCACCATGAGTCTAAATGACCAGGTATTCCTATGATCCCTCAAGTACTCAACACCTTCAGTACAAGGCTTGAGCAATGTCAGCATTTGTGCTGGAGAAAAAGAGCACCGACACATGAGCTTCTAATGGCTCTGGGACCAAGAACCCCCAGATCACCACGTGGTGATCACAACAAAGCATTAGCCAATCTGGGAGCAACAGCTGAAACTAGGAGGAGAGAAATTCACTGGTAAGTTCAAGAGGATTGTGCTGTGATAAAGTCTAAGGGAGCAGTCTGGGTCCAATAAGCTCTCAAAATTATTAAAACAGATCTCCTCTACAAGACATAGGCCCGCCTGAGGACAAGCTGCTGAAAGGAGAATTCAAATGGAGCAAACTAAAAGGGCAAATAAAGAAAAAAGCCAGTTAAAAGTTAGGAGGGGGAGAAAGCAAGTTAGGAGACAAACAGCAGAAATTACTTTTAGTCACTTTGGGGAAAAAAAAATACAGAAGCAAGAAATCTAGAACTATAAAGCAAGAAGAAATCTTCTGCCCCTCTCCTGAATGGACAGGAAAGGTCATTTCATTTAAAAGTGAGCATCAGAAAAAAGATTACAGCTGACTGTCATACAAAGTAATTATAAGAAAAAACAGAATGAGTAGAATAAGATCCTTGTAGACAAAAAGAGTCATGACATGAAGAGTATAAAATTGAAAACTAGAATTTTATACTTAAAAAACTAAAAAATTAAAATGATAGAAATTATGTGAAAAAACATGTATCAGAATTAGAAAAATTCAGGAATCAAGTGATTGTTGAAAACAAGTATTTAAAAAGAGAGGTGAAGGAACTTAAGAAAGAATTAGAAAAAATATATATTTTCCAAAACAAAGCTAGAATAACACACAATAGATAATGCTTTAAGAAAAGTAGTGTATGAAAAATAGAAAACTTTGAAAAATAAAAACAAATTAAGAAAAGAATCATAAAGACTTGAAAGAAATAGATATAGAAGACAGACCCAAAATGCAAACATACAAATGACAGGAAACCAAAGGAGAAAACCAAAGCAGTGAAACAGAACAAATGTTAAAATTTGTAACATTATAATATACTATAACAATCCTAAAAGACTATGCTGTGAAAGTGCTGCACTCAATATGCCAGCAAATTTGGAAAACTCAGCAGTGGCCACAGGACTGGAAAAGGTCTGTTTTCATTCCAATCCCAAAGAAGGACAATGCCAAAGAATATTCAAACTACTGCACAATTGCTCTCATTTCACATGCTAGCAAGGTAATGCTCAAAATCCTTCAAGCTAGGCTTCAACAATATGTGAACCAAGAACTTCCAGATGTACAAGTTGGATTTAGAAAAGGCACAGGGACCAGAGATCAAATTGCCAACATCCACTGAATCATAGAAAAAGCAAGGGAATTCCAGAAAAACATCTGCTTCATTGACTATGCTAAAGCTTTTGACTGTGTGGATCACAACAAACTATGGAAAATTCTTAAAGAGATGGGAATATCAGACCACCTTAACCTGCCTCCTGAGAAACCTGAATCCAAGTCAAGAAGCAACAGTTAGAACTGGACATGGAACAACAGACTGGTTCCAAACTGGGAAAGGAGTACATCAAGGCTGTATATTGTCACCCTGCTTATTCAACTTCTATGCAGAGTACATCATGCAAAATGCTGGGTTGGATAAAGCATAGGCTGGAATCAAGATTGCCGGAAATATCAATAACCTCAGATATGCAGGTGACACCACCCTAATGACAGGAAACAAAGAGGAACTAAAGAGCTCCTGGATGAAGGTGAAAGAGGGGAGTGAAAAACCTGGCTTAAAACCCAGCATTAAAAAAACTAAGATCATGGCATCCAGTCCCGTCACTTCATGGCAAATAGATGGGGAAACAGTGGAAACAGTGACAGACTTTATTTTCTTGGACTCCAAAATCACTGTGGATGATGACTGAAGGCATGAAATTAAAAGACAATTGCTCCTTGGAAGACAATCTATGACCAACCTAGACAGCATATTAAAAAGCAGAGATATCACTTGGCTGACAAAGTTGTGTCTAGTCAAAACTATGGTTTTTCTAGTAGTCATTTATGGATGTGAGAGTTGTACCATTAAGAAAGCTGAGCACCAAAGAATTGATGCTTTTGAACTGTGGTGTTGGAGAAGACTCTTGAGAGTCCCTCAGACTGCAAGGAGATCAAGTCAGTCCTAAGTTCAGTTCAGTCGCTCAGTTGTGTCCGACTCTTTGTGACCCCATGAATCACAGCACGCCAGGCCTCCCTATCCATCACCATCTCCCGGAGTTCACTCAGACTCACGTCCATCGAGTCCGTGATGCCATCCAGCCATCTCATCCTTGGTCGGCCCCTTCTCCTCCTGCCCCCAATCCCTCCCAGCATCAGAGTCTTTTCCAATGAGTCAACTCTTCGCATGAGGTGGCCAAAGTACTGGAGTTTCAGCTTTAGCATCATTCCTTCCAAAG
>SJYX01010720.1:33265-46696 GCA_006410675.1 Oreotragus oreotragus
ACCTGCTGCTGCTGCTAAGTCACTTCAGTCGTGCCTGACTCTGTGTGACCCCATAGACGGCAGCCCACCAGGCTCCCCCATCCCTGGGATTCTCCAGGCAAGAATACTGGAGTGGATTGCCATTTCCTTCTCCAATGCATGAAAGAGAAAAGTGAAAGTGAAGTCGCTCAGTCTGTCCGACTGTTAGCGACCCCATGGACTGCAGCCCACCAGGCTACTCCGTCCATTGGATTTTCCAGGCAAGAGTACTGGGGTGGGGTGCCATTGCCTTCCCCGCCCCATCCTCTAACCCCTAGTAATAAACATTTACTCTAATTTTTTTTTTTACAAGTTTAACTTTTTTATTTCCACTGTGCTGCAGACTCTACCATAGCATAATTCGACAACTTGAGACCTGTTTTTATGTGAAAAGTGTGGCTTCCCTGGTGGCTCAGACGGTAAAGAATCCACCTACCTGCAGTGCAGGAGATTCAGGTTCAATCCCTGGATTGGAAAGATCCCTTGGAGAAAGGAATGGCTTACCCACTCCAGAATTCTTGTCTGGAAAGTCCCATGGAAAGAGGACACTGGCTAGCTATAGATTGTGGGGTTGCAAAGAGCTGGACATGACTGAGCGACTGAACACACACACACACAAGGTACTTAATGAGAAGCAGACTTACCTCCTGTTCTGTTTCCCACAGCTTGGGACATTTAATTAAGAATAATTGGCAATAGGATAATTATTTAATTTTTAATGACTTTCTTACGGTGATTTGGGTTGATAAGTAGCTTGTATATTTTAAGCAATTACCTCTTCCTATTTCTGAGGTTATATCATCATTTGAAAACACATTGGTTGAATTGGGGAAAGTACTCAGACGTAACCAGATTCAAATGCTGGATAGATGGGTTGACAAATGAGGACACTGTTACCAGTTTAATCCCCATATGGGCCAATTAGTTTCACATAGAGAAGAACTCTGTTCCAAAGCCACAGATTGCACCATTAACCCCAGTCAGCCGTCTCCAAATTGTGTGTCATTGATCACGAGAGGCCCAGGTATGAGTGTCAATAGCTCAGAGCAAACCCATCATCACGTCTGAGAGCAGAGCCATTCTGTTATCTTACACGTTCTTCACCTCATAGGTGAAGAAATATCACAGTAAGACGGAAAAGCTGAAGACCTTTCTGCTCCATTTCCCACACCTCACAATCCTATTATAAAGGGTGAAAAATTACAGCTGCATAGCTTCCATTTTGGTAAAAAATCATCATGCTTTAGAGGAAACTGGTAATGGCATTATTGATAAGCAATACAACTGGCAAGCAACAAACAGCTTGTGGATTCACTTCACCAATGACTAACTCCATCACTAAAGGTACCATAGAAATCCTAACATTGACCCAAACAGAGAAGAAAAGCCACATACATACTTTTCTGAAAACCTTGTTACTCCTGGTTAGTTTGTAGAGTAACAAAAACGAATATCAAAAGTACAATTATATCAGATACGAAATCTATCACATATGACTCCTGGAACAGTCTAAAATGTAAAGGTTTGTTAATCTTGGATTTTTCTGGCAAGAATACTGAAGTGGGTGGCCATGCCCTCCTCAAGGGGATCTTCCCCACCTAGGGACCAAACACATGTCTCCTGCATTGCAGGCAGATTCTTTACTGCTGAGCCACCCAGGAAGCCCCTTGTTAATCTTATTCATTCTCAAAACAAACAAAATCTTACCTAATTTAATTTCTTGCTATGGAGAAAGTTTCAGAGCCATCCTTAACTTGGGACTAAGCCTGAAAAATTATCTCAAAAGGTAATTTGGGGTAAAATGGGGTCAAATTAAAGTAATTTTAGAATAGGCATTAATAAAAATAATGTCATCCTTACCATCACTTTGGCAAACCTATAATAGATGTTTTGATATGTGTATCCATTTAGCATACTTATCTTTTGGTAATAGAATGCAATTAAGTTAAAGATAAAACTCATTTTAGCAAAAAGCTGATGCATTTCTACTTTGTAACAGCGCCAACATTCTTGGTTTTTCATGAACCTTTGCATAAGCCCAAAATTTGGAGGATAAAAAACGATTATTTAAATCTAATGACTGGGAGCTTGGGTAGATATCCTTTGTGAGTCATTTCTTCTCTTAGGTAGGAACTACTTTGCAAACAGGTCTGGAGTTCATGCACGTTTTCTATCCTATGTTCCACATGATGGTTATTTTTCCCATTCCTTGTCACTCTTGCTGTTTCTTACCCCGCAAAGCCACCTGAACACTAAAAACAAAAATGTTTTTTTACCACTGGTTTCAGAGAGTAAAATAACTCCTTTTTCTCCTTCTGAATTTGGATCCCAATTGAAGAATGCATACAAAAGGTAGGTATTGGAGAAGAAAACAGCAACTTTACATTAGTGTTCTCTGTTGGCACAAGGGGAGCAGACATGCACCCCAAACAAAGGGACCTGAGAATGGGTTAAGTGCCTATAGGAAGTTTGGGGGGAGTTCTTATGGGGGCGTGAAGGAAGCAGGATTTGGCATAGTGAAGCGCAGCAGGATCACAATGCAGACTTTAGCTAATCCTCTGCGCGCGCGCGTGTGTGTTTGTGTGTGTGTGTGTGTGTGTGTGTTTCGGGGGTGGGGGGGCAGGGGCTGGGTAGTGGTGTGCTGCAGGAGCAGTAGAGAGGTCTGGGGATATGGATGGGCCTATAGGCTTTTTCTAAACTGAGGCAAGGGGCTAGCCCTTACATCCCAGACAGAACAGTCATTGGGAAGGGAGTGTGATCTGGGGTAAAGCTGCTCTCTCAGTAGAGGGCAATTCCTAGGAAGGGGACTTAATTAAGAAGTGTCAATGACCAACATTCTGAGCAGCTGGAGAAATGTCTGCTTCAGTCCTCAAAGGAGGGGTTGCAGATCTGGGCATGATGCCACTACAGTGTTGAAGGAACTCAATCAAATGCATGACATATACTGCCTTCTGTTCAAGGCACTAAAATGCAAGTTATGATTCAGTTTTCGTCCTACATGCATCCTACAAGTATTGCACTTGGCCTTTCCTCCTCCATGTCATGGAGCACTGATGCCAGCAAAATTTCCCCACCTGGCTACAAAACTTTTTCTATCCATGCAAATACTTTCCATGTTCACTCTTATCTTGGAGAAGTATCTGCCTTCCATTCAAGGTAGGTACTATTATCTTTATTCACCTCCCATATCCTTTAGAAATATTCTTCAATAATCCCCTCTCCTTCATTTTCAATCTCTTTCTCTCAATTAGCTCGTTTTTTTCTTTTCCCATTTATATTGTCTAATTTCTCTCATTCTTAAAAAAAAAGGAAGTCTCATCACCCTGGATCCCCTTCTGGCTACTATTTCACTTCTCTGTCCAACTTTTTGAAAAATATGAAATGGTCTGACAGATCACTGGCTTCGGTGTAAAGCAGACTTCAGTGTGAGCCCCGGTTCTGTCCCTTGCTAGCCTAGAAAAATTTCTTAATTTTGATTTGAAATTTGTCATTTGTCTCTGAATTTATTTCATCACTTGTAATGTGGGAATGGCAATTCCTACTTAATGAAGTTGTAATGAAGGTTAAGATTAGAGTATGGTAGAATAGAAATGGTGGGCATGAATTTTATTTCCCAAATTCAAGTGTTTCTAGAACAAACTATATTTCAATTTTGGGTCTCCATTAGGGTGAGTAATTAGAAACTTCCTTTCTGCCTGGGGTTGTCAAGAAGTCCTGGAGTAAAGGCATTGGGGAGACTGGCTTCCATGGTATCAGTTCATGAGAAGAGAAAGGGCTATTGGTCTTGGCTGTACACACTGGCATCCTCTGAGATGTCAGTTATCTCAATTGCCCTTTGCTGCTGAGCTATCCCTTAGTCCCCTCAGTGTCATTTGCTCATGTGCTGGAACTGCAGTGCTAATCTTACCTCATAGTTGAGCGTGGTGGGGATCTCGTATGTCCTCTTAAACCTCAGAAATCCCGGTCATACAGGAATTGTGTTGCTGCCCAAGTCAAGCTGCGCACCTGGAAGCTCTGTGGGGACTGATTGCGTACATTAATTGTAGGGACAAGACAACCTCTGGCCTTTCCATCCATCTAGATTCTCACAAGGAAAGAAACACAACTCCTGTCTTTGGAGTCCTGAAGACTGTCAGGTTATTTACTCATTTTCCCACTTGGGCTGGCCCTTCCCCAGAAACCCACCCACCTCCTCCTGCTAGCCTGAGGAGCATTTTAGAGGTGGCACAGAGTGAGTGAGGCCTTGTTCTAGGCATCGCCTAGTCTCCCAAGCCCTAGAGTTTCCATTTCCGCCGAAGGGCTGCTGCTGCTGCTAAGTCACTTCAGTCGTGTCTGACTCTGTGAGACCCCAGAGAAGGCAGCCCCCAGGGTCCCTCATTCCTGGGATTCTCCAGGCAAGAACACTGGAGTGGGTTGCCATTTCCTTCTCCAATGCGTGAAAGTGAAAAGTGAAAGTGAAGTCGCTCAGTCGTGTCCAACTCTTAGCGACCCAGTGGACTGCAGCCCACCAGGCTCCTCTGTCCATGGGATTTTCCAGGCAAGAGTACTGGAGTGGGGTGCCATTTCCTTCTCCACAGAAACTAAAAAGCCAGGAAAGGATGCCTTTCCTTGTCAATCTGTTCTACCGTCTCTTTCCTGAGGCAATGATCTTCTAGCTCTGTAAATGTTGAGAAAGAGCTAGGGGAGTCATAACCCAGAAAACAAAGGTGAATATTTCAAAACAGCGACCTGCTACACTTAAGCAAAATGCCAGAGGGGAACTTACTTAGTTCCCAGTTGTTGTCGTCGTTTAGTTGCTAAGTTGTGTCCGATTCTTTTGCAACCCCCGGGATTGTAGCCCGCTGAGCTCTTCTCTGTCCACGGAATTTTCCAGGCACAGAGCACTGAAGTGGATTGTCAGTTCCTTCTCCAGGGCATCTTCCCAACCCAGGAACTGAACCCTCACCTCCTGCACTGGCAGGCAGATTCTTTACCACTGAGCCACCAGGGAAGCCCAGCTCATAGTAGGTTTCAATAAATATTAGTATCTGTTTGCACTACTCCACTATCCCCTCTTCCTCAATCGGCCATTTCCTCATTAACTCTTTGAAGCTATCAGTACCATTATACCACGAAACTGCTTCCATAAAAATAACCAATGATGCCCCAGTTGTAAAACTCAATAGGGACTTATCAAATTTTCTCTTTTATTTGCCCCTCCTCGACAGCATTTCCACTGCCAAATACATCTCCCTTCCCCTTGTTGAAACTCTCTCAACCTTGGCTTTTACAACTTCTGTTTCTCTCCTTACTCATTTGGCTATTTTTTTCCCCTCCGTTTTTTTTTTTTTTTTCTGCCCTCAAGTATTAGCGTTTGCCAAGGTTCACTTTTCAGGATCACGCTGCTGCCTGCTGTCATTTACCCCATGCTCTGATGCAGACCCATAGCTTCAGACCAAGTCTTCTAGTCTGACCACCATATTTTCATATTCTCAAATGCCTCTAATATTAAATTAGCTAATTCCTACAGAGTGCTTAACACAATCATGTTAGCCACTGTATTTATTACCACATGTAACTGAAAATCTGAAAAGTGTACATAAAATTTAATACCAAAAATGGTCCATTTTCTCTTTTCTCTCTCATAACCTTACCTCTTAACAACCCTCCTCCCCAAAATAAGCACTAACAACCATAGTGTGTACATGCTCATACACACACACACACACACACACACACACACATATACTCCTCATCCCAGGGCCAGGAGGGCAGAATTCTGGACATCATCCTTCATTCCTCTTTTTTACACTATCCCTTTGCCCACCATCTAATCACTCTGCCCTGATGATTCTACATCAGAAATTAATCAGGAGATTCTTCTTTCTTCTACCTCTCCAGTGCTCTTACATAAATATAGACTCACATTTTCTCATGATTATTCTTCAAGCCCAGCTCAAATGTTTTCGTCACTGAAATCTTCCCTGCACCATTTTTTTTTTCCCCCTGGAGTTCTTGATGATACCTTCTCTTGCTTTTGTGTTCCTTTCACTGCCTGGAATGTCTCCTGCCTTGTCAATTTCTGGACCTCATTTTACTTATTTTTAATTGTTTTGGTCAGGCTGTGTGACTTGTGGGAACTTAACTTTCTGACCAGGGATCAAACCTGGGCCTTTGGCAAAGAAATGCAGTCCAGTCCTATCCACTGGGCTGCCAAGGAATCCCTAACCTCATTTTAAAGCTCAATTAAAATGTCATTAACCTCTCTTTAGGAGAAGGCAATGGCACCCCACTCCAGTACTCTTTCCTGGAGAATCCCATGGACGGAGGAGCCTGGTGGGCTGCAGTCCATGGGGTCGCTAGGAGTCGGACAGGACTGAGCGACTTCACTTTCACTTTTCACTTTCATGCTTTGAATACCTATTAACCTCAATACATATTTTTTTGATAACAGCTGATAATTTTTTTATACACCCCTGTAGCTCAAATGGTAAAGAATCTGCCTGCTAGGCAGGAGATCAGTCCCTGGGTTGGGAAGTTCCTCTGGAGAAGGGAATGGCAATCCACTCCGGTATTCTTGCCTGGAGAATTCCATGGACAGAGAAGCCTGGCAGGCTACAGTCTGTGGGGTCGCAAAGAGTTGGACACAACTGAATGGCTAACACACATGTAAGTAGGAAACAGCAGATATTTATCCTACAGAGAGAATATGCTTTTTAATAGGCATTTAAAACTGAAATTTTAACTGAGAGCCCCAAATTAAAAAAAAAATGTGAAATTTCAAGTTAGGTAACTATTAAGAAGGAAATAATTCAAAACCTATTCTATAACTCAGATGCACTTGTTCACTTTAAGAATATTCAATAGCTGAGACAGAGGAGATCTGTGTATGGATTGTACTGGGGAAGGTTGAACTCACCATCTCCAGTGGGGAAGGGATGGAGAATGCTTCTTCAGCTCATTCCAGAGGGGCAGCCGTTAAAGCTTGGGATATGTTTGTTCCCTGCATTGAGGGGATCCTGTTGAAACTGGGAATCAGGTTGCCCAACTGTTTCTATGGCAGAACCACAAGGGAGAGAATGGTCAACAGGTGAGTATTTCCCAAGGCCCAGATGAACCACCACAGGAGAGAAGGAGTGGGCTGGAGCCATCTTGAGTCCTGCCTAGGAGACCTCTGCAGAGGCTGGGAGGACCCCAACAGGGAGACTTCAATAGGGCTGAGGAAACTGAAGCTGAAGAGTGAGTAGGAATAGGCAGCTAAAAGAAAAGGTGCATTGCCCACATTGTAGGGGTTGCAGTTAGAGAAGTCCGGAAGCAACTCTCCAAAGAGCCCCTGGAGAGCCAACCTGAGACACAAACAGGTCATGGGCCAGTGATCTGCGTAGTCCCATGCACACAGACTGTGCTTGGTTTAATGCTCTTCTTTGCTCTTTTAAAATTCTTCATTCTTGTTCCACAGTGGCGCCAGCATTTCCGTTTTGCACTGGGTCCTGCAAGTTCTAGTGGGTAGGGGGGTTATGTATGTCAGGCCAAGAGAGTGCAAAACTGGATTACAACAGTACAAGCTAGATAAGAACTGTTTTGCTCTTCACCCTGAGAATGCCTTGTAGGGTGCAAGAGGAAAACGAGATGGAGAAATAGAGAAGCAGAACTGTTTTCCCCATACAGGCTTTCAGCCTAAAAAAGGCTTGAATTCTAAATCAAATTCAGGGTTTTGATTAAAATCTAATTTTTGATTGAGAAGTATTTGCAACTGAGCGTGGCCATAGTTTTACTTAGGAACTAAAGATGAATAGAAAAATTCTGATACTGAATTACCTCTTACCATAAAAAAAGCAAACTAGGATTATTTAATGAAATAGTGCAAATACAACAGTTGAAGGGCTTTGTAGTGGGTATAGATTTGAATCCTTCCAGTTGACCCAGAAAGTATTTTCATTAGTAGAAGCTGTGTTTTAAAATAGATGGGGAAACTTTCTGGAACAGAACTGTATTTATATGAGATAACTGAGGAAAGGGTTGAGGTGATTACCTAAGTGAAGGTTGGAAATTTACTGTCATTATTTCACTGCTAGCTGTTGTGTTAAAAAGTTCAGTCCTCTCAAAGCAGGTTCTGAAACAGCTAAAAAGGCACATCATCTCAGGAAGTCAAAATTATATCCTAAAATGAGGTTGTGGGATTAAAATACGGCATTATTGGTATTTCTGCATACCTTTATTTAGCTGCCGTCCGAATAATAATATGTATGCTCTTGCTTTGGAATCAGAACCTGAATTCTAGTCAATGCCCCACAAGCAGTTATTTGATTGTGGTCAATAACTTTCTGTGGGCTCTCTTGATGGCTCAGTGGGTGAAGAATCTTCCTGTAACGCAGGAGACACAGGAGATTTGGGTTCCACCCTTGGGTCAGGAAGATCCCTGAAGGGGGAAATGGTAACCCACCCCAGTATTCTCGCCTGAAAAATACCATGGACAGAGGAGCATGGCGGGTTATAATCCATGGGGTCACAGAGAGTCAGACACGACTGAGCGACTAAGTCCACACACACACTATGACACATATAAAAAAAAATTAAAAACTTTCTGTGTTCAGACCCAAGAGTTCTGAAATACTAAATATAAGTATTAGGTTGCTAACAGACTTAGCTCTCTAAGAGAGAGCATGATAATATCAATGAAAAAATTTCCATTCACCCTCTGGTAACATAATAGGGAAAAAAAAGTCTGCCAGTAAAACAAGGGGGAGGTTTCCAGAGAACTTTAAGTATCCCCTTTGCACGTGGCATCAGATTAGTGACATACTTAACCCTCGGGTATTCTCGTGTGTTACTAATCTAGCCCCATACCTTATAAAAACAGTATCTGTGAAAAAGAGAAAAGACAATTAGTATTGATAACTATTGTAACTTACTCTTCTGCTACTTATACCTGGACTTAAACTATGCTCTTCTGAAAATTGCTCTATTGATCATCTAGGATATTCATTAGTTACAGTTATAGATTTAGCATGGTTATTTCAGAAACCAACTGTGGCAGAGACTGGCTGGCTGTTCATCAAACCAATTTCTTTTTCTTTATGGGCTAGACTCATTTTCATGGGTTGCCTTGTAGTTTGGTGGCTTTGGAGTGTTCTAGCCAGCAGAATGTGAATAGAATTGAAATGTACAAAACTTCTCTTGAGTGATCCTCCATGTTTTGCCCCTTTCAGCCAGCTTGATGTCATGATTATGTGTTGAACATGTCATAACTCAAACATGGAAGAAACTTTATTCTTATAAATGCTTGCCTGCCATTCTGAACTTTACATGGATGAGAAATACATTTCTACTGTTGTATGCAGGACAGATTTTTTCACATTTGTTTGTTTTACCAGCTAGTGTTAACAGATATATTTATGTTTATGGTAAAGGAATTTTAGCTTGCTGATCACTCACTATGTTTTAGATGCCATCTAATATTTCATCACATTGAATTCTCATAATAAGCTGCCATCTAATATTTCATCACATTGAATTCTCATAATAAGCTGTTGAAGTAGTTGTAACCATCGTTGCACAAATGAGGAAATTAAGGCTTAGAAGAGTTCAGAAACTTGCCTGACACCTAAACTCTGCAGAGAGAGGATTTGAACTCAGATTTCCAAGTCTGCAATGTGTGTTCATGATCTTTCCAACAAGCCATCCCAAGAGAAGAGTACAGTATAAACTACACACAGGACACAGATTTATTTGTCCATCAAACATATTTTGTGCATACTGTGTGTCATGTTCTATTCTAGATACTGGAGACAAGATATCTTTGTTATTAAAGCACAGAAACAGTAACTTTTGTTACCTGATGTCCTGTAATTCTAAATGTGCCTTCTAGTTTAAGTTACTCCCAAGCAATGGATGGAGGAAGGCATGGCAATCCACTCCACTGTTCTTGCCTGGAGAATCCCCATGGACAGAGGAGCCTGGCGGGCTGCAATCCAAGGGATCGCAAAGAGTCGGACAAGACTGAGCTACTAAGCACAAGCAATGGTAGAAGTCCTAACAAATAGCTCTCAGTATCTAATTTNAGCAATGGATGGAGGAAGGCATGGCAATCCACTCCACTGTTCTTGCCTGGAGAATCCCCATGGACAGAGGAGCCTGGCGGGCTGCAATCCAAGGGATCGCAAAGAGTCGGACAAGACTGAGCTACTAAGCACAAGCAATGGTAGAAGTCCTAACAAATAGCTCTCAGTATCTAATTTACTCACTGATAGTCAAGAAGAGTAAATATTTTTCTTAAGATATATAAATAACTAGTATTGAGAGATGTTAGTCTTAAGAATTTCTGGCTTAGTAAAGAATGAGGGTGTGTCTCTAAAATTTAGGAGGGATATTCCCATGGATAAACATACTCCTGTTGCCCATATTTTTGGAAAGTGATGATAGTGAAGAGGAGAAATCTAGAATACACTCTATATGGAGTACCATCATCTCACAATCAGCAGATTCTCCAAAACTCATGATGGCACCGTCTAAGAGAAAGAACAATGCTACTTAAATAACACTGCCATAATCAATTCACAGAAGAAATAAAACTACAACTTTTCAAATACATGAAGCCTAGAGTACATAATCCATGGCAGTTTATACATTTTCTTGTAGGTTGTAATCCGGTTAACATTTAATCCAATCTGAAGAGACTGAGAAGAAATTTGAGGCAATATGGCTAGCTTCCCTCATAGCTCAGTTGGTAAAGAATCTGCCTGCAATAAAGGATACCTGGGTTCGATTCCTGGGTCGGGAAGATCCTCTGGAGAAGGAACTGGCAACCCACTCCAGTATTCTTTCCTCGAGAATCCCCATGGACAGAGCAGGCTGGCAGGCGACAGTCCACCGGGTTGCAAGAGTCGGACACGACTTAGCAACTAGACCACCACCAGGGCTCATAAGACAAATTTGATTCTCAGAAATATGTTGATGTTTAAATTGGAGATAAAANGAGAATCCCCATGGACAGAGCAGGCTGGCAGGCGACAGTCCACCGGGTTGCAAGAGTCGGACACGACTTAGCAACTAGACCACCACCAGGGCTCATAAGACAAATTTGATTCTCAGAAATATGTTGATGTTTAAATTGGAGATAAAATTGCGGTTGATCAGAGATATCTGGTAATTCAGAATATCCCAAGTCCCAGAGTTAAGTATTTAAGAGAGCTTTCAAAATACTCTTTTTAACGCTGGTGTCATAGGGACTATTTTCTTAAAAATAAAAAATGACTTGGGTTATTATAGAATAAAAATCTGACTGATTTTGGTTCCTCTTAAGCAAGAAATTTTTAATGAAATCACTTTACCAGTAGGGACTGTTAGAGGTCTGATAATTATGGCAATAAATTATATACTTTTTATACACAGATAAGCTGAATAGAGAGGCTTCCCAGGTGGCTCAGTAGAAAAGAATCTGCCTGCCAAGGAGGGAGATGCAATTGAGAGACTCAGGTTCCATCCCTGAGTCAGGAAGCTCCCCTGGAGAAGAAAATGACAACCCAGTATTTTTCCCTGGAAAATTTTATGGACAGAGGAGCCTAAAGGATAGAGTGTATATTTATTAATCAGTTCACCATGTGCTGGGAAATACGGGAAAAAGAGAAAGGCAGAAATTGGGGACTTTTACTCTTGGGTGGACTGTACCTCTTAAAAAAGCATATTTTATTCTGAAACTGTCAAGTGTAGTATTTCCTTTGCAAATGGAGAAAATTGATTTTAAAAGCCCTTTCTTTTCTTATTAGGTTAGGTTCCATACTCCTGTCCACAATCCCAATAGATGTGCCTTTCACAACAGATGTCGACACAGATGTATAAATACAACTCCCTATGTAAATACCAGGGGTATAGTGTAAAAGAACGATTACCATCCCAGTGTTGTCAGGAAATGGAAAAAGCACAGTAGGAAGTGCCCGTCAGAAGCAGTAAGTCTTCTACAGAAAGAGCCCAAAAGCACTACCAAGAACCTTGCATTGGAAGAAATAGCAGGTACATTAACAAGGCTAGAGTCACATGGTGAAATATGATTTTTTCAAAGTGTTCTAGAAGCAACAATACGTGGTGTCAGAAAAAGTAAACTTCTTTCATAACTTTCTGGAGTATGATGTATGGTTAAAAAAAAAGGCCATTTTGCAAAAAAAAAAACCAAAAACCAAAAAACCAAAAAAAAAACACAAAACCCCAAAACAAAACGATCTCCTTTGTAAACATTCTCAGAAGCCATGAACTTCAAAAGAAAGCAATGCTGTCTTCGTAGTGAATGCAATACATCATGGCCTCCTCAAAGTCAATGAAAACTATATACTATCTGTAAAAAATGTGAAATTTTAAGGTTGAATTACGATGCTACTGTAAGGTGTACACTATGTGTGGTTGTTACTGCTTACAGGAAGGGCTGGGATGGCTCTTCCGAGAGAGGTGTTCCAGGACTGGACAGTAAGGTCTCCCGCTACGTACTGACCCCAGAGGTGCAGAGGGGTAGGGTCGCTTCTCGCCCAGCTGCTAGTTTTCGGGGGCGCGCCCCTACAGGGAACCGCCCATCTCGGGGGCCTCAGGTCCCGGCCCTCTAGCTCCCGGCCTGACCTCCCCCGATCTGCGGCGGGCGGGAGGAGAAGCCCCGGGCGCGGCTGCTCGCGGAGGGCAGAAGAGCCTCCCCTCCTGGGCCTCGGGTGCCTGCCGCACGCCACGAGGGCGCGGGGGAAACCCACAACTTCCCGCCCAGGAACGACGCCCCGCTACTGGCTCCGGCTGGGGGGTGTTCTCGCGAGAGGAGAGGGGGCGCTGGCCGCCGCGGGCTCGGGGGCTCGGGGAAGCCGCGGACTGGGGCCCGCGGGGAGGGGGCAGAGGCGGCGGGCCGGCTGGGGACGCGGGGAAGCCGCTCCCGCCAGTCGCCGTGCGCCAGCCCCTGACGTCAGGAGTTTTCCTCAAAGTCAACAACAAGCCCGCGGCGGCGGCGAGAGCTGATCGCTGCCGCCCGAGCGGGAGGAGGGGGCGGGGAGGCGGCGGCGGCCCCCCCACCCCCCCCAGCGGGGCGCGGCCCTAGAGGAGGCCGCAGACCCCCGACCCGCGCCGGGCCGCCAGGGCCTCTCAGAGCCTCCGCCGCCGCCGCCTCGCCTCGCCGGCGCGACCCGGCCCCCGCCCGAGCGGAGTTTTCTGGTGATGAATTGAATTTGTAGCCGAGATCCGATTCCCACGTAGAGTCTCCGCCCCCTCCCCCCCGCCGCCTCCCTCCTCCCGCCGCCGCCGCCGCCGCCGCCGCCGCCGCCGCCTCCCGCTCCAGCTCCGCGGCCCGGCCGGCTCCCTCCCTCCCTCCCCTGCAGCCCGCCGCCTGCCCTCCCGCCGGCCACACCGGGCTCCAGGGGGGCCAGAGGCTCTGCGGGGTGGGGGGAGGACAGGAGGGGAGGAGGAGGGAGG
>SJYX01010720.1:47431-110481 GCA_006410675.1 Oreotragus oreotragus
GTGGGGGGTGTGTGGGAGGTGGGGAACGTGCTTGTCTGTGTTTTTAATAGTAGTGGGTTTTGATCCGCTCGGGAGTTGTGTGCTAAGAATAGAAATGTGCGGAAGATGCTGGCTTTGGCGGATCCAGTGATGCTGTCGCTGCTGCTGGCGGCGGCGGCGGCGGCTCTGGCTGCAAGTAAACAAACCAGCCTCTTCCTCGTCCACCTCCTCCTCCTGCGCATCGGTCTGCATCAGCCATGATGCTGGTGGGGCCGTTTTGAGCCCAGAGTTGAAGCGGAGCCGGTTGCTGTGTGCACCCAGACTCCTAGGCGGGGTCACCCCTTGTTTGGGATTTCCCGGGAATCTGCAGTTAGGCTCGATTGAATTTCTTTAGGGCCAGGTTTTCGATACCGGTATTTACTGTTTATCTTCTGAAAGCAGAGGAAATGCTTACCCATAAGTCAGGGCTGGGATACTCACGTTACTTCCATCAAAATAATGTTATGAAAGTGACACCAACACGTTCCACCAGTGTGGTAATTGATCGAAAGCCCAGTAGTTTCTAATTGATAACGTTTCTAAATAGAAATTCAACAGTGAAACCTATGTATCTATAGTAATTACTAGTGTTGATAAAACGTTCACTTTTTTAGTTCATCGTGACGCGAAAGAATGAAATAATGACTTTTTTTTTTGTAGTTAATACGTTGTCAGCTGTCTGACATCAATTTAGATGTATGTTTCATCTTTGGTAAAGTATGGTTTTATAATTAATATCTTTTAGTGCACTATAAATCATTAAACAACTGTTGGGCTTTGGTTTTGGTGAAAAGTCATTAAATTAGGTTATAGATTGTTGGAAAACAGTTGAAAAAGCCGAAGGAGAAAGAATCCTATAAAGATGGTCTAGGAAACTGTCTTCAGAACTTGGTATTGTGAAATATGTATAAATGAATAAGAATATTCCAGGAGGTAGTTGTCTATAACGTGAGGACAACTTTTATTGGCGTCTACTTACTAGTATTACTAGTTTTCCAAAGTATACGACAGAATGCACAATTATTTGTAAGGTATATGTTGGGACTGTAGATGTTTTTTTTCTTCTGCCCATACATAATCTAAACTTTGAAAGTTTACCAGTGAGACTGTATTTGACGGTCTGCTTTATGTTTTTCTCACTAAAGTTTACCCCACTATCTTTGGTTAGCTTGAGCTTTTAATTTTGTAGTGAGGAAAGTGCATATATCACATGATTGAGACAACATTGGAAGTTAGAGACCAATAAATAGTTTTAGCTTTGTGTTTGCATTGTGTATTTGCAGTATGTAGTATTTTTCTTAGAGTGTTTAAAAAATAATATCGTGCCTAAAGTCATTCTGCAAAAAAATTTATGAAACTATTACTTGTATTCATCTTGTCCCATACTCCTAGCCTTTCTGTAATGATTACTTTAGTGAATTGTTTTCCAACCTAAAATAATTTTTACTTTGATTCTTGAAGTTGTATGTTTAAAAATATTGCTTTGGGTGTTTTTGTTTATGTAACTTTAATGGCTGTAAAGTATTTTAAATAAGATTTCTTTCATTCATTCATTGAACAAGTACTGGAGTGTTGACTGTGTGGTAGGGACTGATTTGATGGAAAACTTTTACTATTTACATTTCATCCAGAAGATCACTACTATTAGTGAATTTGTTTTCAGAATCACTGCAAATCTAAATATGTTTTGACTAAACATATGGAAGCAAATGTACTTAGTATAGAGTCTTGTGCAAAGTAAGGACTTAAGGTTTTTTAAATTGTAGCTCTCTAAACATGAGACCTTCTTACAAAAAACTCAATGGAAAATTTCAACTATTTAGGTTTCTTTAGAAAGAGGAACTGGTTTTACAAATTGATTTTGTGGAAGTTTAGAATTTACTTAAACTTTGCATAGTTTATGAAAAGATGGTTAGACTTTGTTGTTTCAGTTTTCAGTACTAGACTTCACCCTTGTGAAGATAAGGCAGTTATTGTTAATGATGTGTTAATTGGATTTTTTAGCATGATTTGATAGGATCTAGTCTTTATACTGTGATTAAGTTTCAAGCACTAAAAAATACTTAATTTAGAACCATTAGCTTTGAATAATGTAAAATGCAGGGCATTTAATTTAGACCAAATCTGTCCTGTAGTTTGACTTGATTTTTATTTTTAATATAAAATATAATTAACATACATGATTAATTTTTGTAGATTTGTATTTATTTAAATGACTTAAAATTTCTGTTTCCCCCTCTGGGTTTTAGAGTGTGCCTCAGTGTTCTAAATCTTGGTTTCATGCAGCACGTACTTTTTCTGTAGTTTCCTGAATCATTTTATGATAACTTAAATATTTCATCATGGTCTTTTACGTGTGATAAGAGCTGGGTTCAATTGAGAGTTAACAGGAGCCCAGTGCCTGATGAGCGCTTGCATGTTCCAGGCACTGTTTTATGTGCTTAACATGTATAAATGCATTTAATCATCATAATCGCTGGGTACACTTCTGAAAGAGATTTTCACAGGAGAAAACACTTTTCCTCGCATTGTAAAATTTTTGTTTCATTTGAACTTTCTTATTTTGAAACACTTCTTTTAGTGTTTTCCTAACCTGTTTATACCTATTATTAGAGTTCAGTGACAATGCTAAATTTCACTAATGTAGTACAATAACATTTATACAGAAATCAAGATAATATGATTTGATTATCATCTTATATCAAGTCATATGTAAAAAAGCCATATTGACTGATCCACAACATTTTTTTCAAATGCCAAATTAAGTGCTTCAGATGTTTACATGTTTTAGTCTAAGCACTATACTCTTTGAACATGTTAGATGTAAACATTTCCTTTACCAGAAAATCTTCAAATAATATTCAGTAGGTAAATTAATGTATGCTTCTTGACCTGTAGATTTCTTAGTTCTTTTTCTTTTCAATTCTCTGGTTATATTTATTTATCACCAGTTACAGATATTTCACATTTTTATATGGGTATATGTTGCTAATATTCAGAGGGAAAAGTAAAAAAAAAAAATACTGGAAGAAATCACTTAGAGATTTTCAAATGAGAATTTTTCTATATATTAGTTGAAAAAGTGTCTGACTATATTTGGGAGTCTAGGGGATGAGAGGGGGAGAAAGATATTTTTGTCAGTATTGGCATTTAGTCCAAATTTTGTCTGAGTGAAATGATGTTTGAACGTTTTATTAACCTTTTGAGGACTGAAACTGTATATAATCAGGATACTGTCACCTAAGATGGCATCTATAAGTGAAATAGGTACTCAGTAGCTTTGAACTTGAAGAATTATAAATAAGAGCTATTTACATCTAATGCTACACTTTTGTTTTTATGGCTAAGGAAACTGAGGCACAGAGAATTAAAGGACCTTATACAGCATCACTCTGGGGGGAGCAGAGTTGGGAATAGGGACCCAAGTTTGCTACCCTGCCGTGTGCTCTTTCTAATGCACCACTGAGATGAACTTTGTTACAGGATTCCATACCTATTGGTTAATTCTTAGTTTAATCAGGAGTAAAATCTGTCAGGTGGATTAATGGCATTTGTGTGTGTTTGTGTGTGTGTGTGTGTGTCTGGGTGGGTGCTTTTTGTTTTATAATCAGGAAGGTTCCCAAGTCAGAGTTTAGAAGGATTTTACATGTATATTAAAAAAATATGGCCAACCATGCCACTGAGATTCTTTTAGTAACAACCTTCATCCTGTCCATTGGTCATTATATAAGTGCTTTCATATAGAGACAAGCCATATTTTATATTAAAAATGTAGGGATGAATTTGTCAGTAGCTCGTTCAGTGGTTTAGGAGAACCAAAGGAATCCAATAAGCATTTTCTTAGTTGTTTAAAATTAAAATATTGACAATTTACCCAGTACAGGTTGCTGTTTTTAATTTGATTAATAATGGATATGTTGGTTGAAATGACATTCAAATGCCTTGAACAGGGATAAGGAAGAGGGCAGAAATGGTTTATGGTTTTGTATACATATTTCAAAGTTTATAAAGTTGATTATTAAGAATTGGCGATTTAAAATAACTGCTATTTTGTGTGAAAGTTAGAAATCTTGCCTATGCTTATTCAGATATTTCCCCATAGTGTGAAACAGTGAAGATATCTATATAGAAAGAGTTAAAGAAAATCCACAGAGTATATTATAATCTGAAAAGAAAGGTATCCAAAGTATATAGTTTGTACTGCTCATTTTCCTATATGCTATGTTTTTAGCAGGATAGCAACTTATAAAAGGACAGACTGGTTTAGAGTTTTTTGAAAAGGAGATCAGATTACCTTGAATTTCCTTTCCACTCCAGTATTTTTCCTTTCCCTCAGATCCTTACAAATATTTCATGTAGTCTTATGTATTTATTACAGCATATATTAGTTTCACCTATTTCTTAGAATCAGTAAATACCATAGAAATATATTGTGGTTACCCTTGACCGTCATTTGTTTTTCAAAGTAGAAACTTCCTATTGTGTTTGGACATCAATTCTTAATTAGTTTAATTTGGCTAGCATATCTAAAGTATATTAAAAATGTGGGTACAGAGCAAGTATATTCTGGATAGTATTACTTATATCCAAATGTATAGTAGTTTTAGGGCTTCTCTGATGGCTCCGTAAGTGAAGAATCTACCTGCGATGCAGGAGACACAGGAGATGTGGGTTCGATCCCTGGATCAGGAAGATCCTCTGCAGGAGGGAGTGGGAACCCACTCCAGTGTTCTTGCCTGGAGAATCCCATGCGGGCTACGGTTCATGGGGTCACAGGGGGTCCATGGGTCACAGGGAGTCGACAGGACTGAGCATGCCCAAGCACAATGATCCAGTAGTTTATAGAAGGTTGTATTACAACCTATTAACCTATGAATTTTATTCTTTATAAAGAAGAATCGCTAGGGGTGCTTTTTAACTTTATGTTAACCTACTTTTAGTCTTCTGTTGTAATCTGTGATGCAGTAGTTATATTTAACTTTTAATGTATTTGAAAACATCATGCTTAATTGGATTTCTGAAATAGTTATAGAAAAAATGTTCAGAACTATTCACAAACATTGCACATATTTTTGAGAGTTCATATTTTGTTACTTTATAGAAAGTATACCAAACTGATAGAAGACTTTAATTGCTTCTTGTTACTTGTCATTAATTTGTTATGGTAACTGTGAAGAAATATTGTTATCATTATTGGTTGGTTATGGTCTTAAGTTCAAAATTGTAGATGTGGTAACTACTGCACATATTCGTTTTTAGAGTTAATTGAGAAAATGTATGTGAAAGCACTTTGATAACAAATTATTATAGGTTTGGAAAACATTTTAAAAATATTTTGTTTAGCTTGGCCCTTGTATACTCAGCTTCGTTCTTGTCACAGAGTAGATAATCAATACATATTTATTGGCTGAATAAACATAGGGGTGTGTGTTTATTATGTATTATACACACACACACACACACATAAAATTTCTTGAGTCTTTCCCAGCATTAGGGTCTTTTCCAGTGAGTCAGTTCTTTGCATCAGGTGGCCAAAGTTTTGGAGTTTCACCTTCAGCATCAATTCTTCCAATGATTATTAATGATTAGGGAAGAAATTTATTATAACTTTAATTATTTTTATGTAGGTTCTTCTATAATGTTTAAGTTCAGGTTTGTTTTTATTGTGGCTTTATACCATTCTGTTTGTCAACTTAGAATTTTAGTTTGCTTCATCTTAATTCGTTATCTAAAGCTGCATCTTTTTTCTTTCACTCATCCATCCATTCATTCATTTATTCTATATTTGTTAAGCATCTCTTATGTGCCAGGAAGCACCAAATTGCTTTACTAAATAATAATGCTATTGAATGAGATAAAAGATGTGAAAATGTTTTGTAAATTGTAGAATGAATTTAAAATATCGTTATCAAAATCTCAGATAATTTTGTATGAAAATGCTTCTAGTCTGACTATATGTGTAAATTCTGAATTTAATCTGCCAAGAATTTTTAATGAAATTTTTCATAAGAATGGGAAAAATTAGATATGCAGTATGTTTAAAAGAAAAATAAGCCAAATTTTGTTGCAGTAGCTCATTGGATAGAACAGATTTCTAGAGAAGTAGTTACTGTAAAGGAGGTGACGTTCACTCTACCTTAGGAAACAGATTACAGACCTAAAGTACAGCCCAGCATTTAGCAGATCAGTGTTTTTAATAACATGTAAGACTTGAGTGGGAGAGCGTATTCAACTTGGTGCAAGAGTGTTGCCACTGCAGGAAAAGTAAATCAAAGAATATGGCGAAGTGCATGAGAGTCAGTAGCACTGGTTCTGTATTAAAGACAGTGTTTATTTATATCTTACTGATCGTAATTCTAGAGTAATATACCTTTAAAAGACTTTTAAATTGTTTTTGAAGTATGTATCATTTTAGCCAGGAGAGACCCAGGAGCTGTTTTAAAGCTGAAAATTATGATTTTGGGTAGAAGTTGGTGGTAATATTTTAAGATGTAGTATGGATAAAGCCATGTGTGTATTGCCTGGGTTGACTGGCCCTGTTGAAGATGATAAATTTTGTCCTATTAATTCAATATACATTTAAAAAGTTTAAATATATAGGCACTGGTAAACATCTTTATTTAGAAAACTCGCTTTTGGAAGCAGTTTCTTTATAAAACTAAATTCATTAATTTGGGGTTGATCTGAATATTTCAGTCTATTTTTTTGGCCTGATGAGGCTGTGCTAGTGGAAATTGTGTGCCTGTTTCTTGATTCTCATGAAGTAGCTGTGTGATGTTGGGCAAGATACTTCATTTGTCTTGACTTCTCTTTTCTCAGCTGTGAAATGAAGGTGCCTTCTAGCTTAGAGTCTAACAATGAAATGTACACCTAAGAAAACAGAATGAATTTTGAAAATACTTTTGTTTTTCTAGTATTTTATGTGAAGGTATGACAATGCAGATTATTCTAATAGGTAAATATTTATGTTTATTGATGTGTTTTATTTGTTTGTTTATTGCTAAGTGTTGGTCATAGATCTCTTTCTTTTCCAATCCCAAGGATATTAAGATATGAATTTTCGTTTACCCAGAGTATATAGTTTAATAGTTAGAAACCAAGGATGATTAATAGATGTGATGCCCCTTGTTATAAGTATGACCAAAGTGCAGTTCTTCTAAAGACATCTTTTGCATTAGTGTCCCTAATATTTAACTTCCTTATACAGTTGACCCTTGACCAGTGCTGGGGTGGGGGAAGGGCCCCACCCCGAAGCGCCCCACCCCATCCCCAGGGTCAAAAATCTGCCTACTGCTATCTCTGCCTCAAAAACAAAGGAATTGATAAATGACTCATCCAGGGGCAGGAAGCTGACAGTTTGGATAGAATAAGGACTCTTAGCTCTTTTAATTTCACATATTGTGATCTCTAATTGAACACAAACTTTTCTTCACACTTGGGTAACTTGAAGGTCTATAAAATGAAGATGCAAGTAGTATATTTTTTGAAAAAAATCTACATATAAGTGGACCTGCACAGTTGAAACCCATGTTGTTCAAGGGTTAATCGTAATTATGTTGTATAAGGAGTTAACCCTTTCAGTTATCTAGCTCCATATTAAGTAGCCAGCTGGTCATGTTGAGTTCTTAAGGAAGTTATGGAAATCAAATTAAAATGATGTTTCGATTCTTTACCAAAAGCTTTTTTTGTTTTTCTGCCTGTTTTTAATGGTGAAATCTGTCTTGTCTTGAATTATGTGGTCATTTCCTATGGCTGTTTGTCACAGTGTGTTCCCTTGGATTTCAATGAATGTTACTAAAGGAAAAAAAAGCCTTGTGTGTTCAAATAAGTTTAGAATTTGCTGAGATAAATAAGATTATACCTGATATATTTTATACCTTTAATATGGTAATAGTGATGTTTCAAGAGAATGACATGGTTTATAGAATTTCCCAGACTTGTTTGACCAAATTTTTTTTTTTTTCTTTTAACCCTCTTTTTCTTCTTATTTTTCTGGAATTTCCCTTTTATTCTTTCAGACATGTTTTGGAAAAATACACCAAGATTCTAATATTCCTTTTGACTCTGTGCAGTAGTTAGACTGGAATGATTTTGAGGACAGTCTTGGTCTAGCCTGACATGACAGGAGTGGTCTTCTTTCTATTCAGCCACACAAACTTTGTCAGGCTCTCTTGAGAGAAAGTCTTAATTCCTGAATGCTAAATGATTAGGCTCTGTACTTAATGTGCTTTGGAAAAAGAACTATAATTCGTTTCAGTACTAGCTAGGAAGTCTAACCTTGAACTTATTCCTATGCACTATTTATCAAAGTCATATTTGAGAAAATATTGGGTTGACCAGAAAGTTTGTTTGGGTTTTTCCCTAAGATGTTACAGAAAAACTCAAACATTTTGGCCAATCCAGTAGCATAATTCTATACTCCATCCATCTTTTCTGGTTATCTAAAATGTATACCGTGGTTCCTGTATCATGTTTCTTGGTCCCTTTTTGTGGAGCTGCCTTAACTCAATTATATCTTGACATTTTCCCTTTTAGATTGAGAGAGACAAGAACTAGCCTGTGAAACTCATTGCTGTGTGTATGTGAGGATATTTTTGAGGACTTTTGTTTATTACACTGCAAGGTCTCTTATAAAGATCCACGGGTTAAATTTCATATTTTTGTCCCAGGAAAAATTTTCTTCTGAACAACATTTTTTCTTCTAAAAAATATTTATGGATACTAAATAAAGAAACTGATTTTATTTCCTTAATTGCATTGCTTCCTAAAAGCTTCATGTTAAATTTGTGGTCCATCTTTCACAAATATGTAGATTTTTACCCTGGTGGTTTTTTATCTTTGCGAAAGTCAAAGAATGTGGGCTTCAGAATCAGACTGCCTTCAGATCTTGGTGCCACCATTCATTAGTTGTTTTAAATCTGGGAATCAGCTTAATCTCTGTAAACCTCAATTTCCCCATCTGCGAAATGTAGTCGTGCCCTCATAGGGTTGCTGTGAAGATTACCAGAGAATAATTGATGTTGCAGTTCTTGACATGTCTTTAATACTCCATACTTTTTCCCATTTTCATATTCCCTGTGTTTCAATTCACCTACTTTAAAAAATAATTGATTTTATATTATTTATAATATTTTATGTATTGTAATCTACTTAAGATATTTCTTGGAACAAGGCAGAGTAAGCATACATAAGTGTTGGTTTCTTAGCACATTGTTTTTTACATAAAATCTAGCAATTAAAAACTTTCACAATTGCTTTGCCATAACTATTTCAAAATTTACTGAGATTTTGAAACTAAACATAGGTGAAGATTTACTTTTAGTCTGTCTCACTTTCATTTTCTTCCCCTTTCACCTCAAACACCCATTATCAAGTCAATTTTCTGTACTCTTTGAGTAGATATGACAGTGGTTAAGACATTTTTTTTGTTGAAACCTCTTAGGTTAAAAGTTTCACTATCGTTTGGAATCTGTCACAAGACCAGAGAAGTGCATTCATTGTAAAACTACTTAATAAATAGGTTCCGCAGTTTGAAGAGCTAGACTTTTATGTGAGGTCAGGTCAGTTGAAGACATTTACAAAGAATTAGTTGTTTGTTATTGCTATGTGAGTTGCAAGAATGGAAAAAAAAGAAATTCTTTCTTCAATACTTCCTTCCAGGCTGAGTCATCACTAGAGAGTGGGAAGGGCAGCAGCAGCAGCAGCAGAGAATCCAGACCCCAAAGCTGGTATCACAAAGTACCATTTCTCCAAGTTGGGGGCTCAGAGGGGAGCCATCATGAGCGATGTTACCATTGTGAAAGAAGGTTGGGTTCAGAAGAGGGGTAAGTGTTCAACAAAACTGAAAACAATATGCTTGGTAAGTGTGCTAACACTTAGTTGCGTCCTGGAAGTCAGTATCTTTTTTTCTAATGTTGGAAACAAAGTAAACTGTGGCATACTATGTCCACTAAGATCTAGAAACCATATTTAACATGTGTTAGGAGTTTGCTTGTTATTTCAGAATTCTTTGTAATACTTGATTTTGATCATTTATAATCAAATTAAGAAGGTTTGGCTTATCTGGTATGTTGTGTGCACGTATGTTACAGAAAGTTTGTGTTGTAGCTTTCTGTATTGTCCTCAGATTCTACAATCCCGAGAGATGTCTTTAGATGTCTAGAAAAATGTCTAACTTGTATTAAAGACAAGTAAATAAAAGTACTCAGTTATGTTAAGCCATTTTTGGGTGGTGGCAGTGAAAAGGATTAAAGTAGTAAAGAGGCAGGATTCTCTCACAAACTCATGGATTCAGTAATCCTATAGTTAGATAAGTAAAGTCCTAAAGTAAAAGATCTGATGAGGAAAGGGAATGTGTATGTGTGCCCGCCCATGTACGTTTAATTTTGTATTTTAATTTTTCATGACCCACTTTTATTATTTCTTACTCCTATTTTAGATAAATAATTAAAATGCATTATTATTGCTTTTTAATACTAAAAAAAAGCCTCTTGAATGTAAAGCTCAGTTTATCCTTCATGAGATCACCTACTAATGAGGTTAATGTGCTTATTTTGAAATCTAGACTAGAGTTTAGACTGGTTGCCAGGCAACTACTGTTTATCCACATGGCCAAATTCAGTAGGATGAAGATGGCTCCATTTTCAGAGCTTTAACTTCTTGTATATCTGTTTTCTAGTTAAAAGTTTCCTCTTAATAATTTTGTAATTTTTAATATTCTTTGAAGCTTTGTAGTTACTATTTAGGCTCAAAAGATATTGTCAGTAGTTAAATATGATTACATATTAATTAGTTTTTAAAAAATAAGCCTTATTGAGTTGTAATTTACATACAATAAACTTCACCTGTTTTAAGTGATAAATTCTGCTAAATTTATACACTAGTGTAACAAATGCTACAACCATGATTAGAACATTTCTGTTATCCCAGAAAGTTCGCTCATTCCCCTGTGCAGTCAGTCTTCCTCCTTGAACCCTGGCAACCACTGATTTGCTGTTACTGTGATTCTGCTTCTCTAGAATTTCATGTAAGTAGAGTCATACAACACGGAGTCCTTTGGGTCTGCTCACTTTTACATAGTGTGATACTTGACAGATCCATCTGTGTTGCTGTATGTATCATTAGTTTGTTCCTTTTTATTGTTGAGTAGCATATCACCATCTAGACATACCACAGTTTTTCTGTTTACCGCTTGGTGGGTTGTTTCGAGTCTTTGGCTATTATGAATAAAGCTGCTGTGATCATTTGAGTACATGTCTTTGTGTGATGTGTTTTCATTTTTCTTGAGCATTAACTTAAGAATGAGATTGCAGAGTCATATGGTAAGTATATGTTTAACTTTATAAAAACTGTTTCCCAAAGTGGCTATTTGTATTGTTAAAATTTAATTTTTCCCATGTTATTCTCATAGTATAAATTTGGAAAGCATTTTCATATTTCAGTGCTGTATGAAAATTAATTTTTTTAACTTGTCTATTACATTTATATATTTTTTCCCTTTTTTGGGTGGGAGGATGGCAAATCACTTAAACCTTTTGGAGTTTTATTTTATTAATCTCAATTATCTGCTCTCACAAGATAGTTGTGAAGGTTAAGTGAGTTAGTGGATGTGGATGTATTCTGACAATTCTTAAGGTATTACTTTCACCGCATTTTATCGAGGTATTAGGAGTGGTTCTTGAGTCTTATTTAATTGTGTCTTGTCTGAAATACTAAAATAGAAGTTTGGTATGTTGTGCATGGCATATAGAGTGAAGAAAAAATGAAAGTGAATTCTCAGTGTTTTTCCTGTATTGTTTAGTGAATACGATTGTAATGAGTGTGTGTGTGTGTTTATTTTGGGAAATAATGGTCATATAAACATAAGAATTTGAGGTACACAAGTTATAGAATGAAAAGTAACTCTACCTCTTCCAACTAGTTTCTCGCTTTAGAGAGAACTTTTTTATTTTTAATTCTGCTGATTATTATCCCAGTTTTATATATAATATGCTAAACCTTATTTTTGATGAATCTTAAGTAATCTACTGTATCTTCATTGAGAAGAATAAAAAATTTTAACTTTTAATACGTATTTTCTCCCTTCTTCCATTTTTTAACTTTTTGGTGTTTGCGGTTAAACTTCTAGCTTCGCACTACTAATTCTAGAAAGTTTTTAGACATTGACTCTAAACTTGCCACTTTATAAGGTGAGAAAAAGTGATACCCCTCCCAATCTTTTCCTTTGAATTCCACATTCCCTTCCCATTTTATGTCAACTGTAACATTGATTTTATATTTTTAAGGCTTATAATAGTTGCTGCTTCTAAAAAGCAGTAATCTATATTATGATTATGTATATATTACTTACTGCCAAACAAAGTAGTCTGATGGGACCCTTAGAGAAGAGGTGGATTTTTGTACTCTGTTGATATTCAAGATATCAACCCCAAACTTTAGTTTGGCTTCTAGTATGGCATACTTTTTTCTGGATTTTCCAATGACCACATTTCCCCCCTGTTGGTAGAAGGGCCTTCTTCATCATATCACTTGGTTATCTAGCTTTTTAATCATACCATTTGTGGAAGTTCTAAGATAAACTGACTTTTCTGAGAATGATGCTTAGCTAGTGTCACATTATTTAATTGCATTCTTGGATAAGTTCTTTGCTTTCTTAGCTCTTGTGTCTTTCTTCTTTTTTGTTTTGGATTTATTTTCAGTTTTCTGGAGTATTTCCTGAAGTCACTTTTTCAGAAAGAATGTGTATGGGTACTTGCCAACACCATGTTTGAAATGTCCTTTTCATTTTTGCACCTGTACATGCCTTGGCTGGGTGTAAAATCAGGTTTAAAATAATTTTCCTTCAGCGTTTTGAAGGTTGCGTTTCATTGCCTTTTAGTAAAGTCTCACTGATAAGAGACTTGATGCTATTATAGAACAGCATTTTTGTAGGTAACCTGATTTGTATTTTGGAAGCTTTTTGTGTTGATGCCTTTTTATCTTTGGCATTGTAAAATTTGAAGAGGATGAGTTATAGTCCTTTTAAATTTTTTCTGTAAAGAATTTGTTAGACCCTTTGAAAATGAGCTGTGTCTTTAGTTCTGAGAAATCGTCTGTATTTCTTTCATTATTTTTCCCTTCGATATTCTCTGTGTTCTTTCCACATTGTTTACCCTAGAACTTCTATACCAAAGTCTGTTTTAAGGTTTTTCTTTTGTTTTACATCTCTCTCTCTTTTTTTTTTTGGCTCTTCTGAGAGATTTTCTTGACTGTTCTATAACTCATTATTGGATTACTTAGCTCAGCTCAAGTTGAAGTTCAAGTTCAGCCCTCCAACTCTTTGCGACCCCATGGACTGCAGCCCATCAGGCCTTCTTGTTCATCACCAAACTTGGCTCAAACTCATGTCCATTGAGTCAGTGATGCCATCCACCCATTTCATCCTCTGTCATCCCCTTCTCCTCCCACCTTCAATCTTTCCCAGCATCAGGGTCTTTTCAGATGAGTCAGTTCTTCGCATCAGGTGGTCAAAGTATTGGAGTTTCAGCTTTAGCATCAGTCCTTCTGATGAATATTCAGGACTGATTTCCTTTAGGATGGACTGGTTGGATCTCCTTGCAGTCCAGGGGACTCTCAAGAGTCTTCTCCAACATCACAGTTCAAAAGTATCACTTCTTCAGCGCTCAGCTTGCTTTATACTCCAGGTCAACTATTTCTTTATATTTCTGGGAATTTTGTCTCATTCATGGTCACTTGTCTTATTTTATATATAAATATAATGCAATTTTTAATCTTAGGACACTAAGTAGGTTTAAAATTTTTTCCCCTCATCGAATAACTCTTCCAATTTGTTTATTCTGGTTCTTTTTGATGGTGGTAGTTGTTTCTTCAGGTGTCTGGTCATCCTTATTTGTTTGTGTATACTTCTGAATGAAAGACCAGAATTACAGATAGTGCCCTCTCTTTTTACACAGTGGGGATTAGTGATGTTGATGTTTAACTATGCTCTTAAAAGGTTTAGTTGAAACATTAGAAAAAACCAAATTAGGCATATTTTTCTTCCACCCTTAATTTATTCACTTAGACATTTTCAGGGTTATCTTAATGTTTTATTTTAGTCAGGCAAGTGTCATATAGTCTGTTGTTGTTTGGCTATATTTTGGTTCAAAGAATTTATTCTAAAGGATTGTTATGATTTGCTGCTTGCTTATTACCCTGGGTAGATTATTATCACCTGAATTTTGGTGTACTCATTTGAAAATAAATATATATCTGCCTTCTTTACCTTACAGTGTGATTGTAAGCATTACAAGATAATTTATTTAGAGGAGTGGTTTCAGACTCTTAAACTATAAATACATAAATATAGAAAAAGCTGTAATATAGTTCTTACTTTGTCAGTCCCTTTTCTTAAATGTGTGTTTATGAATCAATTATTAGCTCCTGTCCAGGTATAATCTCATTGTGTTTGTACTTTTTAATGTGAATAAGCTAATATTGCTCTTTAGCTAATATCTTAGAATAGGGAAAGAAAGACTTAAAGGTAATTATTGATATTATGTAGGCTAAATGCTTTTCTGACTGTGGCTATTAGTGATATATCAGTAGTAAAAACTTTTTTCCTCTACTTATCCAAAATCATGAGTATTGAGATAACACATTGATTTAGTATTGTTGGTGTTAGAAATTACAATGAAAGAAACATCAGTTGCAAACTGGAGTATTACCTGCATTTTCCATCTTAATGGTCCTAGGAGAGTACCTAGCAGTTTGGCTGCACATCAGAATAACAGGCATTTTCATATATATCAGACACTTCTTAAATTACTTTCTTCAAAGATCAGCCTGTGGGTATACTCTGGATAACTTAAGGTCTTTAAATTAGGTGTCGAAAGTTTTGCCTTCTTAATTTTTTTTTTTTTAATACATGTATTATTCAGGGGTTAGCTAGAATTTGGGCAGAGTTTACATGTAGGTTTTGTGTCTCCTCCTCTGTGTCTTCCTGTCTTGTGGGGTACTCTCATTTTCTAGTCATGAAAAGTTTTTGGCAGCTCTGAGCTCCAGTCTGACTCCTTTAAGCAACATGACTATGATTTTTTTTTGTCGAAGTTTATCCATGCTAATCTCAAGGAATGGAGGAGCCCCTGTCTCTTATACACATCTAGATGTGTATAAGAGACAGCAATTATCTGCTCTCACAAGATAGTTGTGAAGGTTAAGTGAGTTAGTGGATGTGGATGTATTCTGACAGTTCTTAAGGTATTACTATCACTGCATTTTATCGAGGTATTAGGAGTGGTTCTTGAGTCTTATTTAATTGTGTCTTGTCTGAAATACTAAAATAGAAGTTTGGTATGTTGTGCATGGCATATAGAGTGAAGAAAAAATGAAAGTGAATTCTCAGTGTTTTTCCTGTATTGTTTAGTGAATACGATTGTAATGAGTGTGTGTGTGTGTTTATTTTGGGAAATAATGGTCATATAAACATAAGAATTTGAGGTACACAAGTTATAGAATGAAAAGTAACTCTACCTCTTCCAACTAGTTTCTCGCTTTAGAGAGAACTTTTTTATTTTTAATTCTGCTGATTATTATCCCAGTTTTATATATAATATGCTAAACCTTATTTTTGATGAATCTTAAGTAATCTACTGTATCTTCATTGAGAAGAATAAAAAATTTTAACTTTTAATACGTATTTTCTCCCTTCTTCCATTTTTTAACTTTTTGGTGTTTGCGGTTAAACTTCTAGCTTTGCACTACTAATTCTAGAAAGTTTTTAGACATTGACTCTAAACTTGCCACTTTATAAGGTGAGAAAAAGTGATACCCCTCCCAATCTTTTCCTTTGAATTCCACATTCCCTTCCCATTTTATGTCAACTGTAACATTGATTTTATATTTTTAAGGCTTATAATAGTTGCTGCTTCTAAAAAGCAGTAGTCTATATTATGATTATGTATATATTACTTACTGCCAAACAAAGTAGTCTGATGGGACCCTTAGAGAAGAGGTGGATTTTTGTACTCTGTTGATATTCAATATATCAACCCCAAACTTTAGTTTGGCTTCTAGTATGGCATACTTTTTTCTGGATTTTCCAATGACCACATTTCCCCCCTGTTGGTAGAAGGGCCTTCTTCATCATATCACTTGGTTATCTAGCTTTTTAATCATACCATTTGTGGAAGTTCTAAGATAAACTGACTTTTCTGAGAATGATGCTTAGCTAGTGTCACATTATTTAATTGCATTCTTGGATAAGTTCTTTGCTTTCTTAGCTCTTGTGTCTTTCTTCTTTTTTGTTTTGGATTTATTTTCAGTTTTCTGGAGTATTTCCTGAAGTCACTTTTTCAGAAAGAATGTGTATGGGTACTTGCCAACACCATGTTTGAAATGTCCTTTTCATTTTTGCACCTGTACATGCCTTGGCTGGGTGTAAAATCAGGTTTAAAATAATTTTCTTTCAGCGTTTTGAAGGTTGCGTTTCATTGCCTTTTAGTAAAGTCTCACTGATAAGAGACTTGATGCTATTATAGAACAGCATTTTTGTAGGTAACCTGATTTGTATTTTGGAAGCTTTTTGTGTTGATGCCTTTTTATCTTTGGCATTGTAAAATTTGAAGAGGATGAGTTATAGTCCTTTTAAATTTTTTCTGTAAAGAATTTGTTAGACCCTTTGAAAATGAGCTGTGTCTTTAGTTCTGAGAAATCGTCTGTATTTCTTTCATTATTTTTCCCTTCGATATTCTCTGTGTTCTTTCCACATTGTTTACCCTAGAACTTCTATACCAAAGTCTGTTTTAAGGTTTTTCTTTTGTTTTACATCTCTCTCTCTTTTTTTTTTTGGCTCTTCTGAGAGATTTTCTTGACTGTTCTATAACTCATTATTGGATTACTTAGCTCAGCTCAAGTTGAAGTTCAAGTTCAGCCCTCCAACTCTTTGCGACCCCATGAACTGCAGCCCATCAGGCCTTCTTGTTCATCACCAAACTTGGCTCAAACTCATGTCCATTGAGTCAGTGATGCCATCCACCCATTTCATCCTCTGTCATCCCCTTCTCCTCCCACCTTCAATCTTTCCCAGCATCAGGGTCTTTTCAGATGAGTCAGTTCTTCGCATCAGGTGGTCAAAGTATTGGAGTTTCAGCTTTAGCATCAGTCCTTCTGATGAATATTCAGGACTGATTTCCTTTAGGATGGACTGGTTGGATCTCCTTGCAGTCCAGGGGACTCTCAAGAGTCTTCTCCAACATCACAGTTCAAAAGTATCACTTCTTCAGCGCTCAGCTTGCTTTATACTCCAGGTCAACTATTTCTTTATATTTCTGGGAATTTTGTCTCATTCATGGTCACTTGTCTTATTTTATATATAAATATAATGCAATTTTTAATCTTAGGACACTAAGTAGGTTTTAAATTTTTTCCCCTCATCGAATAACTCTTCCAATTTGTTTATTCTGGTTCTTTTTGATGGTGGTAGTTGTTTCTTCAGGTGTCTGGTCATCCTTATTTGTTTGTGTATACTTCTGAATGAAAGACCAGAATTACAGATAGTGCCCTCTCTTTTTACACAGTGGGGATTAGTGATGTTGATGTTTAACTATGCTCTTAAAAGGTTTAGTTGAAACATTAGAAAAAACCAAATTAGGCATATTTTTCTTCCACCCTTAATTTATTCACTTAGACATTTTCAGGGTTATCTTAATGTTTTATTTTAGTCAGGCAAGTGTCATATAGTCTGTTGTTGTTTGGCTATATTTTGGTTCAAAGAATTTATTCTAAAGGATTGTTATGATTTGCTGCTTGCTTATTACCCTGGGTAGATTATTATCACCTGAATTTTGGTGTACTCATTTGAAAATAAATATATATCTGCCTTCTTTACCTTACAGTGTGATTGTAAGCATTACAAGATAATTTATTTAGAGGAGTGGTTTCAGACTCTTAAACTATAAATACATAAATATAGAAAAAGCTGTAATATAGTTCTTACTTTGTCAGTCCCTTTTCTTAAATGTGTGTTTATGAATCAATTATTAGCTCCTGTCCAGGTATAATCTCATTGTGTTTGTACTTTTTAATGTGAATAAGCTAATATTGCTCTTTAGCTAATATCTTAGAATAGGGAAAGAAAGACTTAAAGGTAATTATTGATATTATGTAGGCTAAATGCTTTTCTGACTGTGGCTATTAGTGATATATCAGTAGTAAAAACTTTTTTCCTCTACTTATCCAAAATCATGAGTATTGAGATAACACATTAATTTAGTATTGTTGGTGTTAGAAATTACAATGAAAGAAACATCAGTTGCAAACTGGAGTATTACCTGCATTTTCCATCTTAATGGTCCTAGGAGAGTACCTAGCAGTTTGGCTGCACATCAGAATAACAGGCATTTTCATATATATCAGACACTTCTTAAATTACTTTCTTCAAAGATCAGCCTGTGGGTATACTCTGGATAACTTAAGGTCTTTAAATTAGGTGTCGAAAGTTTTGCCTTCTTAGTTTCTATTACAGCTAGTAGTAATATTGGCGCTGAAGAAACTTACTGTATTAATAAAATGGGAAATTTTAGCCTGCTTAAAAGGTTTAAATTCTAGAAATATGTATATTTTAATAATGTTGCATAAGGGCTTATTGTAGTTTATAAAGTTTTGTTTGGGTAATAGTACTGTTTCTTAAAAACCTAAGTAGTCTATTAATGTGGAGAGCCAGTTCCTTTGATAGCAAGTTAAAATTTGTAATGTGTTTTTAGTCCATTCATCATCTTACTGTTTTGAAATTGGTACCAATCGAAGAGGTGGCTTTGTCATTAATGCATTTTGATCGATGGAAATGCTGCGTGGTGTGTTAATTCCTTACACTTTTTGTTGTTTTAGTATCTAACAAATCGAACTTCATGTTACGTTCTGTGTGTGTAACCAGCTTGTGTTTCCAGAGAACTTTTTCCCTGGTTGCCTTGTGGTTATTATAGTTTCCACTCAGGGATGTCCATTGTCCATAAACTGGGTCCTTTGAATGGTATTTGTCTTACATTGTATGAAATGGTTTGCTTAGATGAACTAGAATGTTAGTATTTGGTGATTCTTAGCTAAAACTTTATATGTTTATGAGTTTTTTTTACAAAACAGCTTAATCCCCACTGTGCAAAGTATACCTTTGTAGCAAAGATTGTAAGATAGGTTATGGTTTAATGTGTGCTGTGATCTAGTTAATTGTAAGTTATTAGAGAGAAAACAAAACTGGGCCTTCTTGGGGGTGCTTTTCTAAGTCCAAGGGCCTTTCCTTCTCTTTTAATTTGTATATACCTATGTACATTTTGTTCATATCTTATTCACAAAGTGACTTTTGAAATAAATTATGAAGTGATTAAGAAAAGAGAAAATGACAGCATGATTTCCCGTTTACTAGTCAGTAGCAAGCATTTTCCATAGAGTGAAGAGCTGGGGTAGTGACTACATAAACCACATGGTAGATTAGAGAAGCTCACTTTGACTATCGACATTACAGAAGGAGCAGAAACATGGAAAAGTCAACTTTATTTTCTGATTGCATTAAACTTGGAGATTTAATGTATCTACAGTGATGTGAAATTTGTTCTTCCTGTTGTTTCAGTGTGTTTGCTTTGGAAGTGTTAACCACGTCAACCAAATGGAGAGAAACCAAATGGAGAGAACCATCAGATAGTTTTCATGCACATTCTAGAGTGTAAAATTGCTGTTACGCACCTTCCCAATCAACAGTTGAGCTTGTATGTTGACTTTGTATTCTACAGTCTCATTAAATTCACTTTTTAATGTTAGTTGACTTTAAAGGTTTTGTGTTGTTAGTCAAGTCATCTGCAAAGAGCTACAGTTCTGTTTCTCCCTTTCCAGGCCTTCTGCCTTTAATTAGTCTTTCTGGTCTTATTTCACTGGTTAGGACCTTTGGTGCGCTGCTGAGTGTAATTGGTGAGCGTGGGCATGTTTGCCTTACTGCCTAAGTTCCGTATTAGCCTTAGGGTTTCACTGCTGCCTTTTATTGAACTGAGAAAGTTCCCTTCTATTCCTAGTTTGCTGAAAACTTTCATCATGAGTGGGTATTCAGTTTTTTCAAGAGATTTTCCGGCACCTGTTGAAATGACCATTTAACTTTTCTCATTACTGTTTTAATGTGTTAATATGGCATACTACTTTGGTTGCTGGACTGAACCCTTTTGGTCATGATGTACTGTCTTTAATATATTAACAGTTTTGATTCACCAATATTTTGTTAAGGATCCTTCTATACGTTTATCAAAATATTGATCTATAATTTTTATTTCAAGTTTTGTGTAATAGTTAGGCGAGACTAATAAAATAGGTTGAGAATCCCCTCCTTGATTTTTGAAGGAATTTGCAAAAGATGAGTTTTATTTCTTCCTTATATGTTTGCTAAACTGCAGTCAGTGAAGCCATCTGGGTTGGAGCTTTTTAAAATAATACATTCAATTTATTTAATAGATACAGAAGTATTCAGGTTTTGTTTCATCTTGTGAAGTTTGAGTAAATTGTGTATTTTAAGAAATTTGTCCATTTCCTCTAAATTGATTTATTGTCTGCTAACCCAACTTTAGGATTTTCCTGAAGTTGATTTCTGTTGACAGCTCTTCTTCTTTGCCTATGATTGTATTTTCTTGTTACCTCACATGTCTGATATGTAGTTCATTGTGTTGATATGTTATACAGACTCTTGATCTCTTATTTCTTACTGAAGACTACTGCTTTTTGTTTTAATTGATACTTACCTCAGTTTTATTGTTTCTTTACTTCATTTTCTCTGCTGTGAAAAGCAGTTACAATCTGCTTTTTTTCCTCAATATTTTTCTTTCTTTCTTTTTTTTTTTTTTAATACATGTATTATTCAGGGGTTAGCTAGAATTTGGGCAGAGTTTACATGTAGGTTTTGTGTCTCCTCCTCTGTGTCTTCCTGTCTTGTGGGGTACTCTCATTTTCTAGTCATGAAAAGTTTTTGGCAGCTCTGAGCTCCAGTCTGACTCCTTTAAGCAACATGACTATGATTTTTTTTTGTCGAAGTTTACCCATGCTAATCTCAAGGAATGGAGGAGCCCCTCAAGCAACAAGTCATATAAAAATGTAAATCTCATCTGGTGCAGTCAGTTCTCTTCTTTCCGGGGTAACTTTTCCCAGTTTGTGCTTGCTTTTGGTGCTTTCCACTGTCTTCAGATAGTTATTATTTTAGTATCTTGTACAGGATTTATAACTTTAAGTATGGGAAAGTTAGCTTAATATAAGTCACCCTACAGTCAATGAAAGTGGACCTCTGTTAGATATATATGTTTTAATGTATAGATGTAAAGTTTAAGCTTTGTAAGTCACTAAGTTTTGTTATTTGTTAATTTAATTACTCATAACAAATTAAGAGGAGTAGAAACTTCATCTGTCTGTATAACCGAGGAAACTAATGGTTTAAACCATCTGAGCTCCAGTCACCTGGAAACATAGTTAAACCTTTTCTCCAGTAAATTTATAGAATTTTAAACTAGAGAAGTCTTTGGAAGTTGTCTAGTCTTATACCTGTTTATCTTACAGTTTAGAGAACAGGTCAGTTTTGGAGTTGAGGCAGAGCAGGACCAGTAGTGGAATTACTGTATTGCCAATTTTATGATACTTCATATTTTGTTCCTTTCCTGTCACTTAGGAATATACTGGAGTTCTTTTTAAATAGCTATTATTAGTACTCGGTGAGGGAGTAGGTAAGAACTGTAGAACAGGAGGCTTTAAAAATCTCTAAGAACGGCAAAGGGAGTAGCTTCCATCTGTTGGAAACCTCATGTCCCTGTGGGGAGCGCAGGGACGCTGTCCCTGTCGAGCTCACCTGTGTTAGCTGCCTTGGGGAACCTGGCACTGTTGTGATGGCCATGCACCGACTACTGTATTTTCTTAAAGAGATGTTTTTACGTATGCCAGTTTTTCTGCTTGGCATGTTCTTCCCTTCTGTCTTTGTCAGATATTTTAATTTTAATATCATCTTGATGTTTTCCCAGATCACAGTCTTACAGAGTGAGAATGATTTGTCTCTAACACATTCCTGCCTTGTCTTGCTTTAGGCTTTTTATTGACTAGTTACTACATACATACAGTATTTTACCTTCTCCATTATAAACTCCCTGAGGACAGGAACCTTGTTCAGTACAACTATATTTCTTCCCCCTATAGGGTCTACCAGTACCTTGAACATAGCTCTTAATCTTTCTTTGATAAATGAATAAGGAAGAGGAAAAAACAATTCTAGATGTTCAAATATCAGTATGTCACAGATATCAGGGCTTAGAACTCAATCTGGGACAGCTGAGGCAGGGCAGGGAATACAGAATAGATAATCACAGTTACAGAAGTAGCCTGTGCCTAGGATGGGCTTCCCAGGTGGCACAGTGGTAAAGAGTCTGCCTGCCAATGCAGGAGACACAGGAGGTGAGGATTCGATCCCTGGGTCAGGTAGCTCCCCTGGAGTAGGAAATGGAACCTGCTCCAGTGTCTTGCCTGGAAAATTCCATGGACAGAGGAGCTCCCCCCGCCCAACACACACACCCTACACAAACACATCTCCCCCAACACAGACACACACTCCTAGAATAGGATTTTGGGATTCCAGATCAGGTCATACATTTATCACTGTATCGTGCTTTTGTGTATAGGGACTGCTGCTGCTAAGTCACTTCAGTCGTGTGTGACTCTGTGCGACCCCATAGGTGGCAGCCCACCAGGCTCTCCTGCCCCTGGGATTCTCCAGGCAAGAACACTGGAGTGGGTTGCCATTTCCTTCTCCAAAGCATGAAAGTGAAAAGTGAAAGTGAAGTCACTCAGTCGTGTCCACCTCGTAGCGACCCCATGGGCTGCAGCCCACCAGGCTCCTCCATCCATGGAATTTTCCAGGCAAGAGTACTGGAGTGGGTTGCCAGTGCCTTCTCCAGGATAGGGACTAATGGAGTAGAAATTAGAACTGACTGAATGGTTATTTCTGGCAGAGGTGGCTGGGAAGACCCCTCATAGTCCCAGAATAGGTGAGTATATAAGTTATCTTAACTAGGTAAGTGGGACACTGTAGTGAAAAATGCAGTAGTGATCATAGTTCTGAAAGATTTATTCATATTAAGGGATACTTTTTGCTTTACTCATGGAACTGAGAAGTGCTTCCACGTTCATGAAACTTTTCAAGCCTATGAGGAGAATCTTTTCTGATGGATCATTTATTGAAACTAAAATCTCATTGTATAAGGCATAGCTGTTTCATTGTGTAATAGGTCTGAGCACTAGTAGTCTTTATTTTGCCTTCCTGAGCAGTAAAAAAAAAAAAAAAAAAAAGTTCCCTGTGATAGGCCTTCAGATTGGAGAAGGAATGGCAACCCACTCCAGTATTCTTGCCTGGGAAATCCCATGAACACAGGAGCTTGATGGGCTACTGTCCATGGTGTTGGCAAAAGAACTTAAGGCAACAAATAAGGCCTTCAGATATTTCAAGATCACTATAATGTCTTCCCTAAAATCTTCTTTCTCAGCAAAAAGTTCTCTTTTCTTTAGTTTGTTTATTGTATGACATGGTTTCTAGCTCTCTCATACATGATCTTTGGTGTCCTTTTATGGAGATACCTGTTTCTCTTAAAATGTGGCGTTACAGATGATCTTATTTGCAAAACAGAATTAGAGACATAGATGTAGAGAACAAATGTATGGATACCAAGGAGGAAGCAGAGGGTGAGATGGATTGGGAGATTAACATGTATATAAGCACACACACACACTAGTATATATAAAGTAGATAAGTAATGGGACCCTGCTGTATAGCACAGGGAACTCTTATTCAGTATTCTGTGGTTACCTAAATGGAAAGAAGATCCACCAAAGAGGGGAAATATGTATACGTATGGCTGATTCACTTATGTACAGCAGAAACTGACACAGCAGTGTAAACAACTGTACTCCAATTAAAAACAAAACAACAAAAAAGAGATAATATATTTATTTTCCCATTGCTTGTTTGTAAACGTTTGTGTTGCCTCATGCCATGGCCATCATTAGGTATTATTTTGATTTTTAAAATCTTTATTGGTTAGTTGTTTTATATATACTAGTATGTATGTGTCAATCCCAGTCTCCCCATTTATCCCTCCTCCACCAACGTTCCTCTTTTTTAGTTTTTGCCATTTTATTGCTGTCTTATTTTACACCTCTTTGTTACTGAGGTTTACCTTTGTTGGTATTTCTTTTAGCCATTCCCCACCCCCCCCAATAAATTGCTTGTTCTTATCCTTAGTTTTTATATATGAAACTTACATCTTTAGTTAAGTTCATAAATGGTGTGGTTTGTAAGAACATTTTATATATTCTGAATACTATTATTTTGTTGATCTTTTTGTTGCCACTGCAGATCTTTTCCTGATTCGTTTATGCCTTTTAACTTTCATTTTGTCCTGTAAAGGTTTTTAACTGCTATGTATTCTATTAATATTGTGTCAAGCTTTTCTTTAAGGATGCCATTCAGGTCATGTCATACTTGGAAACTTTCGCCTGTTTTCTCTGAGCTTCATTATGATTTAAAAAATTTGTGTTATGGAAGTAATATATGAATTCTTTTTGTAAGAAGGCTAAAACAACAGAGTTGCACTATTATTTTCCTTCTCAGAAATATTGCTATCAAGTATGTTGTGCCAATATAAAGTCAGATTTTTCCTCAAATATTTAAGAACCAGAAAGATACATGCCAAACTATAAGTAATATTTGTCTCTTGTCAAAAGATTTGGATTCAAGGAATTGAGCAGGGCACAGGAATAGGGATAATGAAAAAAATGAGACTTCTGTGCTTTATTCTGTATAAACATTTGAATCTTACTGTTTTGCCTCATTTTACATAAATGGTGTCATAGTCACTTAACAACGCGTCTTAGAGATTTGTTTATGCTGTTGCAGCATGTAGTCAGAAAAGAATGACTCCTCTGACAGAACTTGCTTTTAGTGAACCTATTCTTCTCATTTGTCTATTTGTCTCTTGTTAAGAACTCATATACTGTCAGTTTAGTCCAGTGGTTAAGAGAGTGGAACTTCAAGTCTTTGCCTTGCCTTTTGCTAGTGGCTGTGGGCAAAATACTCAGGATGCCTTAAATTTACCATCTGTAAGATGGAGATGACAATAACTTCTCTCATATGGTGGTGGTGGTTTTGTCACTAAGGCACGTCCAAATCTTTTGTGACCCAATGGACGGTATAGTCCAGCAGGCTTCTCTGTCTATAGGATTTTGTGGGGAAGAATACTGGAGTGGGTTGCTATTTCCTTCTCCAGGGAATCTTCCCGACCCAGAGATTGAACCTGCGTCTGCTGCACTGCAGGTTGATTCCTTACTGCTGAGCTACCAGAGGAACCCTTTATATGGTTGTGTGCTGTGCTTAGTCTCTCTGTCGTGTCCTCGTGTCTGACTCTTTGCATCCCCATGGATTATAGCCCACCAGGCTCCTCTGTCCATGGGATTCTCCAGGCAAGAGTACTGGAATGGGTTGCCATGTCCTCCTCCAGGGGATCTTCCCAACCCAGGGATTGAACCCAGGTCTCCTGCATTGCAGGCAGATTCTTTACCATCTGAGCCACAGGGAAGCCCATATAAAACATCATAATGTTTGATTAGTTTTTCTCACAGTACATGGGATATTGTAAGTAGTTAATAAGCAGTAGCTGCTATTATTGGTATTATATATAGCTGCTATTATTATTATGTATTATTACTATTATAGAACAGCTATTATTACTTAGTAGTCTGTTATATGACATTGCTAAATTTGACATCAGTTTTACTGATATTTAATATTTAGCCTCATCCACTGTTTTCTTCTATAAAAACAATTAAGGATCTTTGCCTGTACAAGGTTTTGTTTTGTTTTTAATACCTTTCTGATGCTCTGTTTTTCTCAAAAATTATTGATGCTACTTGGAACTCAGTGATAACTGTCTTGTCGGCACCTTTGGACATTGTAGAAGTGTGAAAGAGGAGTTACTCAGTATTCCTTTTCTGTTGTCTGACCTGAATGTTGTGCTGCTCTCTTCCTCCGTCTTTTATCTTTTATCACTTTAAAGTTTCTGTTTATTTGTAACAATTTTTAAAAATTTGTTTTTCTGTGTTTATTCTCTGTTATGATACTGCTGTCTTTTTACTTTTTCTAAATAAATTAATGCTACAGCAACAAGTATAAACATTTTTTTCCTTCTGTACTCAGGACTGGGTAAGGCCAGATGATAGGTGCATTTAATCTTGTGGTTGACAAAAAATGTTTGTTATTTAAGAACACTAATTTCCTTTTTGTCCACATTTGCAAACTGAAACATTCTATCTAAAATTCATGTGTCAAGAGAGGCATAATTATATTTTTTAATGTTGTGATAGCAACAATTGATAAATGAAAATGAAAAAAGAAAGTAAAAGTTGGGAAAGAAGGTGAAGGGGAATAGTTTTTCACCTTCATAGTGGGAAGTCAGTTGAAATCAAGAAAGAGAGCCATAATGCCAGAAGTATTATGAGTGGCTGTATTTGATAAGTAGAATGGTGAGGGTGTGAGGTATATGTATGAATGGTAGAAGAGACACTACTATTTTTTAAGTCCTAAGTTCTTTCATATGTTACTGAATTATTACATTCTGCAGGTATTAATAGTAAACTGTATCCCACATGGTCCTAGTTCATGAAGATAAAAAGCATAGTTTTATATATTGATATAGGTATAAAAATTGATTGGAAGGAAATATATAGCACAGTGTTAAAAGGGGCTATCCCTGGGTAGTGGTTTTTTTTTTTCCGTCATTATATTTTTCTATATTTTATAAAATTTCTAAAGTGAGTTTATTACTTTTATAATCAGAAAAATATTAAGGGAAAATATATAGGACTGTCTGCATTTAATTTGTCATATCTGGCATCAGTATGACATTTTAATTTATACAAGTACTGTAACTTTTTTACATTAAAGAAATTAGAGGACCATTTGGGAAGATCCCCTGGAGAAGGGAAAGGCTCCCCACTCCAGTATTCTGGCCTGGAGAATTCCATGGACAGTATAGAGTGAACTTCGAGAGATGGTGATGAACAGGGAGGCCTGGCGTGCTGCGATTCATGGGGTCGCAAAGAGTCGGACACGACTGAGTGACTGAACTGAACTGATAGTCCATGGAGTCACAAGAATCAGACACACAACTTTCACTTTCAGTTTTCACTTTCATTCTCTCCATGTTTTAAATGTATTAGTAAGACAAGTATTCTGCTAAAAATAACAGAATAGATAGCCAAGAGTAACAAACAAAGACGTGTTTATTTTTTCTCTTATTTTTTTCTGTAAGACGGATAAAGGTCGGCAGAGACTGGTTGTTTATCAGATAAGGATAAAATCACCAAAGATTCCAGCCCTCTCTGCTTGTGCACCTTTAGCTTACTGGCTTTTCATTCCTACACTTGTTGATTCAAGGTTTCAAGATATCTTTCAGTCTCTAGTGGGAGGCGGCCAGGGTTAAGGGGATTGGGAAGAGATACTGCTTTAAAGAAGCAACAGTGTGTGCCACAAAATGTTTTCTTTTATGTGTGTGTGTTTGTGTGTGTGTGTTTGTGTGTAGTTATAATGTCGGTACTGAAGTTCTTAGATTTCCAGCAGCGACAATTTCCAACCTTTGTACAGGTCAGATTGAAAGTTTGGCACATAGCATTCTCTAAAATTTATCCCTGTGGGGATTATTCTAAAAGATAGCTGTTTTGTAGGACTTCTAGGCTTGTGCTCCCTTCTTAAAAAAGATAGTTTGTTATTATGAGGTGATAGTGAGTTAGGAAGTATGTTTGTAAAATTATCCTGTTTTTTTTTTTTTAATGATCCTCAGTTTGATGTGACTTTCCTTGTAGAATCCAAATTTTAGTTTCCAGTCAGTTTTCTGAGGATTGTGAGTTTTTAGTGTCTCAAATGAATTAAATAAAGGTTTTCATTTTTGTTTTTAAGTCAGAATATGCAATGAAATTGGTAGTCACAGGTTTTATAGCTGATGATTCCAGCTCCTCTGTTGTTGTTTAGTTGCTCAGTTGTGTCCAGCACTTTTGAGACCCCATGGACTGTAGCCCGCCAGTTCCTCTGTCTGTGAGATTTTCCAGGCAAAAATAAGTGAGTGAGTTGTCCTTTCCTTCTCCAAGGGATCTTCCTGACCCAGGGATTGAGCCCGAGTCTCCTGCGTTGCAGGTGAATTCTTTACCACTGAGCCACCTGGAAAGCCCGATTCCAGCTCTACCATCTGAATCAGCCAAAAAGACCCAGATTACATCCTTCAAAATGTTAGGGGTTATATTCACTTGGATTTTTTATCCATATATTTTAATGAATATTACTCCTTATTTTGTTACTCCTCTTGTGACTGACTTCTTTAAAAATTTTTTAAATGCAAGTTTATATAGTTTTCAGTTATATATGGCTTTCAGCATTAAAATGGTGTTGAATAAAAATACATTACTATCAAATTAGACTCGTTTATAAAAGTTTAGATCTTTATAGTTGTGTTTATCAATGAATTGATAAACTTATTTTTTTGGTTAATTTTTCTTAGCAGTTACCCAGAGATACTTATTTATCCTCAAGCAAGTTTTTGTTAGTCTAAAAAGCTGTTACCACTTTATGCTTGTGACGAGTGACAAATTCTTGTAAAATAAGAATATTTATTTCTGGTATTTGGATAACTAATATCTTTAATCAAATTAGAGAAATATCTTTTGGAGATTGGGAAGAATATGAAGATACAGGTCACCTGCCTTCATGGAGTTTAGAATTTAGCGGGGGAAAGAGGCTCTTTAAGATGAGTCAGTTTCCTCACTGTAACACGGCATCATATAGTTCTTACCTACCTCATGAGAGTTGTGAGGATTAAGTGAGTCAGATCATGTCAAAGGCTTTGAACTATGCCAGGGACATGGTGACTGCTTCCTAAATGTTAGCTGCAGTTACCATTGTTATTGACAAACAGAGATCTGCACAGAGCGCTTTGGGAGCACAGACTAGGCACGATTGACTTGGTGGAAAAGGGAGGGAGTGATAACATTTGTACCTGCGGTCAGTTCTGCTTCATAGCTTCCTTGTTTATCATTGCCATTTGAGTGCCTAGTGCATCGTCAGTCCTCAAAGGAGGAACTCAAGAGAAGTTGCAAAGGTGAACTTTTCAGAAAACATTTTAAACATGGATGACAGTAAAATTGAAAGATGTAGTGTTAAAATTTGTCACCCAATCTTCTATGCCTGACTTAGTCCTAGGATAAAATTTAGAATAGTTTTGAAAGTAAGTAAGTAATAAGAGGATAATTTTAGAAATAGAAAAGCTATTATTTTCAACCAGGCTTTTGAAACAATCTGGATTTTCAAATAGTTTAAGATAATGCTTTCTAGCAAGGGCTTGAGATGCAAGAATCATACACTTCAGACTAGACTCATAGCTGTTGGTTTTGACAGTGCTGTGTTGTTTTAGGTCAGTATAACGACATTGATTTTTATCTGCTGCTGTATAACAGATTACCCAACACTTGGTGGCTTAAAACAATGATTTACTATTTGTCATGATTCTGTGGTTTGACTCAGTGGTTCTTTTGGTGATCTCAATAGGGGTCACTCATCTGGCTGGATTTAGAGTGTAACGAGGCAGAGCTGGAAAATCCCAGAAGGTCTTGCTCCTGTATTTGGTTCCTTGGTGCTGAATGTTGAGTGGGAGTACCTCAGTTCTCCTTCCTGTTGCCTTTTTTTCAGCAGGACAGCCTGAACTTCAGAGCATGTGACTGGCTTCTGAGAATGAATACTGCCAGCCCTCCTAAAGGCTAGAACCAGAGCTGTCACAGCATTTCTTATAATCCATTTTTTTGGTCAAACAAGTCAGAAGGCCAGCTTGGATTCAAGAGGAAACAGAGTCCATCTCTTGATGGAAAGAGTGGCAAAGAATTTGTGGCCCCTTAATCTACAATAGATAGTGTCATGCCTTAATTTTCATTGGGTGTTTGCTTTCTGCCCTCCCTATTTATCCCTTATGTTTCTTTCTTTATGTTTTACCTTTTTCTGCTTTACTGATTTACATTTCTGTTCTTTTGATAGTGTGGATTTTAGTTCTACCTTTGTTTTTACTTTGTCTATATGTATTTCTTTCCTCGTTTTCTTTTAATATGTCCTACGTTTTAACCTTCTCACTTTTCTTTGTCTTTTATCTTTAATTTTATGGAACCTAAATCTTTATTCCCATCGTAAGGCATAGGTGTGGTGTTTGGGTTAGAGGAAGTGTTAGGAAAACACAGGGTGTCCACCGGGTTGGTTTTGGGACCTGGTGGAAGATGATGAGATAGCCTCTATTGATTGAGACAACTTTCAGCTTTTGATAATTACTACTGAGTTTTTATATGTTGTAAATATGGTTTCAACTGGTTACCCATAAAATTGTAGTGAAATTATAAGTTTCTTAAATTTTGTGATTTCAGTCAGGTAAGATAAGCTGTTGATAGGCTAGTTCAGAAAGCAGTTCAACCTGTGCATAGCTTAAGTAAACTCAAGTAAAGCCTTTAAAAATTTTTTTTAGTAATACATTTAGCCTACATGTACGCTGTGACATTTCAGTGTGTGTCAATACGAAAAGTTATTACCAGTGTATTTTATATATTTTTTCAATCTGAAGTCTGCAGAATGTGGTGTGTATTTTGCACTTTGAGAACCTCTCAGTTAATTCTGGCCACAGTTCAAGTGCTCACTAGCCATGTGTGTCCATTGGCTACCATACCGCTGCTAAGTCACTTCACTCGTGTCCGACTCTGTGTGACCCCGTAGACGGCAGCCCACCAGGCTCCCCCGTCCCTGGGATTCTCCGGGCAAGAACACTGGACTGGGTTGTCATTTCCTTCTCTAGTGCATGAAAGTGAAAAGTGAAAGGGAAGTTGCTCAGTTGTGTCCGACTCTTCACGACCCCATGGGCTGTAGCCTACCAGGCTCCTCCGTCCATGGGATTTTCCAGGAGAGAGTACAGGAGTGGGGTGTCATAGCCTTCTCCATATTGGAGAGTAAAGTCTTCCAGAGTGAAGTAGAGCCTTTTGGTAAATACAGCTGTGGTCAACGTGTTGCCTGCAATCTCAGGAGTGATCCTGGTTCAGAACTGAGCTAAGCCCATCCTGCCCCATTGACACGGTCCTGAAGTTTACTGTACTGGAAAAGCTAGCATTTGGGGTAATATGTTACATAAAAATTGTACAAATTTTGGTATCAGAGTGGTTTTATTTTGCTATAACAACAACTTAAAATGGAGATCTGTCATTGAACTCAGTGGTGGACACACACTAGAAAGATTTTGAGGCATTAGTGAAAGCCTGGAAAGCCTGATTAGGCTGTTAGTAGAAGTTTGATGGCCTTTGAGAAGACTGTGGCTGAGAGCTTAGAGAAACATGAGAAAAATGTCATCAGCAAATTGAGGAAGGAGGTTCTTGTTCTCTAGTGGCAGAAGTTTAGGAACTCTGTCACCTGCTGTAAAATAGGAAGTAGAAGAATATTTACAGTAAACTAGGTGATCTAGCTAAGGAGATTTTGTAAGCAGAACATTAAGGATATTCTTGGTTTCTTCTTGCTGCTTGTATATAAAATGTAAAAGGAGAGAGACCAGTCAAAGAAAGTACTGTTAAACAAAAAGCACGTGTGAGTCTGAAAATTCCTAGCCTCTTTATTTGACTGGTGTTGCTAAAATGAAGAACATTCTGGAAAACAGCAAATCCAAAACACTCTAAGGAAAATATCTTCTACAGATGAAGCTGAGGATGTGACTTTAAAATCCTGTAAACCTCAGAAAGATCCAAGGTGTTGCCTCGAAGACCTCTTGAGTCAAACAATAGGGTTTCTAAGAACATTTTGAGAGTTGTCCTTCAGCGGTCTTCAGCAGGGGCAGAAGAAACGGAAGGAAGGGCTTGTCTTGAAGAGATTTATGGGTATGGCCTTGGTCTCACAATGGAGTAAACCATAAGAAGATTGTCAGGAGGCCCAGGAAGTTTCTTCTCTCATCTCTTCTTCCCTTTCATCTCTTTTTCTTCTAATGAGTGAGTCGGCACCGCCAGCGTGGACTGGACCTGGGACAGGGACAGCGCACCTGAAAAGCAGGCTTTGAGTCTCTGAACCTCTGCATGTAGGAAGCATGTTGAGAAAACTACGTGGCTGTCAACATGGGCTACCCTTTAAGGAAAAGAAAGCATGAGTTGGAAAGCAGGACCAAGAGCCTGCAGGACAGAAACAGGCCTTGGATTCTGATCAGAGTATTGCCCTGGATTTCGGAACTGCTGTGAGCCAGTGGCTCCCCTTTACCTCCTGCTTTATCTGTTTTGAGCACCCGTGCTTTGTAGTTTCCCTGTGCCTTTTGTGCCTCTGGTCCTGAGTTCCTGACCCACAGAAGCCGAAAGATGTGAAAGGTTTATTGTTATTTTAAAGCTTTAAGCTTCGTGGTAATCTGTTAGGCAGTGATAGATAACTAATGCAGTGACAGGTTGAAATTGGAAGGCTGAGGAGAGAACCCCACCAGCATTTCAGGCAATGGGAGTGGGGGAAAGCAGGAACACAAAGGGAGAATAAGACCTCTGATTTCAAAGGTCTTGATCGGTTAGAACCACGGAGTGACTGCTTGTCACTGGAAGATGTAAAGTCAAGAATATTCGTTAATGTGTCTTCTGTTAAATATTGGAGAACGGAATTCTAATTATTGCTGAGAACTTGAACTTTATGTGTAAAATGGGGAAGAACTCTTCTTATTTTATGTGTAGCTTTACCGTTTGACCTTGTTTCTTAGTAAGCAAGGTTGATGAGATAGTGTATTTTCTCAGAGGTCTCAGAGGTCAGTATTATTTGGTGTAAAAGTATTTAAGATAAATACATGTAAGATAGAGTTGGGCTCTAAACTCAGCTCTTATCAGTTTACTTTAAAATGACTGAAGAGAAGAACTTTCACTCTTCACTTGAAGATTTTGAAAATTTTAATTATGTACAAAACCTAAAAGTTTTAATATAGCGCTAATAAGCACATAAATCTTTAGTGAATCACCATATTTTCTTTATGTATCCTGCCCCTCCCCCCCAGCTTTGAGGTACACTTGCTAAAACTTGTATATATTTGACATGTACAATACCGTGTTTTGGTGTATGTGTACATTGTGGGCTTCCCCTGTGGCTCTAGTGGTAAAGAACCTGCCTTGCCAGTGCAGGAGACATAAGAGATGAGGGCCAGTCCCTGGGCTGGGAAGATCCCCTGGGGGAGGGCACGGCATCCCACTCCAGTATTCTTGCCTGGAGAATCCCATGGACAGAGGAGCCTGGCGGGCTGCAGTCCAGTGAGTCTGAAGGAGTCAGACACAACTGAAGTGACTTAGCATGCGGGCATACATTGTGAAATGATTGCCACAATTAAGCTGATTTAATATTGTCATTAACACTCATAGTTACAATGTTACTTTGAGTTTTTTTTTGTTGTTGTTGCTGAATCATTTGAAAGCAAGAGGCAGATTTTGGTCCATCCCTAAGTTCTATTAGTCCAAATCTTCAAGAATAAGGTTTTTATGGTTACCATTAATCCAACCAAGAAAATTAATACATTGAATAATCACATCTAATATGGCAGTCCAAAAAAGCTTTTATAATTAAAAAAAATCTAGGATCTATACAGTATATTTGGTTATGTCTCTAGCCCATTTTATTCTGGAATAACAAAAATGTGACATTGTATTGCTTTCTATGACATTGAATCTGATTTCTTTGAGGATTTTATGCCTCCAGTTGCCTCTGTAGAATGTTCCACAGTCTGAATTTGTCTAAATTTTTGTTTATTATTAGATCCAGGTNTAAAAAAAATCTAGGATCTATACAGTATATTTGGTTATGTCTCTAGCCCATTTTATTCTGGAATAACAAAAATGTGACATTGTATTGCTTTCTATGACATTGAATCTGATTTCTTTGAGGATTTTATGCCTCCAGTTGCCTCTGTAGAATGTTCCACAGTCTGAATTTGTCTAAATTTTTGTTTATTATTAGATCCAGGTTGATCCTTTTTTGGTGAAAATACTAGATAGATGACGTATACTTGATCAAAAAAGTGCCTTCTGGAACTCTTCACTATAAATATTTTTTTTCCATTTACAAACCTGTGTGGTCATAATTCCTAACAACCTTTCACTTTGGTTTTAAACTTCCATTGATTGATGCCACTGCATGAATCAATTTTAACCTTGTGAATTGTAGGAAAATTCCTTTGTAATGGCCATATATAATTGATTCATGTTTGCAGTTTCCTGCAAAAATAAAAATAAAAAAGAAATGCCTTGTCACCACTGAAAGAATCCACTGTTTTTTCTTGTTAAAAATATATTATTTGGACTGTGGATTTGAATGCATTTATTGTCTGAGTTCCATGTATGTTTATTTTCCATAATGAATAATTTTGAAAAGCTTTAACTTAAAACAATATGTTAATAACAGATCTCTTAGGATAGTTTTAGAATTCCTAACAGTGAGGCTTATTGAACAGTTGTGTGATATTTTTGAATACCAGCTACAGTATTAGGAATCACACCAGAGAGTATAATGTATTTAACATTAAAAATGTAGCCCTCAAGTACTTACCAGATAAAAGATAAGACACATATGCATGTAGAAACAGAAGACTATAGCAAGAAGGCATATATGCTGAATCACTGGAATAGTCAATAGATGATTTTTGTGTTCAGGAAACTGTCATTTTGAACTTTGACATGTGTACAAGCCGCGCAAGTATATGAAATGTCTCAGGATGTCATTGACATCCTGAACCTGGACTTTTGAAACATACTTTGGAATAATAATCTAGTGCCTACCATGTTATAGCAACCAAAGAAACAAAAAGAATAAAACGTACCCATTGTCCTTGAAATTCTATTGTCTGAGATGAAAAACACAGGGACCAATGCTACATAAGATCATAAAAATTGCTATAATAATGGTATCTACTTAGTGCCAAGGTTGTATAGGAGAGAGAACTAGGAATGCACATTGCTCCAGAGATGGGTGTGTGACAGGAAAGTCTTTCCCAGAGTAAACGGCCTTTGAGTCCGGGAGGAAGTTTTTCGACTGAGAATGAAAGAGTATTCTAGGCAATAGAAGATGGGCCCAAATACCCAGAGATGTGATTGTGTGTGGCATATTTTAGAGCCTGGTGATACCATTTCATGAAATTCAGAAATGGTTCTGATTTGGAAGAGGTTGATAGAAATGATTATTCAGCCATTTTTGAGTTTAATTTTTTCACATACAGGAGAACAACACAGTTGAATTTTAGTGTTACATATACTTTTTTCAGAAAAGTATATGGCAAGCAGTAGATTGAAGAATGAATCTAGGAAACACTTACTCTACCAACAGCTGAGGAATGAGAGGAAAAGGAGTCTTCCTTAGGAATGTACCAAAAGCATTTATTAGAAAGGAAGAAAGCTACAATAGTAATGTCATTAGAACAAATTGATGAGATTTTACAAGAGGATGGTTAATATCACATACAACAGAGTGTACAAAGGAAATGAAAATTTTTAAAAAGGCTGTTGGATTTGATAAGAATTTTGTGAATTCAGTATCAGTGATTTGGGGACGGGGATTGGAAGCCATTTTTCTTGGGGACAAAGGAGAGTGATTAAAGCTTAAATACTGGGTTTAAACTATTTGTAAAATCTGACAGTGAAAAGTAGAGTAGCAACAGCACGCACACAATTTGGTCAAGAGAAATTGTTTTTAAAAGTTAGAGAAAGCCTTGTACGTATATGATGGTCGAGTGGAACATGCTAGTGGGACAGGAGAGGCTACAAGTTGTTGGAGCATGATTGATGGAGCAAAGGGTTGGGAAGAGATGACAACACAGGAGAGAGGATTAGCTTTGGAAAGGAGGAGAGGCAAGCTTCCAGCTGATCCAGAGGGCATGAAGTGATCATGAAGGAAGAACAGAAAGGGAAGGATTATTAAGGAAGAGGATTGTAAAAAGGAACTTAGGTGAAACTGTTACATTCTCTGTGAATTTGGATAGAGCAAACATTTTGGTTTTTGAACTTTCTCTGTGATTTATGTATTCCAGGAGCATTGATGGGTAAAGTACCCATCCAACATAATCTAAAGTTGGAGAGTGGCATGGCAGGGCAAGGAGTAGACACCTGATTTTTCTATCATTAGAAAAATTTTAGTACAAAGAAAATACTGAACATCAGAATGCTCTAATATTGTTTAAAAATGCAGTTGTTGTTTAAACCTTGTTTGCTGCTAAGTCACTTCAGTCGTGTCCGACTCTGTGTGACCCCATAGACAGCAGCCCACCAGGCTCTCCCATCCCTGGGATTCTCCAGGCAAGAATACTGGAGTGGGTTGCCATTTCCTTCTCCAATGCATGAAAGAGAAAAGTGAAAGTGAAGTCGCTCAGTCTGTCCGACTGTTAGCGACCCCATGGACTGCAGCCCACCAGGCTACTCCGTCCATTGGATTTTCCAGGCAAGAGTACTGGATACTTGTTTAGGAACAGTAAATACTGTGTTAAAAAAAAGTTTTGGTATATAAATTTCAAAGTATGTTTTACTTTGATAAAGCTATTAATCTAATTTTTAATTGTTTAAAATTTTGCTGCATTTTTTAAAAACGGAGGACTTTTCTCTATGAGAATAATTAGGACTTTGCAGATTTTAAGCTACAGCAACTCAACACAAGCTTAAGCAGTGAAGGATAAATTTAGAAGAGGGGATGGATTTATTAGATTATGTAAATGAGGAATCCAGAATGGACCTAATTTCAGTGATACTTGAATCTAGGAACTCTAGTGATGATGTCAAACATTCTTCTGCTCCATTCTGCTGTTTTCATCTGTGATGTTCTCATTCCAAGTAGGATTCTGCTCTGTAGTGAGCATATGGTTACTGGAAGCCTCAGGGCAATATCATGGCTCACTATTCAAAAGAAAGGTAGGCCTTTTCCCATCAGCCATATAGTAGATACCAAGAGTAGATTATGTCATTTTTCCATCCCTAATTATCACTGAAGCCAGGGATATATGTACTCTTATTATATAGAGCTTGGGTTGTGTAATCACCTCTTGAAGGAGGTCACAATAACTATGAGTTAGAGGGATGGTGGCTCAAAAATTTGGCACATTTCCTTCTATTTGTATGTATGTGTGTATCTACCTGTTGGCTCTGTAACAAACCAAGTAGTTTAGTGAATGCCTTGTGTCAAATTTCTTAGGAAAGAATCAGCCTTTGATTATATAAATAAGTCGTAACAGCTTTTTTAGTTTATGATTTCATACGAGATACTGTAGAAGCCTTTTCTTTTTTTACAAGTAAAAGTGTTTTCTGTGGTGTGTATCACAATATTTTCTGGCCTTCACAAAAATGGGGCAGCCATCCATGAGTTGACTTCAGTAGTAGTGAAAATAAACATCTTGTGATGCTGAAAAGAACTGGATGTGAGTCTCATAGAAGTCCCGAGTGTTAGTCTTAATTCTTTCAGTAGTCACCTGTGTGTAGATAGCACACAGAACCACTTGACGCCTCTGAGGCTGTAAACGTAGGTGAATTGGAGACCTTGTGAAGCTCTAAATTTCTTCTACTTTTAATAGAATAATTCAGGTTATAGATACATGTAAAATAGGAATCTTAGTATACTGTAAAGAAAATTAATGATTCTAGTTTTCACTTTAGACAGATTTGTGTTTGAATTCAAACTCTTCTACTCACCAGCTATGTAAACTTGGACAAATTGCTAAACTTTGTCTCCTCATGTAAAGAATGGCAATAATAATAATAATACCTGATTTGAAGTTTAAGGATAGAAATGCATTTGATTTATACCCAATAAAATTTTAATTAGTTTCTGTAAAGTTCTTTACAGCTCCAAAATTTGATATTTGGAATTATTTTTGCTATATGAATATTCATTTCTCCCATTATAACTTTAATAACTTTATCTAGGAAAATAATGTAAATTGCATATGTATAGTTATAAATGTATGTTTATAACAGTTGCGTTATACCTGTGACATGCTTCCCTTTGAGCCATGTGGTGTAGAGAATTCATGGACCCTTTCATAACAGAATTTGAACACTTAATTTAGCTATCTTATCAAGAGTTAGGCTTAGTAGTAGATTGTATTGGAATATACCTGGTAAAGGGCAAATTATGATAGCAAAAATGGGACATACACATTTAAAAAAAAGAAAATTCTGATCAGGCAGTTGGGAATGAGCTGTGGACTTGAGATCTAAGATTCCTGAAATCAAGCTAAATAGATATCACTCAAGACTGAACTGAACTGAACTGAAGATTGTTGTAAAGAGCAAAGGAACTAAAGTTTGTAAGTTCTTTATGCATAGTATTTTTCATATACGTTAATTACTACTATTGTTGATTTTAGCTTCTAGGAGTACTTTTTCCTCATGGTCAGCAAGCCATATTTAGTTGAGAGCAAAGGCAATATAAAAATCCAGTGCCATTTTTATCTAAGAATTCTACTGGAACCTTCAATAAAAAAAAACAAACCCACAAAACTGAAAAAGTGCATCCAAAATCCCAAACTAGGATTTTATTTTTTTCTGATTTTGCTTTAGATTCCTGAAATAATTTTTCATGAGAAAAATTTTAATATTCTTCATTCAACAGATATTTATTTAGTACCCACTATGAGCTAGGTAGGGGCTTCCCAGGTGGCACTAGTGGTAAAGAACCTGCCTGCTGGTACAGGAGATGTAAGCGACACAGGTTCGATCCCTGGGTGGGGAAGATCCCTGGAGAAGGGAATGGCTATCCACTCCAGTATTCTTGCCTGGGAAATCCCGTGGACAGAGGAGCCTGGTGGGGTCACAGTTCATGGGGTCACAAAGAGTCGGGTATGATTGGAGCCACTTAGCATGCACACATATGGGCTACATACTGAAGAAAAGAACAGTGAACATAGATAACATACTTTATTAAGAAAAAAAGAGTGGCTTATTTAAATTTTATTTTATAATAGCTTTGCAGTTGCAGAATAAAATTAATTGCAACTATAAGATCAATTAAGGTGTTAGTATACCAGTGACTTTTGAGTAGATAGTAAAGAAACTTCTTCAACTTTGTTTAATTTGGTGTTTCTGAAACTTGTTACCTATTTTACCCCTTTTCCTCCCTCACTGAACCCAATTTTGGAGATAATAGTATATTAGAAGATTTGTTTAATTGGAAGTGAACAGTATTAGGTTAAGCGTGTGATGTTGGTAGGGCAGAAACGCGTATCAGCATTTTATAGTCCATCTTACATTAATTGGACTGCTGTGTCCTGGTTCGGCGAGGACAGTTTCTGGTTTATGCCCTGTTGCTCCAGTGGTGTTATTTATAGTCTTTCTCAAAAGTGCCCTGGTTTGGATGATAAATTATATGATGCTCCTCTAGCTGACGCTTTTGAACCACTTAAATGCTAGACAGCATTCTAATCATTTGATATATATTAACTCAGTCCTCACGACAACCCTGTGAGGTTGGTACTGTATTATCTTTCTTTTTTAAAGATTAATAAGGTGAAGTACAGAGAATTTTAAGATTACGTACCTGGTAAGTGATGGGCTCAGAGTTCAGATCCAGGCACACTGGTCCTAAGGACCAGCCATTATGCTTTGTTGTGACACAAGAATGCTCTGTGAAGATGCTTAAGGGAAGAGAGGGGAGGGCAGAGCTCTGGAGAATGCTGCCAGTTGAAAGCAAGAAAAGGGAATAGCAACTTGGAGGTGTGGCAGATAAGGGACCAAAAAGCAACTTTAAGTCATACAAAATACAATTTGGTGAATTTGATTTATTTCCTCTAATTATCCTCATCCCCTTTTTAACCAGAAAGAGATAATCTTCCTTTTCATTATTTAGTAATTGCACCAAAGTACTAGTCTGAGAATCCCAGGATTCTCATTCAAGAGGTCTTACGTTGGGACCCAGAAACCAATTAGTTTATTTATCCATCAAATGCTTATTGACTGCTTCCCTAACATTTTCTTATGACCGCAGTGTGTCAGTGATGTCATAAGGTGATTCTGTTGCCTACTCTCTAATTGAAGGACAGAGATAATAAGTAAACAAACAGGATAATTTAATCAACAGTAAGTGCTACAAAGAAAGTAAATTATGGTATGTACTAGAGAATTACCCTGATAGGGGAGAAAGATGACTGCAGATCATGATCTTGGAAGGGATCTTTCAGGAAGTAACTTTTTTTTTAAACCTTGCTTTTAAAAAATTATATTTTAAAACAGTGGCAAAATACATAAGATAAAATTGACCATTATAAGCATACAGTTGAGTGGCATTAAGTGCATTCACATTGCTGTACAACTATAACCACTGTCTATCTCCAGAACTTTTGTAAAACTGAAACTTTGTACAGTTGGTCCCTTCCATATCCAGAGGTCCATGTATTTGCCCAATTGCAGGCTGAAAATTTTTGGGAAAAAAAAAAGATTTCAGAAGGTTCATAAAAGTAAAGCTTGAATTTGCGTTGTGCTGGCAGCTGTTTGTGTAGCATGTGTGTTGTTTTAAATATTGTAAGTAATCTGCGGATGATTTTAAATAAACGGGAAGGTGTGTATAGGTTGTATGCAAGTACTTTGTCATTTCATATAAGGGGTTGAACATCCACAAACTTTGGTATCCATGAGGGTCCTGGAACCCTGTGGCTACCAACGGAGGACTGTATTCTTTAAAACAGTAACTCTCCATTTCCCGCTGAATGACAGATAGAGCAGGAATCAGAAATAGCTGACTTTTTGAAATCAGAAAGCAGATGGACAGGCAGTAAGTAATTAGCAGAAAGGAAAGCTTACAGTACCCGCAAGTGCACAATACCTGTAAGAGGTGTAATGCAGTTGACCCTTTAACAGCACAGGGGACCCCCAGGCAGTCAGTTTCACATGTAAGTTTACAATCTTGCCCTCCATATCTGGTGTTCTGTATCCACATAGTCCATCAACTATGGATCATGTAGTACATATTTTGTGAAAAAAATCTGTGTATAATGGATCTATGCAGTTCAGCTCATGTGGTTCAAGGGTCATCTGTACTGTATCTCTCTGAAGCTCCCAAAAGGCTCAGCCTTGGGAAGTTCCAGACATTAAGAAAATCGAGATCAGAAGTGGAGCAGAAAACAGGGAGATTGGTCAGAAAATATGTATGCTTATAGGTGGAATCCTTAGGTTCTCTCCCTTTGTATCCTGTTGGTAAGTGACTCCCTTCACCACTAATCCTGGTCTCAGTAGACCAAGATATATTGTTTATAACGTTGAAGAAGTACTTGCATCTTAAAACCAGGGGCAGTGGACGGCTGATCATTTAAAACAGGAACGTTAAGGGAAATCTGAATCCAAACTCTGAAACTCCTAACTTGGCTTCCCTTCGTCTGTCCAGCTCATATTCTGCAGCTGTCTTCAGGGACTGCTGGCTCACCCACAGTACATTCCATCTCTTGACAAGCCCTGTTCCCTCACATAGATCTTTCAATTTTGTTTTTTCAGAACCTTATTCTTAACTATGAACTAATAATCCAAGACCATCAGACATTTGGGGAAAACCTCCATTAAAAAAAAAAAGGTCAAAATAAGCAAACAGAAATAAAGAAGTGGAGGAGGGAAATGATACTTGGAGTATTGGGAGAAAACAGACACCATAGGAATCAAAAGAAAACCTTAAAAAAAAAATCCTCTAATAGTATTATCAGAGAAGATACCCGTCTCTCTTCCCACTAAAATGACAGAGAAAACGAAAGAAAAATCCATGAGAATAAAGAGAGGGTAATGAGGGTGATCCAACCAGTCCATTCTGAAGGAGATCAGCCCTGGGATTTCTTTGGAAGGAATGATGCTAAAGCTGAAACTCCAGTACTTTGGCCACCTCATGCGAAGAGTTGACTCATTGGAAAAGACTCTGATGCTGGGAGGGATTGGGGGCAGGAGGAGAAGGGGACGACCGAGGATGAGATGGCTGGATGGCATCACGGACTCGATGGACGTGAGTCTGAGTGAACCCTGGGAGATGGTGATGGACAGGGAGGCCTGGCGTGCTGAGATTCATGGGGTCGCAAAGAGTCGGACACGACTGAGCGACTGAACTGAACTGAACTGAACTGAATGAGGGTGAAGAGAACTGGGTGGAAGATGACAGCAGACAGACAGACAGAGGGTATCAACTGTTGGAAGTTGAGAACCTGATGTAGATTTAGCAGAATTGGGAAAGCAGAAACTTAGTCCTGTGGCCTGGATGGCTGTGCAATTAGAAATCGGTCTTCTTTCAGTTATGTCCTTTGCTTTCTTTGCACTGCTGGTTCTTATTTTTTGAGTAGGATACTCTCGATTGAAGCTGTTCATGGGTTAACCACCAGGGAAAAAATCAGAATTCTAAAAGTATCATTTTTGTTTTCATGTGGTTCTCTTAAGTGGTCATGCATTGCACCCTTCTCCTTTTTGTTTGTGAATCATAATTTTATAGAAATGGATAGCTGATGCTTTTTTGGGTTCCAGTGACATGGGATTGAAAAGGATGCTCAAAAGAAAATACAATATTCAGCTAAGAATGTGTTCTGAAGTTTGCTCATAAAGTAGTTATTTAAAACTTGGTACTTTCTTTTAAAATGATGTAATAAATGGTCATTAGGTTCTTAGACTAAACTGTAATCAACAATTAAATGGACATTAGTGAGTGCTCCAGGAGATTGAACTGCTTTGTGTAATATTTTCCTATGAAAAAATTTTTTTTTTGTGGCTAAAGTGGCTATATGGATTTGGAATCATGAAGACTTGAATTCAAATCCTGCCTCTGCCATTTTTATGCTTTGTAACCTTGAATAAAAAGAGGTGGCAAGAATACACAGAAGAACTGTACAAAAAAGATCTTCACGACCCAGATAATCATGATGGTGTGATCACTCATTTGGAGCCAGATATCTTGGAATGTGAAGTCAAGTGGCCCTTAGAAAGCATCACTACGAACAAAGCTAGTAGAGGTGATGGAATTCCAGTTGAGCTGTTTCAAATCCTGAAAGATGATGCTGTGAAAGTGCTGCACTCAATATGCCAGCAAATTTGGAAAACTCAGCAGTGGCCACAGGACTGGAAAAGGTCAGTTTTCATTCCAGTCCCAAAGAAAGGCAATGCCAAAGAATGCTCAAACTACCGCACAATTGCACTCATCTCACACGCTAGTAAAGTAATGCTCAAAATTCTCCAAGCCAGGCTTCAGCAATATGTGAACCGTGAACTTCCTGATGTTCAAGCTGGTTTTAGAAAAGGCAGAGGAACCAGAGATCAAATTGCCAACATCCGCTGGATCATGGAAAAAGCAAGAGAGTTCCAGAAAAACATCTATTTCTGCTTTATTGACTATGCCAAAGCTTTTGACTGTGTGGATCACAATAAACTTTGGAAAATTCTGAAAGAGATGGGAATACCAGACCACCTGACCTGCCTCTTGAGAAACCTATAGGCAGGTCAGGAAGCAACAATTAGAACTGGACACGGAACAACAGACTGGTTCCAAATAGGAAAAGGAGTACGTCAAGCCTGTCTATTGTCACCCTGCTTATTTAACTTGTATTCAGTGTACATCATGAGAAACGCTGGGCTGAAAGAAGCACAAGCTGGAATCAAGATTGCGGGAGAAATATCAATAACCTCAGATATGCAGATGACACCGCCCTTATGGCAGAAAGTGAAGAAGAACTAAACAGGCTCTTGGTGAAAGTGAAAGAGGAGAGTGAACAAGTTGGCTTAAAGCTCAACATTCAGAAAACTAGATCATGGCATCCAGTCCCATCATCCATCACTTCATGGCAAATAGATGGGGAAACAGTGGAAACAGTGGCTGACTTTATTTTGGGGGCTTCCAAAATCACTGCAGATAGTGATTGCAGCCATGAAATTGAAAGACACTTACTCCTTGGAAGGAAAGTTATGACCCACCTAGCCAGCATATTGAAAAGCAGAGATGTTACTTTGTCAACAAAGGTCCACCTAGTCAAGGCTATTGTTTTTCCAGAGTCATGTATGGATGTGAGAATAGGACTATAAAGAATGACGAGCTACAAAGAATTGATGCTTCTGAACTGTGGTGTTGGAAAAAACTCTTGAGAGCCCCTTGGACTTCAACTAGTCCATCCTAAAGGAGATCAGCCCTGGGTGTTCATTGGAAGGACTGATTTCGAAGTTGAAACTCCAATATTTTGGCCACCTGATGTGATTCATTTGAAAAGACCCTGATGTTGGGAAAGATTGAAGGCATGAGGAGAAGGGGATGACAGAGGATGAGATGGTTGGATGGCATCACTGACTCAATGGACCTGAGTTTGGGTGGACTCCAGGAGTTGGTAATGGACAAGGAGCCCTGGCATGCTGTGGTCCATGGGGTGGCAAAGAGTCAAGACATGACTGAGCAACTGAACTGAACTGAACTGAATACGTGTCCATCACTCATGCTTCATTAGGGTTCACCCTAGTGTGCCTAATGTATGTACATCAAGTGTTAATGTATTCATTAACACTTAAAAACAGGAGAATTTATCTTAAAGAAATAATAATGATAAAAAGACACCAATATTTAGCTATAAGATATCCACTGTAGCTTATTTAAAATAGTAAGTAAAATTGGAAGCGACATATATGTCCACTTAGAATAAGTTGGTTACATCATTTGAAGCATGCACGCATGCTAAGTTGCTTCTGTAGTGTTCAACGTTTTGTGACTATGGGCTGTAGCCATGGGATTCTCCAGGCAAGGATACTGGAGTATGTTGTTATTTTCTCCTCCAGGGGATATTCGCAACCCAGGGATCAAACCCACATCTCTTATGCCTCCTGTATCAGCAGGTGGGTTCTTTACCACTAGCACTCCCTGGAAAGCCATATACCAGTATAATACACTGTCATTAAAAATGATGCTTTGAAAAACATTTAATGATATTCCTGCTCAAAGTACATTATTTAAAAAATCAGATTCTTTAAGCCAACTTGTTCACTCTCCTCTTTCACCCTCATCAAGAGGCTCTTTAGTTCCTCTTAACTATCTGTCATTAGAGTGGTGTCATCTGCATATCTGAAGCGGCCATTAAAGTGGAGGTGGCCACGAGGGCTAGCACCATCCTGGCTGACATTCCCCAGTCCACATGCTCACCTTGTGCCCTACAACCACGGAACTGCTGCCTTTCCCTGCTGCCTTTCCCTACCTATCACATCTGCACCAGGGGCTGGGGCAGCAGGAAGGCTGGCATTATTGCACCTGAGCTCTTTATCAGTCCAGTTCAGTTCAGTTCAATTCAATCACTCAGTCGTGTCCGACTCTTTGCGACCCCATGAATCGCATCATGCCAGGCCTCCCTGTCCATCACCATCTCCCAGAGTTCACTCAGACTCACATCCATCGAGTCAGTGATGCCATTCAGCCATCTCATCCTCTGTCATCCCCTTCTCCTCCTGCCCCCAAACCCTCCCAGCATCAGAGTCTTTTCCAATGAGTCAACTCTTCTCATGAGGTGGCCAAAGTATTGGAGTTTCAGCTTTAGCATCATTCCTTCCAAAGAAATCCCAGGGCTGATCTCCTTCAGAATGGACTGGATGGATCTCCTTGCAGTCCAAGGGACTCTCAAGAGTCTTCTCCAACACCACAGTTCAAAAGCATCAATTCTTTGGCACTCAGCCTTCTTCACAGTCCAACTCTCACATCCATACATGACTACAAGAAAAATCATAGCCTTGACTAGATGGACCTTAGTCGGCAAAGTAATGTCTCTGCTTTTGAATATGCTATCTAGGTTGGTCATAACTTTCCTTCCAAGGAGTAAGCGTCTTTTAATTTCATGGCTGCAATCACCATCTGCAGTGATTTTGGAGTAAAGCATCAATTCTTTGGCACTCAGCCTTCTTCACAGTCCAACTCTCACATCCATACATGACCACAGGTCAGAGGGATTCACAGTCATTTGCTGCTGGTTTTGAAGATGAAGGAAAGGAGCCATGAGCCACAGAATACAGGTGAACTCTTACTTGGTGACTCAGATGCTAAAGAAGCTGCTTGTAACACAGGAGACCTGGGCTTGACCCCTGGGTCAGTAAGATTCCCCAGAGAAGGAATGACAACCCACTTCGGTATTCTTGCCTGGAGAATTCCATGGGCAGAGAAGCTTGGTGAGCCACAGTTCATGGAGTTGCAAAAAGTCAGACATGACTGAGCAACTAACACTTTCACTTTTCTAGAAGCTGAGAATGGCTCTTGGCCACTAGCCAGGAAAGAAATGGAAACCTCAACACTAGAACTTCATGGAAGTGAATTTGAACAACAACTTGACTAAATTTGGAAGGAGCTTATTTTTCCCAGTAGCTCCAGAAAGGAATGCAATCCTGATGACACCTTAATTTTAGCACAGGGAGATCCATGTTAGACTTCTGAGACAGTGGGGTAAACAAATGTGTGTCCTTCTAAGCTACTAAATTGCAGTAATTTGATACAGTGGTAATATGAAAATAAGACACCTATGGAATAGGTGGAAGAAAGAAGAAAAGGAGACAAGTCAGGATGACTCAGCTCTTTAAACAGAATTTAGAGGAATAGAGGGATCATCTACTGAGGTGGAAAAGAATGATGGAAGAACATTTGAGGATGGGGACAGAAAACGAAAATTTGTTTTGAACATGTTAAATGGAAATGTCTGTCATTCATCTGGCTGGAGGTGATAAGGGAGGCAGAATGCAAATTTGGACTTCAGAGAAGCGGTCAGGGCCAGAGGTGTACACTGGCTTCATAAATGAATCATAAACACATAATGGCAAGATGCAGTCCACGGGGTTCCAAAGAGTCAGACATGACCGACCAGCGAACAGGGCTTCCCTGGCAACTCAGACAGTAAAGAGTCTGCCTGCAATGTAGGAGACCCAGGGTCCCTGAGTCGGGAAAATCCCTGGAGAAGGGACTCGCTCCCCACTGCAGTGTTCTTGCCTAGAGAATTCCATGGACAGGGGAGCCTGGTGGGCTACAGTCCATGGGTGGCAAAGAGTTGGACACGACTGAGCAACTATCATTTTCACTTTTTCACGTGTTTGTTCCTAAGTGTATACATATATGAAGTTAGAAAATCCTTATGATGACTTACTAAAGCTGTCTAAGGGAAATTAGGAATGTTAGTAAGGAAGAGGGTGTTTGCTATGACCAGTGTTTTCTCCTGGCAAAACTCTGTTAGCCTTTGCCGTGCTTCATTCTGTACTTGAAGGCCAAACGTGCCTGTAACTCCAGGTATTTCTTGACTACTACTTTTCCACTCCAGTCCCCTATAATGAAAAGGACATCTTTGTTGGGTGTTAGTTCTAGAAGGTCTTGTAGGTCTTCATANCGTGCTTCATTCTGTACTTGAAGGCCAAACGTGCCTGTAACTCCAGGTATTTCTTGACTACTACTTTTCCACTCCAGTCCCCTATAATGAAAAGGACATCTTTGTTGGGTGTTAGTTCTAGAAGGTCTTGTAGGTCTTCATAGAACTGAGCAACTTCAGCTCAGATCATGAACTTATTTCCAAATTCAGACTTAAACTGAAGAAAGTAGGGAAAGCCATTAGACTATTCAGGTATGAACTAAATCAAATCCCTTATGTAATCGTACAGTGGAAGTGACAAATAGGTTCAAGGGATTAGATCTGATAGAGTGCCTAAAGAACTGTGGATGGAAACTTGTGACATTGTACAGGAGGCAGTGATAAAGACTGTCCTGATACAAAAAAGGCAAAATGGTTGTCTGAGGAGGTCTTACAAATAACTATGAAAAGAAGAGAAGTGAAGGCAAAGGAGAAAAGGAAAGATATATCCGTTTGAATGCAGAGTTCCAAAGAATAGCAAGGAGACAAGAAAGCCTTCCTCAGTGATCAATGTAAAGAAATAGAGGAAAACAATAGAAGAGGGAAGACTAGAGATCTCCTCAAGAAAATCAGAGATACAAAGGGAATATTTCATGCAAAGATGGGCACAATAAAGGACAGAAATGTTAAGGACCTAAGAGAAACAGAAGATATTAAGAAGAGGTGGCAAGAATACACAATAAAACAATAGAAGAGGGAAGACTAGAGATCTCCTCAAGAAAATCAGAGATACAAAGGGAATATTTCATGCAAAGATGGGCACAATAAAGGACAGAAATGTTAAGGACCTAAGAGAAACAGAAGATATTAAGAAGAGGTGGCAAGAATACACAAAAGAACTATACAAAAAAGATCTTCAGGACCCAGATAATCATGATGGTGTGATCACTCACCTAGAGCCAGAAGTCCTGGAATGTGAAGTCAAGTGGGCCTTAGGAAGCATGACTATGAACAAAGCTAGTGGAGGTGATGGAATTCCAGTTGAGTTATTTCAAATCCTAAAAGATGATGCTGTGAAAGTGCTGCACTCAATATGCCAGCAAATTTAGAAAACTCAGCAGTGGCCACAGGACTGGAAAAAGTCAGTTTTCATTCCAATCCCAAAGAAAGGCAATGTCAAAAATTTTTCAAACTACCACACAATTGCACTCACCTCACATGCTACCAAAGTAATGCTCAAAATTCTCCAAGCCAGGTTTCAACAGAACGTGAACTGTAAACTTCCAGATGTTCAAGCTGGATTTAGAAAAGGCAGAGGAACCAGGGATCAAATTGCCAACATCCGTTGGATCATTGAAAAAGCAAGAGAGTTTCAGAAAACATCTGCTTCCACTTACTAACCATGCCAAAGCCTTTGACTGTGTGGAACACCACAAACTGTGGAAAATTCTGAAAGTGATGGGAATACCAGACCATCTTACCTGTCTCCTGAGAAATCTGTATGTAGGTCAAGAACTGGACATGGAATAACAGACTGGTTCAAAATAGGGAAAGGAGTACATCAAGGCTGTATATTGTCACCCTGCTTATTTAACTTATATGCAGAGTACATCATGAGAAATGATGGACTGGATGAAGCACAAGCAGGAATCAAGATTGCGGGGAGAAATATCAACAACATCAGATATGCAGATGACACCANGGAAAAGAAGTACATCGAGGCTGTATATTGTCACCCTGTTTATTTAACTTATATGCAGAGTACATCATGAGAAATGCTGGACTGGAAGAAGCACAAACTGGAATCAAGATTGCGGGGAGAAATATCAACAACATCAGATATGCAGATGACACCACCCTTATGGCAAAAGGCAAAGAAGAACTAAAGAGCCTCTTGATGAAAGTGAAAGAGGAGAGTGAAAAAGTTGGCTTAAAGCTCAACATTCAGAAAACTAAGATCATGGCATCTTGTCCCATCACTTCAGGGAAAATAGATGGAGAAACAGTGGGAACAGTGACAGACTTTATTTTCCTGGACTCCAAAATCATTGCAAATGGTGACTCTAGCCATGAAATTAAAAGATCCGTGCTCCTTGGAAAAAAAGTTATGACCAACCTAGACAGCAGATTAAAAAGCAGAGACATTATTTTACCAACAAAGGTCCATTTAGTCAAAGCTATGGTTTTTCCAGTAGTCATGTATGGATGTGAGAGCTGGACTATAAAGAAATCTGAGCAATGAAAAATGGATGCTTTTGAACTGTAGTGTTGGAGAAGACCCTGGAGAGTCCCTTGGATAGCAAGGAGATCCAATCTGTCCATCCTAAAGGAAATCAGTCCTGAGTATTCATTGGAAGGACATGCTGAAGCTGAAGCTCCAATACTTTGGCCACCGGATTCCAAGAACTGACTCACTTGAAAAGGCCTTGATGCTGGGAAAGATTGAAGGCAGGAGGAAAAGGGGGATGACAGAGGATGAGACAGTTGGATGGTATCACCGACTCAATGGACATGAGTTTGAGTAAACTCCGCGAGTTGGTGTTGGACAGGGAGGCCTGGCATGCTGCAGTCTGTGGGGTCACAAACAGCTGGACATGACTGAGTGACTGAACAGTACCGAACTGAGCTAGGAAAGAAAGGAGATTACATACTTATATGTTCTGAACTGTATCTCCCCCCAAAGATATACTGGCATCATAGTTCCCAGGACGTGTTAATGTGACTATAATTGGATATAGTGTCTTTAAGATGTAATCAGGGGCTTCCCTGTTGATCCAGTGGTTAAGAATCTGCCTGGGTTCGAACCCTGGCCTGGGATGATTCCATATGCCTCAGGGCACTAAGTCTGTGTTCCACAACTACTGAGCCTATACACTAGAGCCCAGGAGCCCCAACTACTAGCCCGTATGCCTGGCGCCCACGCTCCATAAAAAGAGGAGCCGCCACAGTGAGAAGCCCACACATAGCACAAAGACCCAGCACAGCCAAAGCAAATAAATAAATAATTTCAAAGATATAATCAAGTTAAAGTGAAGTCATCAGGTGGGCCCTTATCCAAAATGACTGCCATCCTTATGTAAAAGGGAAATTGGAACAGAGACGCTCACTGAGGGGAAACATCACTGAAGATAAAGGCAGATATCAGAATGATGCTTCCTCAAGTCAAGGAACATCAACGATGGCCAGCAAACCACAAGGAGCCTGGGGAGAGCGTGGACCAGATTTCTACTCTCATGCTCAGAAGGAACCAATACCTTGATCTTAGGTCTTTAGTTTGTATAACAAAGAGACAGTACATGTCTGTTGTTTAAGCCACCAAGTTGATGCCACTGTGCTACAGCAGTCCTACTAACTAAATTACACATTTGATATTGCAAAGATACCTCCCTAAAGAGCCACACAGATATATTTTGACATATATTTGAAGTATGGTCGCCATACTTGGCATATATAAAATTATTACCCATTTAAAAATAAATGAAATCATTGAAAACATGGCAAGGAAAAATGATCTATTAAAATAATTGCAGAATTAATCATACAGTTTTAAATATTCCATTTTTAAGAAACAGCAAATAGTTTATCATGCATAATTTCACTTAGAATTTTAAGTTTTTTTATTAGATGATATTAAAATCAATTGCAATTTAACTGATATAAATTACTATTATTTAGGGGATTCCTTGGTAACTTAGAAGGTAAAGAATCTGCCTGCAATGTGAGAGAGGCAGGTTCGATCCCTGGGTCGGGAAGATCTCCTGGAGAAGGGAAAGGTTACTCCAGTATTATTACTCCAGTATTATTACCTGGATTATTCCATGACAGAGGAGACTGGCAGGCTATAATCCATGGGGTTGAAAATTTATTTGACTATGAAACCTGCGAAAAATTATGGAAAGAAAGGTGCCCAACTGCCTTACTTATGAACACACTTCTCCATCTTATTCCTTGTGTTTACTCAAATACTGTTTTATTTACCTTAGACCTGTTAAAATGTCAAACTGCCAACATTCTAAGTGGAAAAAACTCAAAATCTGGGTGAAATGTCTATGAACACAGCAGGCATCAACCCCCCTCCAATTTCAAAAGGAACATATCTTCTGCTATAAGCAGAAATTTATACATAATTAGACCGCATGTAAAGAAATATGCATAAAGTTGACATTAGGCATTATAAAAAATTCTCAAGTTCATTAACAACCATAAAAAAAGAACCCAGGGCACTCTTATAAAATATAGCACTTGTGAAGTTTATCAACAGTTTGCCACAAAACTAGAAACAAGCTGCCAACGCAGTGTATTATGTCAAATGCAATGTGAACCTACCCACAGCCACGGAAGCTATGAAGAGTCCTGTTAAATCACGGAAAACTATGATTCCTAGAGACACAGAAAGCAAATGACCAGAAGGAGAAAATTCACACGGTGTTATCTTGTCCAGGCCCCAGCCATTAAACATCATCTACAGGCCATTGATGACATATGTGCGTGATGGACAGGGAAGCCTGGTGTGTGTCCATGGAGTTGCAAAGAGTTGGATACGACTGAGAGACTGAACTGAACTGATATGCTGATGACCTGCAGAAGGGAATGGCAGCCCTCTCTGGCATTCTCGCCTGGAGAATCTGATGGACTGAGGAGCCTGGCGGGCTAGAGTTCATGGGGCTGCAAAGAGTTGAACATGACTGGGCCACAGACGAACACACATGCTGCTGTTTCCCAGTGCTTTCACCCCTGGCTCTGCTGTCCCTGCTGAGCTCTATACCCGTCCCGTCAATCATCTTTGGCCCACTTCCACCGGGTGTCTGTTTACCAGACGTCTCTTAAGTTCACACACCAGAATAGAATTAAAACAAAAAACAAAAAACTTCTCCCATTATCCTTCTCCCATTTCTCCCAAGCTTTCCTCATCTCTGTAAAATGGAACCATCAATCCAGTCCCTGGGGACAAAAACAGAAGAAACTCGGGATCAGATTCTTCTCCTTGTACCCCGAAGAAATACATCAGCAACTGTGTGTTCTGCTCTCTTGCACACTCTACCATGCCACATCATTCCCAATGATGCCGACTAGACCTTCCCCTTTATTCTACATTTCCACAACAGCATCTTACTTGGTTTCCCTCTTTCCCTTCCTGCCCCATCCCTCTCTGTCTTGGGAGTTTATTTTCCACAGAGCAGCTAGAGAGTTTTTCCAAATTTTAATCACGTCATTTCACTCCTTTACTTAAAATGTTTAGATGGCTTCCCCATGATCATCCTCAGCATCAGCATCATCACCATCAGCACTCTGATCACCCTCACCATCAGCAGCAGCAGCAGCAGCATCTCATTCACAGAGCACCTGGATTTGATCCCTGCCTACTTCTCTGACTTCATTTTCTTCCACTTTCCCCTCATTTCACTAAGTTTCAAGCGTGGCATTTTCTTTCTTAGATCACTGAAGCATTACCTGGACCGTTCCTCCTTACCCGGCTGCCTCCTGCTCTTCCTCTGAGTTTTAGTACACATGTTGCTTATCCAGAGACGTCTTCCCCACCTCATCTCGCCTAGCTCTCTTTCCTTCACCCTCATGCTGCTCATTGTTGTTGCTGCCGCTGTTCACTCACTCAGTCCTGTCCAACTCTTTGCTCCCCCATGGACTGCAGCACACCAGGCTCCCCTCTCCATCACCAGCTCCTGGAGTTTGCTCACATTCGTGTCCATTGAGTAGGTGATGTCATCCAGCCATCTCATCCTCAGTCAACCCCTTCTCCTCCTGCCTTCAATTTTTCCCAGCATCAGGGTCTTTTCCAATGAGTCAGCTCTTTGCCTCAGGTGGCCAAAGTATTGGAGTTTCAGCTTCAGCATCTGTCCTTCCAATGAATATTCAGGGTTGATTTCCTGATTAACTGGTTTGATCTTGCAGTTTAAGGGACTCTGAAGAGCCTTCTATACCACAATTCAAAAGCATTAATTCTTTGGCACTCAGCCTCCTTTATGGCTCCATTTATCTCATTTTCTTCATACCACTGAACACTACCTGAAACTATATTAATTGCTTATTTATTTTTATCTTTGGTCTTATTGTTTTTACTTATACATTTATTGTTTGTCACCTCCATAAATCGATATGGTTTAGTTTCTGTTTAGTTTTCACAAAACAGGAAGGATTTTTTTTCTTGTTGATGAATTATGAATACCTGACCTAAGGTTGCAGCTATTTTTTCCCTATTGAACACAGAAAATGTGTGCTCTTTAAGAATATAAATTTTCTTTTCAAATCAGTGGCTCTCAGTTGACCCTCTGTCACTATGGTAGCTTAGTACTAACTGAGGAAGAATTATTAATCACTGACACCCAAATGGGAGAATGACATTCTTGAACCTTTGAGAGGACAGTAGCCTATTTTATAATACTGACGATGGACAAAATTTTGAAACTTATTGTTTGGTCCAGCAGAGATTAATAATGTCCAGCACTGACCAGTGAGATAACAGGAAGGAATGCCTTGTTTGAAGGTTTGACTGAGTTCTAGTCCTGGGAAGATGTGTCTAGATAAAGCCTGGTCTGGACTCAGAAGTCCTTAAGGCTTGAAGCCAACTGCCAAGTGGAGACTTGAATCTGAGAGGTTTCCCACCCCAACCCTAGGGTTCGGATCTTGACCTCAAAAGTTTGGTGATGATAAAGTTCTTCCACTCAGTTAGACCCCGTTGCTCCTTTATCATTATAGTTTCTTCCTAACAAAATCACATTGTGAAGCTTTTAACCTATACAATGACCTCCTTTAAACATGAGGAGAAATTTAGAACTGATTTATATGACAGCAATTTGGTTTGAGTCCTAGTATTTGTTATGTTGATTTATGAGAACAATATAAGTGCCCATGACAACGAGTTTTATGACTGGTTGCGGACACAAAGTTCCACTTTCACTGTCCATACACTGAGCTTCCTCTAAAAGCACAGACAAATTTCTCTAGGCCAGAGCTGAGTAAGGCCCAGCCAGGCTGAGGAAGGTGGTGACCTTCATAAATGGATCTTAAGCAAAAACCGAATGCCTTGTGTAGTTTGGGAAGGACAAACATTTGCTTTGGACCAGGAAGAAAATGACATTCAAAAGCTTCATCTTGCTTTGTATATTGTATTTCAAATTACAAAAGATTTCAAAGTCTTTAGTTGAAAAGATGTTGAAGGGTATTTATAAGAATAGCTGAACATTCCTTCCTGGTGGCTCAGTGGTGAAGAATTTTCCTGCCAATGCAGGAGACGTGGATTTGATCCCTGTCCAGGAAGATCACTCATGCCACGGGGTGACTAAGCTAGGGTGCCGCCAACTACTGAGCCTGTGCTCTGGAGCCTGGGAGTCACAACTACTGAAGCTCGCCTGCCCAAGAGCAGAGAAGCCGCCACAAAGAGAAGGCCCCACACCACGACTAGAGAGGAGCCGGTGCGCCCCACACTAGAGAAAAGCTGGAGGAGCGATGAAGATCCAGCGCCGCCAGAAAGAAAGAAACAATGGTTTTAAAGAAAAAATTAGTGAACATCCCAAAATACCTGGGAATGATAAACCTGAAAGGTAAAGGTAACTAACGTGATATTCACCACACCCCGTAAACAGGAAAAAGAGTAGTCCCACTTCAGGGGGAGGAATCTTGGTCCAGGAGAGTGAAGTGTGTTTCCAAGGTTCATAGGTCACTGCATTTTAATGTCGGATGGCTGTCTTGAGTTTTGATCTCAGCCCAGGGCACCCACCTTCCAACAAACCACTCTCCTTCCTCTGCTTATCCAGCCAAACCCTTTGGGTTCTAGTTGTGGTCTCTCACTTTTAAGCAACAAATTATTATTATCATGAATGTATTGTCTGAATCAATCCTAATGAAAAATATATTACTCTGAAAATATCATTCTGAGTTCTTTTTATCTCAAAAAAGTGTGATGAATTCCTGTTTCTAATAGGAGTGATGAATAATGAATGGATTTGGCTACACTATTTCCTTATTAAACTTTAGCAGCATGTATGTTTAGGTGCAAAAAATGCTATTGTAGTCTATCAAAGAACACTCTTGTCTGTTGAATGGGGACACCTTACCTGAGGCAAATAGATTAGAGGTCGACTTAAATTTAGAGACAGATTAAAATTTAGAGCCAAGAATTAGGATGCAAAGCTAGGGTCTCAGTTGGTAGAAAAATTCTAACAGCCAAATAAACCAACTCTAAAAACAAAACATTCAAAGTTTCATTTTACACAAGACTCAGGACATCCTTGCAAATCAACACTTAATCATGGGGACGAGGCATTTCCACTTTACAGATTATTGATCAGGATGTAACTGAACCCAGAACAGATGAGAGGGTGCCTTGACTAGGTCTCTTCCTCCTGTGCTCTGCGCTGCATGCAGGACCTGGGTACCCAGTCTTTATGATGACAGACAGCATTATTCAAGTGGACACTCAGCCCTGCTTCAAGCCCTCTTCAGGTTCAGTTCCATCCATTGGAGTCCCCTACCAAACAGAGCTCGGGTCTAGTTCAAGGATCAGCTGCCATACAAAGCTTTTCTCCTCCCGAGGAAAGGGGTCGTCGCATGGTCACACATACTTGGCAGATGTGCCATTTCAGTTCTCACTTCAGAGTATGATAAGTGCCTGTCTCTGACCACCAGTCCAGAGTCCTCTCCAGACTCCGAGCTCTTTGAAGGCAAGTATTCTCTCTAACTCCTACTTGTGTTCCTAATACAAAGAAGTGATCAAGGAATATTTGACATTAAAAGCAAATCTCACGTATTTTTCACTTCTATTGACATAGGTCCTAATTCTCAGTATACACCAAGCCTAGATTGTAAGGGGAGGTCACCACGCACAGAGATAGAGAATGTTAAACCTAATATTGTGTATATAAGAGCATTGCTGATAGGAAACTGCAAGTATCAGAGAGCAGGCACTCTATCACCGAAATGGTGTTGACTCTGAGCATGAAGAAACATGAGCTCATGAAAGGAACATTTGAAAGCACCATGTTTTGATTATAATCTCTCTCTTTCAGTATATTATTACTCATGTCTTCTGAATTTTTCAGAGAAAATAATCATCTCTAAAACATAATATTAAACTATTAAGTATTCATGTGCTGTGTGATAAGTTGCTTCAGTCGTTTCCAACTCTTGGCAACTCTATGGACAGCACCCTGCCAGGCTCCTTTGTCCATGGGATTCTCCAGGCAAGAAAACTGGAGTGGGTTGCAATGTCCTCCTCCTGGGAATCTTCCCGACTCAGGGATCGAACCTGTGTCACTTACATCTGCTGCATTGGCCGGTGGTTCTTTACCTCTAGCACCACCTGGGAAGCCCATCCAGTATTCATGAATATATATAAATTACTAATGACCTAAATAAGCAGAATTATGCCATGATATACTGAATCGCAGCTATGCATCTTCCTATATGTTCTTGGTACACTTTATATGGTAAATCTGAATATAAAGAAAAACTGTTCATAGAAAACATGGCTTTAAGACTATATAGCTTAATGAGCTGGAGAAGGAAGTGGCAACCCACTCCAGTATTCTTCCCTGGAGAATCCCATGGACAGAGGAGCCTGGTGGGCTGCTGTCTATGGGGTCACACAGAGTCAGACACGACTGAGGCGACTTAGCAGCAGCAGCTTAATAAGTCCAGATGTATCCTAATTCTAAAACATATATATATATAAACTTTCAATGTTCTTTACAGATAAAGATTGAGGACAGGAGGAGAAAGGGGCAGCAGAGGATGAGGTGGTAAGATATCATCACTGAATCAATGGACATGAGTTTGAGCAAACTCTGGGAGGTAGCGAAGGACAGAGCAGACAGGTGTGCTGCAGTCCATAGGGTCCCAAAGAGTAGAACATGATTTAGCAACTGAAACAACAACAGAGAGTCAACTAAAAAACTTTACGTTAATTCTCATATTTGATAGAGTCAGGGTTTTCTGTTCTGCCTTGTAATTTCACCTTTTCTTCTTTGTTGTTATTTTCATTTTTGTTTGACAACACAGCGTGGCATGCAGGATCTTAGTTCCTAGACCAGGGATTGAACTCATGCCCCCTGCAGAGGAAGTACAGAGTCTTAACCACTGGACAGCCAGGGAATTCCCCTATCTTTCCCCCTTCGAACAGAATAATGCTGTTGATGAAATTGCTGTGGAATGTGATACCAATCTGCTTCTTTGTGACATTTCTAATAAACGTTTGCCAATGTCAAGATTTCTTAATCAAAATCCATTTTGCTTTGAGTTGTTTTTAGTTTAATGTCAAGATGGCATTCATATAGCAATTATGCTATTTAAGCAGCTGTATAAGTAATGAAATTACAAACTGACTTGCTTCCTTCCCACAACCGTGTAGACATATTCATGCGTGTGTATGTCTATGTCATTTGTTGAAGCTTAAACTAAAATAATCTTTTAAAAACTCCTTCTTATTAAAATTTCCAATGACATTTATGAAAGACATAAGCACACCCTGATGTTCCCTTCGAAATGATAAGAAAATATCACCAAGACCACCCTGGTATAGAGAGTCCAGAAGGGAAACCACTGCTAGGAGCTAAGCAGCTATCCAAAGCAGAGGGACAATCGGGGCATTCAAAGATACCATAATTTACCTGCTCAAAACTTAATTTTAATACATTAATTTGTTCTTTCTGCTTCAGGCTATTTATTGCTTCCAGGTTAAATGAAATACTTCATGTGCACACTTCCTAGAGATAACCATACGGACATAGTGCAAGGAATTAGGTTTCGTGGCCAGTGGAAGTCTTAATTCCTGTGTCATCTCTTTTCCACTAGCTCACCTATTTTGCACAAGTTGGGTAGGGCTAGGATTAGCATTAGACCTTAATCCATGTTTCCATAAAAATTAGTGTATCTGTAGCTTCATAAAAATATAATCAAATCACTATAGCCTCTTCTAGTCACAAGAAACACTATGACTATCACCCGAGCACTCTTTCAGGAATCAGAGGAGCTCTACATATATTTAGCATCTTTTGCATTCTCATCTTATCAGTACATTAGTTTATCTCTCAGATATTTATTTCTTTCTGATAAAAATAAAATAGATTCTACTAAATTATTGCTGATTAACCAGAAACTATGTTATCCTCCAGGCTTCACAGGCAGCTCAGTGGTAAAGAACCTGCCTGCCAATGTGGTAGATATAGGTTCAGTCCTGGGTCTGGAAGGTTCCTTGGAGGAGGAAATAGCAACCCACTCCAGTATTCTCCAGAGAAGCCTGGTGGGCTACAGTCCATAGGGCTCCACAGAGTTAGACATGATTGAACAACCATGCACACGCACACACACACACACACACTGCCCTCCAATTTTTCGTAAGTCACATAGTTTTAGGAGATGAATCTAAATAGGAATAATTAATAAACAAGCATTTTTTTAAAGTCATTATCTCCTTTCTGGGACTTTCTGGTGGTATATGACTTTTATTTATATGTGCTACAAACTTAACCAACACCTAAATCCAAATCTAAAACAATTCAAATTATACTCTTAATATTCTCTTCTTCATTTGCCTTGTCCTTTGTTTCTCTCTGAAAGTACAGTTGACATGTGATCCAGTGGTTATTTATGATTTCGTCTTTTTCAATCCCATGTGTAAGAGTTCTGCTGGCCAGAAACTGTTTCCACGACAGCAGAGTTGAGATATACATTCCACACAGAGGGTGTAAGTATTCTGTTTAGATCCAAATATGAAAATGACATTATCAAAATATGCCCGTTTCTCAGTGTTACACAAGGAACTCAGAATGTCTAATTCTTTCATTTATCTTAGAGTCATAACCCTTCACTATTAACTACTGGTGCCATCTGTTGGTACTGAGGGAATGGGCATCCAAATCGGAAGGTATTGGATATTTCACTGAAGAAAAATCACAAGTCAACTCACTATTTGAATTTTGAAGTTATCGCAGTGTGTGTCTCAATTGTTCACATTACTTTGTCTTGCAAAGCATGAAGGATGTCCTACGGCTGCCCTCTATTTGGTTGGCACAGCTTATTTCCAGTTATATTAATTTGAAGTTGAAGCCAAACACTGAGCTTTATATTTGTTTTTAAATATGTTTTCTGGTTGTATTTAAAATAATGTATCATATGCATTTTAATATTAGTGAAAAGAAATGTTTAATGATGCTTTCCATTTCTAGATTTTAAAAATCTCCAATATCTTAAATAAAAACTATGAAAGTAGTAACTTCTATTATTACTGCTGTTATTCTTCCCAAGTGTATTATGTGTCATAGGCGTATGACTCATGCACTTTATTTTCTGTAATTCTGAAGCTTTGACACCTCTGGAGAGACTGTCCTTTCTAGGGATAGTGAAGGACCCTCCCCTTTGGCTTTCATATGTAGATGAACCAGTCTAGAGCCCTGCATCCCGCTGCCTTCCCTATTAGGCTCTCATTCTCAGGTCCAATATTCTGTTTCCTTACTCACCCCGCAGGCCAGGAATCAGATAATCTGGGGCAGCCCCTATGGCCCAGAGCCTCCTGACAGTATCATGGAAGCTTGTTGTTCAGTTGCTGAGTCGCATTCAACTTTTTGTGAGCCCATGGACTGGGGGATGTCATTTTCTTCTGTCCTCCACTATCTCCCGGAGTTTGCTCAAATTCATGTCCATTGAGTTGGTGATGCTACTAACTATCTTGTCCTCTGCTGCCCCCTTCTCATCCTGCCTTCAATCTTTCCCAGCTTCAGGGTCTTTTCCAATGAGTCTGCTCTCTACATCAGGTGGCCAAAGTATTGGAGCTTCAGCATCAGTCCTTCCAATGAGTAATCAGGGTTGATTTCCTTTAGGATTGATTGGTTTGATCTCCTTGTAGTGCAAGGGACTCTCAAGACTCTATAAGCTTGTAAGCTCAGCACATTTGAAAAGAGGTAACCACCCCTGCTTCCAGGTTCTAATTGTTTTTGCTCATTTGGTCCTATACCTGCTTGCCCTGCCTCACCTGTTCTACCAGAGGAAACCACAACAGATGCTCCTGCCCACAGGTGTCCCCTTGCTCCCTCAGCCCCCTGACTGATCCTGGCTTTTTCCTGGAAGGCCCTTCACCAAGTTCCTGATTCTCTGGATCTGTGACTTTTCAATCAGGTGGCCTTGCCCTACTTGAATAATGATAACACTTAATTTTATTTTTTTAAAGTCTTTATTGAATTTGTTACAATATAGCTTCTGTTTTATGTTTTGGCCCTGAGGTATACAGGATCTTAGCTATTCCACCTGAGACTGAACCTGCAAGCCCCTCATTGGAACGTGAACTCTTAACCACTGGACTGCCATGGACGTCTCCAAACTTATATTTTAAAACAATAGGTCACTGCACCCAGGTCTTAATATCTGTTTGTAAGTTTCTATGTTTGTCACCTGTAAATCCCCGCCCCTCTCTCTGGAGTTCTTCCTGGTTCCAGGTACATGTGCCAGGTATAGTCAGCCCATTGACTCTGATGAGACTCCCAGCAGTCCCTAATGCCCAATGCCCAAATGGTCCTTTGGATGCTCAGCACACACCAGACCCACCAGGGCCCCAATGAGCTATTTACGTGAATGCATGCTCAGTCGTGTCCCACTTCTGCGACCCCATGGACTGTAGCCCACCATGGGATTTTCCAGGCAAGAATATTGGAGTGGGTTCCCATTTCCTCCTCCAGGGGATCTTCACGACCCACGGCTTGAACCCTCATCTCTTGCATCTCCTGCACTGGCAGGCAGATTCTGTATCACGATGCCACCTAGGAAGCCTAGTCTATGCTACAGAAATCAAGACCTGTTAGCCAACATTTGTCTCACGCCAGAGTTCAAGGCCAAGTCCAAGTTCTGGCTCAGTGCTATTTAACCAGGACTCTCAGGAGTTCCTGGTGAGTGCCTGCATGCATGTAGACATGCACACATTCATATACATGTGTACACTTACATGTATCATTTTCAAATAATTCTACTCTATGTAAACTTGTAAAATCAACATAAAGGAGAACATGTAAAATATATATCAGATACTGGACTACCGTATTTGCCCTGTCTCTTATACACATCTAGATGTGTATAAGAGACAGGTATGAGACCACTGACTTTCTGAGCTGTATTGATGGTGGGATGTACTAACCTGCTGTGGGAGGAAGTCAGCCTTGTGGATACTTCTAGGAGGAACCTCTTAGTGAAAAAGTCCAGCATTCTAAAGCCCCAGAGTAGGCACTGCTCCCGACAGGGTTGAAGAGCTGCTCTAGTCTCTGAGGTTCAATGGCCTCCCCAGCTCCACCCATGCCACTCTCACTTCTACCTTCAACAGATGCTCAACTCTCAGTAGCAATTTCTTACTTCCCTGTGTTTCAAAATCCCTCCAGGTCTTCAGGAAGCCTCCCCTTCTTTCCTCTTACAGCCAACACTCCTGCTCCCTCTGCCTGGGCCCACACTTTCATTCCTGCTGGGTTTTACCAGGGCTGCCATGCTCAATGAATCCCTATCTTCTCTTTGATATTTATTCTCGTTCTCTTTATCGAGCCATTCTTTCACTACAAAATGCTCCCTTTGTACAGTGTTCTTCTATTGTTTTTGTTAAGACACTTTCTACTGTGACTTTTTTGTCAAGCATCTCAAAATATTTCCTTCTTTTCTCTTTCCTCGCCTCTATCCATAACTTAGTCACTGCAAGAGTTTCTATCATTGTCACTCTAAAGAAATTATTTGTCAAACATGGCCAATGATTGCCTAATCCTAAAGCATGACTGCATTCCTGAGACAGTTTCATATCTATAATATCTGACAGTTGATGTCCCATTCTTCTTCTTTTTTTTTTTTTCTGTTTGCTTAATCTTTTATTACAGAAAATTTCAAACACTCACAAGAGTAGAAAAGAATAGACAGAATAGTTTAATGAACCTCTTTGCTCATGTCACTCAACACCACCAGCTATTCCTCCCAGGCCAGTTCTGTGTTTCTTCTCTCTTAGTTTGCATAGTTCACAAACTTGGGTAGCCATGCCCTTCTTCCTGACCCAGGGATCACACCCAGGTCTCCTGTATCTTAGGCAGATTCTTTACCAACTGAGTTACCGGGGAAGCCTGGCCATGTGTTAACTATCGGATCTCTATCTCTGTGCTGTATCTTTTGGCAATCTTTCTGTCCACTCTTGCTTCCCTCTAAACATAGCCATTCCCCGAGGTTCTGTCTCCAAAGATTTACTCATCTCTATACACTCCTCTCATTATTTTGTCCGCTCTCAAAGCACGATCTATGATACTTACATGCATGAACCTTCCAGCCATCTCTTGTCTCAAATTTTCTATAAAGTCCCAGGAATATATATCCAACTTTCTACTACCTCCATGGATGAGCAAGGGTTTAGTGAAAATCATGTCCATAACAGTATTTCTCTCCCTTACACAAATGCTCCTATAGTTACTAATAGCTTCCCTATCTTAATGTATAATATTACATGGTCCCAGCCACCCAGACTCAAAGCCATGATAATAGCTTTGACCGGAGGAGGCAATGGCACCCCACTCCCGTACTCTTGCCTGGAAAATCCCAGGGATGGGGGAGCCTGGTGGGCTGCAGTCCATGGGGTCGCTAAGAGTCAGACACGACTGAGCGACTTCACTTTCACTTTTCACTTTCATGGATTAGAGAAGGAAATGGCAACCC
>SJYX01010720.1:111172-123058 GCA_006410675.1 Oreotragus oreotragus
TCTACCTTCAACAGATGCTCAACTCTCAGTAGCTATTTCTTACTTCCCTGTGTTTCAAAATCCCTCCAGGTCTTCAGGAAGCCTCCCCTTCTTTCCTCTTACAGCCAACACTCCTGCTCCCTCTGCCTGGGCCCACACTTTCATTCCTGCTGGGTTTTACCAGGGCTGCCATGCTCAATGAATCCCTATCTTCTCTTTGATATTTATTCTCGTTCTCTTTATCGAGCCATTCTTTCACTACAAAATGCTCCCTTTGTACAGTGTTCTTCTATTGTTTTTGTTAAGACACTTTCTACTGTGACTTTTTTGTCAAGCATCTCAAAATATTTCCTTCTTTTCTCTTTCCTCGCCTCTATCCATAACTTAGTCACTGCAAGAGTTTCTATCATTGTCACTCTAAAGAAATTATTTGTCAAACATGGCCAATGATTGCCTAATCCTAAAGCATGACTGCATTCCTGAGACAATTTCATATCTATAATATCTGACAGTTGATGACTCATTCTTCTTTACATAGTTCACAAACTTGGGTAGCCATGCCCTTCTTCCTGACCCAGGGATCACACCCAGGTCTCCTGTATCTTAGGCAGATTCTTTACCAACTGAGTTACCGGGGAAGCCTGGCCATGTGTTAACTATCGGATCTCTATCTCTGTGCTGTATCTTTTGGCAATCTTTCTGTCCACTCTTGCTTCCCTCTAAACATAGCCATTCCCCGAGGTTCTGTCTCCAAAGATTTACTCATCTCTATACACTCCTCTCATTATTTTGTCCGCTCTCAAAGCACGATCTATGATACTTACATGCATGAACCTTCCAGCCATCTCTTGTCTCAAATTTTCTATAAAGTCCCAGGAATATATATCCAACTTTCTACTACCTCCATGGATGAGCAAGGGTTTAGTGAAAATCATGTCCGTAACAGTATTTCTCTCCCTTACACAAATGCTCCTATAGTTATTAATAGCTTCCCTATCTTAATGTATAATATTACGTGGTCCCAGCCACCCAGACTCAAAGCCATGATAATAGCTTTGACCTGAGGAGGCAATGGCACCCCACTCCAGTACTCTTGCCTGGAAAATCCCAGGGATAGGGGAGCCTGGTAGGCCGCAGTCCATGGGGTTGCTAAGAGTCAGACACGACTGAGCGACTTCACTTTCAATTTTCACTTTCCACTTTCATGGATTAGAGATGGAAATGGCAACCCACTCCAGTGTTCTTGCCTGGAGAATCCCAGGGACGGGGGAGCCTGGTGGGCTGCCGTCTATGGGGTCGCACAGAGTCGGACACGACTGAAGCGACTTAGCAGCAGCAGCTTTGACACTTCTTGCTTATTTGCTTCGTACATTTATTCCCAAATTAAAAACTGTCTGTCAAATATGGCCCTTCATTTACCTCTTGTGATACCATCTTCACTACTTCTCACCCATGGAGAGAAATTCCTAGGCATTTCTCACTAGCTATATCCCTGGTACCATTTCATTCTCATCTCATCTGACACCCGCAAGGCACTTGATATCATAGTCTCTAAACTTGATTCATGTTTTGCCTTCCATGTTGCCATTTGTTTGGTTCATCCACCACACCATTCATTCATCATTTATTTAGTATGAATACTATAACATGTACTAAGATATGAGGGTTTTTTTTTAAATATAATCACTTGACGAACCTTTACTGAGCAGCTATTCTATGCTCTTGGTTAGGTCAAGAACACACTAATATAAATACATATGAGTAAAACACGGCTCTTGACCTCCATTCCTACATAATACTGGTATGCTGAGGACTAGACCATTTTCCTCGATGTCTTCTAGGGAACAATATTTTCACAAGAGTTATGGGGAATTAATTCTGCTACACACTGGGTCAAAGTTAAACAAGAGTCTTTATCAGATGGCTCTCAGAGCCATTTAATTTCCTAGAAAGGGAAAAGGAATACAGAAGCACTAATGTGTAACACCAGACAAGGGTTTCTGCCCCTCAGCGCGTGGAAACAACTCACACTGTGAAACCAGGTATGGAGGCCCGTACTTTACAGATAAAGAAACTGATGTTAGTAGAACTTAATTATAGTAACAGACTGTAGAGTGATGGCTAATCTTCGTCTTAGTTTGCTAGAAGTATTTTCCTCCTTTATTCTCACATATTGAGCACTTTGACAGCCTGCTCTGTACTTTTACCTTCCTCCATGCCCCTCTATTTAAACTTTGTCAGAATCTTTCTTCTCTCATTTATAAGTGACCACAACAGATGACTGAGGTTTTAAAATTTTTTTATCAGAGTATAGTTGCTAATTCTGTGTTAGTTTCAGGTGTACAACAAAGTGGTTCAATTACACATATACACACATCCACTCTTTAGGTTCTTTTTCCATACAGGCCATCACAGAGTACTGAGCAGAATTTCCTGTGCTGTACAGTAAGTCCCTACTAGTTATCTATTTTTTATATAGTAGTGTATATATGTCAATCTCAGTCTTCCAATTTATCCCTCCTAATCGCTGCTTGAGTTTTGATGTTTATTTCATTCATTTGAGAAATGTTAAAGCATGTCTTCCACCAATTATATTGCTTTCCACCAACAGGCCCAAGTGAAGTGAAAGTCGCTCAGTCATGTCTGACTCTTTGCAACCCCATGGACTATACAGTCCATGGAATTCTCCAGGCCAGAATACTGGAGTGGGTAGCCTGTCCCTTCTCCAGGGGATCTTCCCAAACCAGAGACTGAACCCAGGTCTCCCATATTGAAGGCAGATTCTTTACCAGCTGAGCCACAAAACTCCCGTATATAACATGCTTAGACCTTGATGTGTTTCTGAACTGATGATTTTGAATAAAAAGCTCTTACTAAACATACTGTGGGGTCAAGGAGAAGCACCCAGAATAAGCAAACTCAGGTTTCTACAGAAATATGTGGGATTACTCACACCAGGTGGGGTTAAGGACACTATATACACAGCCTTATATTAGTTTAGGTCAGGTTTAGATTTGAAAAGCAAAAAGGTTTTGGTAATTTCTCTCTTTAAAACCTGGCTGACAACATATTGCTAATTGCTAAGAAACATCACAACCCAGCATTCACCATACACACACAGCCCTCATAGATTTTGGAGTTAAATGATAATAACTGTCATTTGAGTAAAAATGCTATTTAATACATTATATTGAAAGCAACAAGAAATAATTCTCATTCAGTGGTACAATTTACAATAAGTAACTTTTTAATAATCAAATCACTATAGCCTCTTCTAGTCACAAGAAACACTATGACTATCACCCGAGCACTCTTTCAGGAATCAGAGGAGCTCTACATATATTTAGCATCTTTTGCATTCTCATCTTATCAGTACATTAGTTTATCTCTCAGATATTTATTTCTTTCTGATAAAAATAAAATAGATTCTACTAAATTATTGCTGATTAACCAGAAACTATGTTATCCTCCAGGCTTCACAGGCAGCTCAGTGGTAAAGAACCTGCCTGCCAATGTGGTAGATATAGGTTCAGTCCTGGGTCTGGAAGGTTCCTTGGAGGAGGAAATAGCAACCCACTCCAGTATTCTCCAGAGAAGCCTGGTGGGCTACAGTCCATAGGGCTCCACAGAGTTAGACATGATTGAACAACCATGCACACGCACACACACACACACACACTGCCCTCCAATTTTTCGTAAGTCACATAGTTTTAGGAGATGAATCTAAATAGGAATAATTAATAAACAAGCATTTTTTAAAAGTCATTATCTCCTTTCTGGGACTTTCTGGTGGTATATGACTTTTATTTATATGTGCTACAAACTTAACCAACACCTAAATCCAAATCTAAAACAATTCAAATTATACTCTTAATATTCTCTTCTTCATTTGCCTTGTCCTTTGTTTCTCTCTGAAAGTACAGTTGACATGTGATCCAGTGGTTATTTATGATTTCGTCTTTTTCAATCCCATGTGTAAGAGTTCTGCTGGCCAGAAACTGTTTCCACGACAGCAGAGTTGAGATATACATTCCACACAGAGGGTGTAAGTATTCTGTTTAGATCCAAATATGAAAATGACATTATCAAAATATGCCCGTTTCTCAGTGTTACACAAGGAACTCAGAATGTCTAATTCTTTCATTTATCTTAGAGTCATAACCCTTCACTATTAACTACTGGTGCCATCTGTTGGTACTGAGGGAATGGGCATCCAAATCGGAAGGTATTGGATATTTCACTGAAGAAAAATCACAAGTCAACTCACTATTTGAATTTTGAAGTTATCGCAGTGTGTGTCTCAATTGTTCACATTACTTTGTCTTGCAAAGCATGAAGGATGTCCTACGGCTGCCCTCTATTTGGTTGGCACAGCTTATTTCCAGTTATATTAATTTGAAGTTGAAGCCAAACACTGAGCTTTATATTTGTTTTTAAATATGTTTTCTGGTTGTATTTAAAATAATGTATCATATGCATTTTAATATTAGTGAAAAGAAATGTTTAATGATGCTTTCCATTTCTAGATTTTAAAAATCTCCAATATCTTAAATAAAAACTATGAAAGTAGTAACTTCTATTATTACTGCTGTTATTCTTCCCAAGTGTATTATGTGTCATAGGCGTATGACTCATGCACTTTATTTTCTGTAATTCTGAAGCTTTGACACCTCTGGAGAGACTGTCCTTTCTAGGGATAGTGAAGGACCCTCCCCTTTGGCTTTCATATGTAGATGAACCAGTCTAGAGCCCTGCATCCCGCTGCCTTCCCTATTAGGCTCTCATTCTCAGGTCCAATATTCTGTTTCCTTACTCACCCCGCAGGCCAGGAATCAGATAATCTGGGGCAGCCCCTATGGCCCAGAGCCTCCTGACAGTATCATGGAAGCTTGTTGTTCAGTTGCTGAGTCGCATTCAACTTTTTGTGAGCCCATGGACTGGGGGATGTCATTTTCTTCTGTCCTCCACTATCTCCCGGAGTTTGCTCAAATTCATGTCCATTGAGTTGGTGATGCTACTAACTATCTTGTCCTCTGCTGCCCCCTTCTCATCCTGCCTTCAATCTTTCCCAGCTTCAGGGTCTTTTCCAATGAGTCTGCTCTCTACATCAGGTGGCCAAAGTATTGGAGCTTCAGCATCAGTCCTTCCAATGAGTAATCAGGGTTGATTTCCTTTAGGATTGATTGGTTTGATCTCCTTGTAGTGCAAGGGACTCTCAAGACTCTATAAGCTTGTAAGCTCAGCACATTTGAAAAGAGGTAACCACCCCTGCTTCCAGGTTCTAATTGTTTTTGCTCATTTGGTCCTATACCTGCTTGCCCTGCCTCACCTGTTCTACCAGAGGAAACCACAACAGATGCTCCTGCCCACAGGTGTCCCCTTGCTCCCTCAGCCCCCTGACTGATCCTGGCTTTTTCCTGGAAGGCCCTTCACCAAGTTCCTGATTCTCTGGATCTGTGACTTTTCAATCAGGTGGCCTTGCCCTACTTGAATAATGATAACACTTAATTTTATTTTTTTAAAGTCTTTATTGAATTTGTTACAATATAGCTTCTGTTTTATGTTTTGGCCCTGAGGTATACAGGATCTTAGCTATTCCACCTGAGACTGAACCTGCAAGCCCCTCATTGGAACGTGAACTCTTAACCACTGGACTGCCATGGACGTCTCCAAACTTATATTTTAAAACAATAGGTCACTGCACCCAGGTCTTAATATCTGTTTGTAAGTTTCTATGTTTGTCACCTGTAAATCCCCGCCCCTCTCTCTGGAGTTCTTCCTGGTTCCAGGTACATGTGCCAGGTATAGTCAGCCCATTGACTCTGATGAGACTCCCAGCAGTCCCTAATGCCCAATGCCCAAATGGTCCTTTGGATGCTCAGCACACACCAGACCCACCAGGGCCCCAATGAGCTATTTACGTGAATGCATGCTCAGTCGTGTCCCACTTCTGCGACCCCATGGACTGTAGCCCACCATGGGATTTTCCAGGCAAGAATATTGGAGTGGGTTCCCATTTCCTCCTCCAGGGGATCTTCACGACCCACGGCTTGAACCCTCATCTCTTGCATCTCCTGCACTGGCAGGCAGATTCTGTATCACGATGCCACCTAGGAAGCCTAGTCTATGCTACAGAAATCAAGACCTGTTAGCCAACATTTGTCTCACGCCAGAGTTCAAGGCCAAGTCCAAGTTCTGGCTCAGTGCTATTTAACCAGGACTCTCAGGAGTTCCTGGTGAGTGCCTGCATGCATGTAGACATGCACACATTCATATACATGTGTACACTTACATGTATCATTTTCAAATAATTCTACTCTATGTAAACTTGTAAAATCAACATAAAGGAGAACATGTAAAATATATATCAGATACTGGACTACCGTATTTGCCTTTCTGAGAAAATAATCTTACAATATATATGTGTACAGTTCATGGGATTGCAAGTCAGACACGACTTAGCAGCTGAAAAACAACACACACTCACTGGCGGATAATAACGGTAATTATATCCTGGCAAAAGAAAAACAATTTATTAAACTAAAATTTCATGTTGATTATACTAATCAATAGATTTTGCTTGAATTATGAGATAAATGTAAATATTTTACTTTTCCAACAGCCAGCATGCTGATTTCACAATTGAGAATTAATGTGGGATATGTTCCAGTAGTTTCATTTACATTTTTAGAGATTTTTGTAGATAATGGTAGATGTCCTTGAACCTGGAATTTATATATTTATTGAGGAAAAAACTGTATAAATAGCACATCAGTATAGTTTATATCTGGAATAGGGAATGTCTACTCACTTCAGTATTCTTGCCTGGGGAATCTCATGGACAGAGGAACCTGGCAGGTTATATAGTCTATGGGGCCACAAAGATTTGGACATAATTGAGTGATTAGCATGTTCACTATAGTTTATATAAATATGGTTAAATAACATAGAGATATGATACATATCTTTTAAACACAATGCAATACAGCTTATTTTATTTAGATGTTTGAATAATAACTATCAAACACACAGTCCCTTCACACAACACAAGAGAACTTGGTTAAAGGTCTGACCAAGAAGAGAAAACAGTTTTAGAATAAATGTTGTGGAAAGATTCTATTCAAATTGTCCTGTGAATTTGCCATCCCCCAGGATGTAGGCTATGTCCTATATTAAGGATTGCTTCATTAAGTATATGAAAGTTTGCCTGCTGGAGTTGTCTTGTTCTGTAAGCTGCCTTTAATCACCTTTCCTTCCCTCATCCCAAAGCCTCTGTGGCTTGCATATATAATATACAGATAAAAATAAACTATTTGAAAAAATGAAAAATAATCATTGATTCAAAATGAAACTACATTCAGATTCTTCAGATAGATTTTTTAAAGTCCAATAATCTCTATATGCAAGGAACAGGGCCCCAAATACTGGGCTTAAATCATAATTAGAGAAAAGAGAAAAGAACACTTGTGTCTACTTGCAGATTCACCAATAATTACATAACATAAAATTTTGATAAGGAGTCATGTAAATCATCTTCTTAGCTCTCAATATACTTTAAAGTGATGACTGTATATAGGAATTTATACTGAATAGATTATACTTCTCAAGTCAAGACTTATATTGCTGCTGCTAAGTCACTTCAGTCGTGTCCGACTCTGTGCGACCCCATAGACGGCAGCCCACCAGGCTCCCCCGTCCCTGGGACTCTCCAGGCAAGAACACTGGAGTGGGTTGCCATTTCCTTCTCCAATGCAGGAAAGTGAAAACTGAAAGTGAAGTCGCTCAGTCGTGCCTGACTTGTAGTGACCCCATGGACCACAGCCCACCAGGCTCCTCCATCCATGGGATTTAAACGACCAAAATTAGATGAAGTTATTTTCTTACCAACATAAAACGTAATAAATACAGGATTGATTGGAGATATAAAAGTAGACAGCTTAATATCAAATATTAATAGAAAGCAAACACAGCTAGTGAATTTTGTAGTAAACACAACAGGAAAAATATAGTTTTGACCATTTTCTCGAAAAGAATCCTTGTCAGTAAATAGATATCCCAGTTGTAGTCATATTGGTTCATGATCTGAACAGTTTTTGTTGATTTAGCTTTATTCCAACCATCCTAAATGGCACAATTAATTGGATTGACCATGCAGTTACAACGGCTAAAATGATAACACTTTGGCTTTGCCTAGTACTTTCTAGAAAAACATGGCCTCAACAGAACCAAACCTATCACCACAAGAGCACAGATTTATTTAACCACATCCTCTTAAACATTTCTTTATATCCCATCTACTTCAAAGTGGAGTGGAAACAATTATATCAAAGAGAACAAAAACTTAGAGAGAAAAAGCAAACTAGCAAATAATATTTGCATCTTTCACATTAACTTTCCCGTGGCTGAAACAGTTGTTCGACTTCAAAACATGTGACTTTCCCATTACTTTCAGTCTACTATGACTTTGTCCTTCAAAGGAACGTTAACGAAATGACAGGTTTGTTTTTGGCACCATAAGGAGAATATTTACCTGCAAACTGCTCCCCCTGAATGAGAATGTAAAACTTGAATTACCCTGTAGGTCTCCTAAAAGTTTTCAGTGGAAATATTCCTTTCTCCATACATGCACGAGACTTTTAACCTTCAGGCAGACTGGCGTTATTTTAGAGGGAAAATAATGCCAAACCAGAAGAAGGATGCATTGATCAATTTCCATTGGATTATTCATATTTCTTTACAGGCTGGTAAAAAAAAGTGAAAGCTAGGGCTGTAAAACCCTTCCTACATTGAGTTCTTACTATGTGTTAGAATAAATGCCAAAGACTTTAAGATAAGGTCTCACTGGATCACCAGAGAGGATTTATTATTCCCCGTTTTAAGAAAGAAATTGAAATTCATAAACTCGCATGCCTTTATTTTTAATTCATTAATTGCTCTTGTGTTGTTCAGTCGCCCAGTCATGTCCGACTCTTTGTAATCCCATGGGTTGCAGCTGCTGCTGCTCCTGCTGCTGCTAAGTCGCTTCAGTCGTGTCCGACTGTGTGCGACCCCATAGACGGCAGCCCACCAGGCTCCCCCGTCCCTGGGATTCTCCAGGCAAGAACACTGGAGTGGGTTGCCATTTCCTTCTCCAATGCATGAAACTGAAAAGTGAAAGTGAAGTCGCTCAGTCGTGTCTGACCCTTAGTGACCCCATGGACTGCAGCATGCCTATCCTTTACCATCTCCTGGAGTTTGTCCAAGTTCACGTTCATTGCATCGGTGATGCCATCCAGCCATCTCATCCTCTGTCATCCCCTTCTCCTGCCCTCAATCTTTCCCAGCATCAGGGACTTTTCAAATGAGTCAGTTCTTCGTATCAGGTGGCCAAAGTATTGGAGCTCCAGCTTCAGCATCAGTCCTTCCAATGAATATTCAGGACTGATTTATTTTAGGATTGATTGCTTTGACCTCCTTGCTGTCCAAGGGACCCTCAGGAGTCTTCTCTAGTACCACTGTTTGAATGCATCAGTTCTTTGGGACTCTGCCTTCTTTAGGGTCTGGCTCTCACAACCCTACATGACCACTGGGAAGACCATACACTTGACTGTACGGGCCTTTGTCAGTAGGGTAATGCCTCTACTTTTCAATATAATATGTTCATTAATTAATTAATTAATAGTTATTAAACCTCTACAGGTGTTTATCACAATTCTGTGGTGGGGATATAAACCAAGAAAGACAGAAATGGTCCCTCCCCACCTTTCATTTTATTGGAAGACACAGAATAAGAATTAAATACAGTTTTAAAGTTACACACTTGAGCGACTGCATGGAAAAATCCATGAAGTCACTGTGACCTAGAATAACAGCAGGATCTTCTAAAGCATTAGAGTTTAAGCTGAGATTTAAAACAGGACAAGGGGAAATATATTGCTTAATTCCCACCAGTTCAGCACTAGATGAATTTTCCTGCAAAACTGTGTCTACTTGTGTGTGTGTGTGTGTGTATGTAAGGATAAGATGAAATATGAAATATAGGAATATAAAATAAATTGGGTTCAAGAAAGAATTCAAACAAACAAGAATTCAAGAGAGTCAAATAAAATAAAATAAAGAGTAACAAAATCTATATATATTTGCTGAAAAAAACTCATGAAAATTAGGTAGAAATGGCATGGAGGATACTATATTAGCAATTTATATGATTAAAAAAAGATTATCTCTTTTTTGGGGGGAGTATAACTGCTTCATAATGTTGTATCAGTTTCTGCTGTACAACAAAGTGAATCACCCATAGGTAAACACACATCCCTCCCTTTCAACCTCCCTCCCGTTCTCCCCATCCCATCCATCGAGGCCAACACAGAGGACCAGCTAAGCTCCCTGTGCTACATAGCAGGTTCCCACTAGCCATCTGTTTTATATATGTCAGTGCATTTGTCTTGATGAAGACTGAACACTCAGAAATATCAGAACTCTCCAGTCACCACCTTCATTCTAAAGAAATAACTGGCATTGACTGGCTTGTTAAGAAGAAAGAGGCACAAATGTGGAAGCTATCTGTAAGGGTGAGTAAAAAAAAAAAATCCAACTACTATTTTCATTTACATAAGACAACAAAGATTTCCTTTTAATACTTACTGACATTCATGTCATTTTATTCATTGACAAAATATGCTGCGTAGGTTGTGTTTTGTTAACGAGATTTAATTTCAGCTGCAATATTGTTGGTGGTTTAGTCACTAAGTTGTTTCCAACTCTTGCAACCCCATGGACTGTAGCCCACCAGGCTCTTCTGTCCATGGGATTTCCCAGGCAAGAATACTGCAGTGGGTTACTCTTTCCTTCTCCCGGGGATCTCTCTAACACAGGGATCAAACCCAAGTCTCCTGCATCGCAGGCTGACTCTTTACTGATCAGCCATGGACAGATATAATTTCAAACACAAAATTGAAAGGAGACTTGAAAGAAATGAAGGAAGAATATTTAGAAAAAATTATATTTATTCAAAGTAATTTTTAAAAGTAGTTTTTGTGAGAAGATATTAGAAAAAAAAAAAATGATTTTCTGATCATGAACTCCTTATTTCCAAATTCAGACTTAAATTGAAGAAGGTAGGGAAAACCACTAGACTGTTCAGTTATGACCTAAATCAAATCCCTTATGATTATACAGTGGAAGTGAGAAATAGATTTAAGGGACTAGATATGATAGATAGAGTGCCTGATGAACTATGGACGGAGGTTAGTGACATTGTACAGGAGACAGAGATCAAGACCATCCCCATGGAAAAGAAATGCAAAAAAGCAAAATGGCTGTCTGGAGAAGCCTTACAAATAGCTGTGAAAAGAAGAGAAGTGAAAAGCAAAGGAGAAAAGGAAAGATATAAGCATGTGAATGCAGAGTTCCAAAGAATAGCAAGAAGAGATAAGAAAGCCTTCTTCAGCAATCAATGCAAAGAAATAGAGGAAAAGAACAGAATAGGAAAGACTAGAGATCTCTTCAAGAAAATTAGAGATATCAAGGGAACATTTCATGCAAAGATGGGCTCGATAAAAGATAGAAATGGTATGGACCTAACAGAAGCAGAAGATATTAAAAAGAGGTGGCAAGAATACACAGAAGAACTGTACAAAAAAGATCTTCACGACCAAGATAATCACGATGGTGTAATCACTCACCTAGAGTCAGACATCCTGGAATGTGAAGTTAAGTGGGGCTTAGAAAGCATCACTATGAACAAAGCTAGCGGAGGTGATGGAATTCCAGTGGAGCTATTTCAAATCCTGAAAGATGATGCTGTGAAAGTGCTGCACTCAATATGCCAGCAAATTTGGAAAACTCAGCAGTGGCCACAGGACTGGAAAAGGTCAGTTTTCATTCCAATTCCAAAGAAAGGCAATGCCAAAGAATGCTCAAACTACC
>SJYX01010721.1:0-10807 GCA_006410675.1 Oreotragus oreotragus
TTTTTTTTTTTTTTTTTTTTTAACACCTTAAGAAGTACCTTTAGCATTTGTTGCAAAGCTGGTCTGGTGATGCTGAATTCACTTAGCTTTTGCTTGTCTGTAATGCTTTTCATTTCTTTGTGGAGTCTGAACAAGCTTTGCTGGTTAGAATGTTTTTGGTTGGAGATTTTCTCCCTTTTGTCAGTTTGAATATATCATGCTACTCTCTTCTGGCCTGCAGTTTCCACTGGAAAATCAGCTGATAACTTTATGGGAATTCCCTTGTATGTTATTTGTTGCTTTTCCCTTGTTGCTTTCAATATTTTTTCTCTGTATTTTAATTTTTGTCAGTTTGATTAATATGTATCTCAGGGTGTTCCTTTTGGATTTATCCTGCCAGGGACTCTCTACACTTCCTGCACTTGGGTGAATATTTCCTTTTTCAAGGGAAATTTCAGCTGTAATCTCTTCAAATAGTTTCTCAGGCCCTTTCCCTCTTTCTTTCTCATTTCTTATCATTTTTCATTCTATTTGTTTTGTTCTGTAGCCATGATTTCCACCACTCTGTCTTCCAGTTCATTTATTCATTCTCTGCCTTAGTTATTCTGCTCTTAATTCCTTCTAGTATATTTTTGATTTGTATTGTGTTTTTTTTATTTTTGGAGTTTTTTTAAATTATGATTTGTTTTTGGCTGCACTGAATCTTTGTTGCTTTGTGTGGGATTTCTCTAGTTGCAGCAAGCTGGGGCTACTCTTCATTACAGTACATGGGCTTCTCATTGTGGTGGCTTCTCTTGTTGCAGAGCACAGGCTCTAGGCACACAGGCTTCAGTAGTTGTGGCACATAGGCTCAGTACTTGTTGCTCCCAGGCTCTAAAGTGCACCAGCTTCAGTAGTTGTGGCACATGGGCTTAGTTGCTCCCTGGCAGGTGGGATCTTCCCCAACCAGGGATTGAACTCATATTGTCTCCATTGGCAGGTGGATTCCTATCCACTGTGCCATTAGGGAAGTCCCAATTATTGAATTGTTTATCTCTAATTCTTCATTCTCTAAATCTTTTATCTCTGTGTTAAACATTTCTTATATCTTCTTGGTCTGTGCCTCCATTCTTTTCTCAAGATTTTGGATCATGTTTACTATCATTACTCTGAATTTGTTTTCAGCTTGATTGCCTATTTCCTCTTCATTTAGTTGTTCTTGTGGGTTTTTATCTTGTTCCTTCGTCTGAAACATATTTCTGTGTCATCTTATTTTGTCTAACCTTCTGTGCTTGTAGCCTTCTTTGCTCAGGCTACAGGATCCTAGTTCTTGTTTCTGGTGCCTGCCCTCAGCGGGCAGGGCCATGTCAAGGGGTGTGTTTAGAGGCGTCTTTGAGCTCAGTAAGGGCTTCCCTGGTAGCTCAGCTGGTTAAGAATCTGCCTGCAATGTAGGATACCCCAGTTTGATTCCTGAGTTGGGAAGATCCACTGGAGAAGGGATAGGCTACCCACTCTAGTATTCTTTGGCTTCCCTTGTGGCTTAGCTAGTAAAGAATCCACCTGCAATGTGGGAGACCTAGGTTAGATCCCTGAATTGGGAAGATCCCCTGGAGAAGGGAATGGCTACCCACTCCAGTATTCTGGCCTGGAGAATTCCATGGACTCTATAGTCCATGGGGTCACAAAGAGTCGGACACGACTGAGCAACTTTCACTTAACTTCACTTGAGCTCAGTATGACTTGAGGCAGCCTGTCTGATGCTGGGTGGCGCTGTGTTCCTGTCTTGTTGATTGTTTGGCCAGAAGTATTTCAGCTCTGGAACCTGCAGACTGTTGGATGGGGCCAGGTCTTGGTGCCAAAACAGGGACCTCCCTCTGGGAAAGCTCATACCCATCAATATTCCCTGAGGCTTCTGCCACCAGTATTCTTGCCTCCATAGGGAGCCACAGCCAACCTGCACCTCGCCAGGAGACTATCCAAGACCCATAAGTAGGTCTAGACTCTTACGGAGTCATTGCTTTGCCCTGGGACCCAGTTTTTGAGACCTTGTGTATACTCTCCAAGAGCAAAGGATCTGTCTTCCCCCAGCCCTGTGGAGCCTGCTCAGGCAATAGACTACTGGGGCAGTGGTCAGGGTGTGTGGACCACCGAGGAGGTAGCCCCTCCTGGAGCCCACCAAGGCAAAGGTAAACACATGTTGAAAGAGCCTGCAGTGACAGCCTCACCGTTTACATGCCTCTGAACAATGGCACTTTGCTTCTATGGCGTCCCAGGCTTCTTCCACAAATATTCCTGGTTGTAGAGCTCCACCCTCCCATCCCTTCAGGCTATCTCGTCACCACGGGCAGCAGGCTTTCCCCAGGTCTGCTCTCTCCAGACCGTAGGTCTTGGTGCCAAAACAGGGACCTCCCTCTGGGAAAGCTCATACCCATCAATATTCCCTGAGGCTTCTGCCACCAGTATTCTTGCCTCCATAGGGAGCCACAGCCAACCTGCACCTCGCCAGGAGACTATCCAAGACCCATAAGTAGGTCTAGACTCTTACGGAGTCATTGCTTTGCCCTGGGACCCAGTTTTTGAGACCTTGTGTATACTCTCCAAGAGCAAAGGATCTGTCTTCCCCCAGCCCTGTGGAGCCTGCTCAGGCAATAGACTACTGGGGCAGTGGTCAGGGTGTGTGGACCACAGAGGAGGTAGCCCCTCCTGGAGCCCACCAAGGCAAAGGTCAACACATGTTGAAAGAGCCTGCAGTGACAGCCTCACCCTTTACATGCCTCTGAACAATGGCACTTTGCTTCTATGGCGTCCCAGGCTTCTTTCACAAATATTCCTGGTTGTAGAGCTCTACCCTCCCATCCCTTCAGGCTATCTCGTCACCATGGGCAGCAGGCTTTCCCCAGGTCTGCTCTCTCCAGACCCAACGTTCCAGCATCCAGCCCGTTTGCATCTGCAGACACATCTCAGGCTGGGGTGCATAGGGTTGTGGACCACCGGTGGAGGTCTCACTCTGTCCTGCCTGCCACAGACTGGTTGCTGTGTTCTCTAACTCCTCTTCTGTCCCAGCTGATAGCCCTGCTGATGAGGGGGCTTCCCCAGGTATAGGACCCTCTCCTCTCTTGCACCTCCCTCCTTGGGGTGCAAGATCCCATTCAGCTTCCTGTATTTTCTTTCTTTCTTTCATTCTACCTGGTTATGCAGAGATCTTGTTGTCCTTTCAGCTGCCCAAAGTCCTCTTCTAGTGTTCAGCATGTACTCTGAGAATTGTTCCATTTGTAGGTGTATTCTTGATGTATTTGTGGGAAGAGGTGAGCTCCATGTCCTACTCTGCCATCTTGACTTCCTCCCCCGAAGCACTATTTAAACTTCATGTTTCCTGCTTTCCTCTTCTGAGGCTTTATATTTCACTTTTAAACCTAGAAAAACAAAGTATGGTTCATTTCAAAAAGTATGTTTCATTTCAGATACTAACCTTGGTTAAAATAACTATTTGATTGGTTTGTTCTGTTAAATAATTTGCTAATACAGTTGATGTTTCTTAAAAGTAGTTTTTACTGCATGCTATTAATTTTATTTTTATGGATAGAAAAAGGTATTTTATTTCCCTTCTCTGTTGTTGGAGATTTATTTCCTCAGAATTTTAGTTATAATAGTAATAGGACTACTGTTCATTAAAGTACATTTTTCCCCTAAATACATACACACTTCCTTAAATAAAAGAAACAATACCAAAGACTGAAAATTACAACAGCACAATGAGAATTAAAAGTATGTCTACTTTCCTAAATCACTGCCACTGCAATTCCCCCTAGCAGTCACTGTTTCAGAGTTTTTTCTTCCTCTAGAAATACTAAGTCCATTGTTGTTGTTTTTCACTGTAGTCATTATATGCTATTTAGTATATTATTCTGTTTTTTTTTTATATATCATTTATTTTTAGGTCATACCATATTGATTACTAGAGATCTAATAGATTCTTTAAACCATTGCAGAATATTCCATTGTGTGGATCTAATGATGTATTATTATTATGTTCTGTTTTAAATACCATTAATTTTCTAACCTTTTACTATTACTGATTCAGTGAATCTTCTCATAATGAATTCTTAATACGTGGAAGCAACAGTATCTGTAGAAGATAAACTCCTTGAATTGAAATCATTAGGTCAGTCGTTACATTTAGTTTAAACTTCAATAGCTGATTGGTGATACCTGTTACCAATTTCCCTGTAAAGAGATTATGCCTATTTAATGTATGAGAATGCTTGAATCACATCCTTGTCAACACCACCTATTTTCCTTATTTTAAGCTTTGTCAGTCTCAGGTGAAAAATACTTATCTATGGTTTGAATTTGTACTTTTTTATTGTAACTGATGTTGAGCATTTTTTAATGGTTTAAAAGGCAATCTATTTTTTCTATGAACTCTCCATCATTCCTTTATTCTTTATTTTGTTGAGTTGTTACTCTTGTTGATTTTTCTATATTAAGAAAAAGTGGTTTTTGTTGCTATTATATGTAATACATATTTTCCCAGTTATGGACTTTTAAAAAATGCTTTGGTCTTTAAGTTTTTGTTTTTTTTTTTTAACTTGTGGTTGGTTGATTTATTGGTTGGGTTTTGTTTGTGTTGCCATTCAGAAATGTTTCCCCTTATTGTTTATTTTCTATTGGAGTATAGTTGATTTACAATGCTTATTGAGAGTGAAAATGAAAGTTGCTCAGTCATGTCTGACTCTTTGCAACCCCATGGGCTATACAGTCCATGGAATTCTCCAGGCCAGAATACTGGAGTGGGTAGCCTTTCCCTTCTCCAGGAGATCTTCTCAACCCAGGGATTGAAGCCAGGTATTGAACCCAGGTCTTCCACATTGCAGGCAGATTCTTTACCAACTGAGCCACAAGGGAAGCCAAAGAATACTAGAGTGGGTAGCCTATCCCTTCTCCAATGGATCTTCCCAACCCAGGAATCGAACTGGGGTCTCCTGCATTGCAGGCAGATTCTTAACCAGCTGAGCTACCAGGGAAGCCCTAAACTACTGCCACTCCACCCCCTGCAAATTAGAGAGTAGTTCTTGTTGTTTAGTAGCTAAATCATACTGACTGTTTCGCAACCNATAATGTTTCTCGTTTCTTTCCTCTTTTTACTGATTTAGTGTTCTCTTTTTTCCGGTCGGTCTAGTTAGAGCTTTGTAAAATTTTATCTTTTTAAGAACCCACTTTTGGTTTAATTGAATTTCTCTGTTGTTTTTCTGTTTGATTATTTTCTTCCTTGCATTTGCTTTGTGTTTAGTTGTCCTTTTCTTAAAGTGAAAGTTTAGGTTATCAGTTTGAGGTATTCCTTTTTTCCAATATATTTATTTTCAGCTGTTCCATCTAATCCCTGCTTAGCTTCATCCTGTAAATTGGTGCATTGTTTTTCACTTTCATTCATTTCTAAGTATTTTCTTTTTTCCTTTCTGATTTCTTTTTTGACCTATTGGTTATTTAGTAGTACGTTGTTTCCACATTTCTGAATTTTCCCAGTGTTTTCCTGTTTTTGATTTCTAATTTCATTCCATTATGTAGGAGAACATACTTCGTTCTTTAGTATTAAAAATTTTAATGTTTCTACTTAGATATTTATAGGGATTTGCTAACTTCATATATATATATATTCACTGTCCTTTTTTTCCCCTCATTTTTAAGACTTTTGCTACCCTGTCCCTTTTCCTTTTTTGACATGGTAATGTTACTACTATTTTATTTCAATAACTATAAATTCCATTAACTTTAAAAAAAATAAAAATGTTTTTTATTTTGACTTTGCTGGGAGTTTGTTTCAGGACATGAGCTCTCTCTAGTTTTGGTACTTCTTGGAAAAGACCCTGATGCTGGGAAAGATTGAAGGCGGGAGGAGAAGGGAACGACAGAGGAGGAGATGGTTGGATGGCATCACCGACATGATGGACACGAGTTTTAGTAAACCCTGGGAGTTGATGATGGACAGGGAAGCCTGGCGTGCTGCAGTCCATGGGGTTGCAAAGAGTCGGACTCGACTGAGTGACTGAACTGAACTGAGTTTTGGTACATGGTGTTGTGATTGCAGCTGCTTCTCTTGTGGAGCACGAGCTCTAGGGTGCATGAGCTCTAGGGTGCATGGGCCTCAGTGGTTGTGGCTCCTCGGCCCTAGAGTGCTGGCTCAGTAGTTCTGTCATATGGAATTCTCCCAGACCAGGGATCAAACCCGTGTCTCCTGCTCTGGCAGGCAGATTCCTTTATCACTGAGCCACCAGGGAAGCCCCTAAATAGACTTCTGATGTTAGAAAATCTGGGCTCCCTTCTTGGTTTCTCAGCACTGTTGATGTCTGAAAATTTTTATCACTCGTCTGAATCTAAGCTGATTGATCTGTAAATCTGGGGAAAATGCAGTCTTATTAGATGCTAACATTTGTCTTTCAGAATTGTGAGAATTTAATGAAATAATGTATGAATGGACTCAAAACTAATGTCTGACATTGGCTTTAACTGTTGTTAAAGATGATATATGCTGAAGATACTATCAAAGCTTATATTCCTACCTGATTTTTAAGATATATAAAAGCTTAGTATTAATGTAATTTAGTTAATAGAAGGTTGTTGTTCAGTTGCTAAGTTGTGTCTGACTTTTTGCTATCCCCTGAATTGTAACATGCCAGGCTTCCCTGTCCTCCACTGTCTCCCAGAATTTGCTCAAACTCATGGAGAAGGCAATGGCACCCCACTCCAGTACTCTTGCCTGGAAAATCTCATGGAGGGAGGAGCCTGGTGGGCTACAGTCCATGGGGTCACTAAGAGTCGGACACTACTGAGTGACTTCACTTTCACTTTTCATTTTCATGCATTGGAGAAGGAAATGGCAACCCACTCCAGTGTTCTTGCCTGGAGAATCCCAGGGATGGCAGAGCCTGGTGGGCTGCTGTCTGTGGGGTTGCACAGAGTCGGACACGACTGAAGCGACTTAGCAGCAGCATGTCTAATGAGTCAGTGATGCCATCCAACCATCTCATCCTCTATCATCCGCTTCTTCTCTTCTCCTTCTACCACACCACAAAACTCTTAACATGTTTACTGACATGGTAGGTTGTTTCTTAAATTCTGAAGGCAAAAATAGATGGCTTTATATGAATCACAAAGACAAACGAAGATATGCTCAACATGGAAGTGTCTTTACTGTAATGACTATATGGAATCTCAGTTGTATTCTGCTGGTAGCTGTCTAGGCCACTTTATTTAGTCTTCACATTTTTATGGCCTTAAATAGAGTCCTTTATAAAAAAAGGAAGGAGACAGTACCTTCTGTAGGTGAAGTCTTAACGCAAACTCAGCAGGAGTAGGTTCATAGATGGATATCTCCATTTTACATAACTGGAATTGCCTTTTAAAAAATCTCTATCCTTCATCAGAATTCATGAGAACTAGACCTTGTATGCCGTATTCACTTTCAGTTCAGTTCAGTTCAGTCGCTCAGTCGTGTCTGACTCTTTGCGACCCCATGAATCGCAGTACTCCAGGCCTCCCTGTCCATCACCAACTCCTGGAGTTCACTCAAACTCACGTCCATCGAGTTGGTGATGCCATCCAGCCATCTCATCCTCGGTCGTCCCCTTCTCCTCCTGCACCTGATCCCTCCCAGCATCAGAGTCTTTTCCAATGAGTCAACTCTTCGCATGAGGTGGCCAAAGTACTGGAGTTTCAGCTTTACATTTTTCATATACATCAAAAGTCCTCAAATTATGGCCCCTTGCCTATTTTCATAAAGGCTTGTGAATCAAGAATATTTTTTAACAAACAGCATTTACAATCAGTTTCTTTAAAGAGTGATTATTTTGAATTTTCAGAGTCTTTTCCAATGAGTCAACTCTTCGCATGAGGTGGCCAAAGTACTGGAGTTTCAGCTTTACATTTTTCATATACATCAAAAGTCCTCAAATTATGGCCCCTTGCCTATTTTCATAAAGGCTTGTGAATCAAGAATATTTTTTAACAAACAGCATTTACAATCAGTTTCTTTAAAGAGTGATTATTTTGAATTCCAATTAAGTCAGCTGTTATCTACCCCCAAATAATTCTCTGCATCTCAATTCAGTATATCTGAATTACAAAAATTGTATAATTATTATTATACAATTAATAATGTTATGTATTAATTATTATATATTACACATAACATAATACATATGATATACTCCCTGGGATATCACATATAGTTATTGTGTTTTAAATTTCATCAAAAAATTTACAGAAATGTTTTCTCTCCTTAGCATAGGTGTCAGTAAAAGACCCTTGATTTAACCTCTCGTCCTGTAAAGCCTACTATTTACTATCATGTCCTTTTCAAAAAAAGTTTGCTCACCCTTGATAAACATCATGCATAGTACAGTGCTTGACACATCGGTGCTTAATAATTATTTGCTGAAGGAATGAACTGTGATTATAAATAACTTTGCAAAGGACAAAAACTAAGTTACCAACCAAGGTTTTTCTGACTCTGTAACCCTAAAAGCAATGAAGTTTTCTTTATGGGCAATAAAAAAGAAATCCTTAAGTTGTTTTAAAAATGAATGTTATGATTATTTGTGTATATTTTTTTCTTCTCTAAATCATCAGGAGTGGACATTTTATGTGAAACCTGGTAATAGTATCAATATGGGTATAATTGATGAATATTTGATAATAACCTTTTGTAAAATTATGTTATGGCTTTTCTAGAAATATAATTTAAAAATCAAAGTACAAGTTTTTCTGTGGCCAAAAACTGTATCAGGAATTTTAGCCATTCTTCTCTCTACATTGTCAAGAGTACTGTTGATAGTCTAGAGGAACTGGCACACGATAGCCAAATCCAGGTAGCTCCTTGGTTTTGTAAATAAACTAGTATTTGATATTGCTGCTATTCATTTACCTATGATCTATGACTGCTTTCAAGCTGTACAGTGCAATGGTCAGTGGTCTGTTTAATGAACTATATGATCAACAAAGCCTAAAATACCATCAGCCATTTACAGGAAAAAGTTTTGACACCTGGCCTAGAAAGCACATTAACCATCTATTTCTCTATTTCTCTTAGTTTTGTTCTTTATGAAATTAGAATACCAGAAAGCCACTTGATATCTATCCAGCAGCCATTCATCTGCTGGATAGATAAAAAGGACAAGGATGAGCAAAGAACGTATCTATACTTGCTGCAGAGCTGCTTTTGCCTGTTTTTTAGTATCGCTCATATTAGTTGTCTGCTGGTTCATAAGCAGATTGGAACCATGTCTATCTTTTGGACCAGCATTTACCCAGCTCTAAGCATGTGGACTGACTGAACAAATGTATGGAATCTAAGTAATCAGTTTCCTTAAAAGTTGATTATTAGAAAACATTTTATCAAACACTGACTCCCAAAGCTCTAGCTGTACTTCAGGCTTTTGTACCAGATTACAAACATCTCCATTTATATCCTACTGACTGCCTAGTGAACTGTTTCTTGTAAGCAGAATCAAACTCAACATAAATCAAAAGCCAAATTATCTTATTCCTTGATCTTCTCGTATATATTGAACCCATGATGTATTCATATCCCCACCAGCATTGTGACTCAAACCATGATTCTGGCATATTAATCACAAAGGTTTAAAAATAGCTATTATATCACTTTCTCTTAAAAATGTAAACTTTGTCATAGCATTCAAAACTCTTAATGATTTAGCCATTTTCTTTAGCCACATCTAATGACAGTCTCTCCTGTGCACCCTACTACTTGACTCATATTCTGTGTCATTCATAGAACACGGGATCTTCTTCATTCCTTAGACTATTTGTATATACTGTATCTTCTGCCTAGGATGACTTCCCATGAACTTGTTTGCCTGTCAAACAGTTATCCTTTAAATATAACCTCAAGTATTACTTTCTTCTTGAGACCTTTCCTTTCGCAGGAAGACATTCCAGATGTTCCTCCATGGATTTATGTGTAACTCCATTATAGAAATTCCCATATATTTTTTATTGCATGTACACTATGTACCAGGAACTCTGTTTAATACTTTCCTTATATAGCTCACTTCTGAATTAAATATTATCCTCCTCTTATGCACAAGGTAATTGATTTTGGGAAACTGAGTAACCAGACAAATCTCACATTGCTAGAAATGGGAGAGCCAGCATTCGAGCCCAGGGCTTCATGAATTCAGTGCTTTAAAGTACTGTTGGTATTACCCCTCATATTTGTCTTTGTTGTAAATTATAAGCATCTTTAATGCTTTTTGCATCTTTTATACATCAATATTAGGTGAATTAATCATTTAAATTATTTCAGTTTTCTTTCACTTGACTGTTAATAAGATTAACTCCGTATTTACTTCTTAGTTCTCTTTTTTGGTTACATTAGATATTTTTCTAGTGGAAATTTTACCTTCCCCATTAACATGGCTTTTTATCTTTTATCTTTCTCTAAGTGGTACTGTTATGCATTTTTATTATGGAGAGCAAATTCTGTTTAAATCTAGAGCAGATATCCATTGTCTCTTAGTCCTTGGTCTTTGGCTCATAGCAGATGTTACCAATCTAAGCTTTTACTGCCAACCCTAGTTTAGCAGACTACACTGCTACCACAAATCAGTCATCAATGGCATCTGTTTGCCATTTCTTGTTGTATTTCTCTTAAATAGTTGAACTGAGACCTGTAGAATGAGCAGAAATTTGTTAGGAAATTACCAATAGTTTGGCTTCACTATAATATGGAGAATGGCAGTGAATGGAAGCCTAGGGTTCATGTGAAAGAAAGTTACTGTAATCATTCAACCAACCAATTAAGAGGCCTGAATTAAGGTTTTGGCAGTAATTA
>SJYX01010723.1:10492-109112 GCA_006410675.1 Oreotragus oreotragus
GCCTGGAGAATCCCAAGGACTGGGGAGCCTGGTGGGAGGCCGTCTGTGGTGTTGCACAGAGTCAAACATGACTGAAGCGACTTAGCAGCAGCAGCAGTTTTAAAGTGATGGCTCAATTTTGCCTTCAATTTAAAAGTAGTTATTCTCAATATAGGATACTTAGTGGAAAGTTTTTTCTTTCAGCATTTTGAATTTCTCATTTCACTGACTTCTGGCCTCCATTGTTTCATGGATGCTCACGTATATGTGAGCATTTACTTTTCCCTTGCTGCTTTTAAGATTTTCTGTTTGTTCATCAGTGGCTTGATTATGTCTGAATATCCATCTCTTTACATTTGTCCTGCGTGGGATCTGTTGAGCTTTTGATGAGTAAGTACATGAATGGTTTTACAAATTTGGTATGTTTTTTATCCTTTATTTTTTCATATATATTTTTTTCTTTTTGTGTTTCTGTTTTTTTCTGAGATACTCATTACATGCTTTTTGATATGGTGATGATTATCCAAAATGTCTGAGTCTTTGTTCATTCTTTAAAAACTATTTTTTCTCTTTGTTCTGTTTATATGCATCTATTTTAAATTCATATTGAAATGTGAAGTCAAGTTGGCCAGAGGAAGCATTACTACTAACAAAGCTAGTGGAGGTGATGGAATTCTAGCTGAGCTATTTCAAATCCTAAACAATGATGCTGTCAAAGTGCTGCACTCAATATACCATCAAATTTGGAAAACTCAGCACTGGCCACAGGACTGGAAAAGGTCAGCTTTCATTCCAATCCCTAAGAAAGGCAATGCCAAAGAATGTTCAAACTACTGCACAGTTGCACTCATCTCACATGTTAGCAAAGTAATGCTCAAAATTCTTCAAGCCAGGCTTCAACAGTACGTGAACTGTGAACTTTCAGATGTTCAAGGTGGATTTAGAAAAGGAAAAGGAACCAGAGATCAAACAGCCAACATCCGTTGGATCATCAAAAAAGGAAAAGAGTTCCAGAAAAGCATCTACTTCTGCTTTATTGACAATGCCAAAGCCTTTAACTGTGTGGATCACAACAAACTGAAAAATTCTCAAAGAGGTGGGAATACTAGACCACCTGACCTGCCTCCTGAGAAATCTGTTTGCACGTCAAAAAGCAACAGTTAGAACTGGACGCGGAACAACAGACTGGTTCCAAATCAGGAAAGGAGTACGTCAAGGCTGTATATTGTCACCCTGCTTATTTAACTTATATGCAGAGTACATCATGAGAGACGCTGGGCTGGATGAAGCACAAGCTGGAATCAAGATTGCCGGGAGAAACATTAAATAACCTCAGATACGGAGATGATACCACCCTTATGGCAAAAAGTGAAGAAGATCTAAAGAGCCTCTTGATGAAAGTGAAAGAGGAGAGTGAAAACGTTGGCTTAAGACTCACCATTCAAAAAATGAAGATCATGGGATCCAGTCCTATCGCTTCATGGTAAATAGATGGGGAAACAATGGAAACAGTGAGAGACTTTATTTTATTGGGCTCCAAAATCACTGAAGATGGTGACTGCAGCCATAAAATTAAAAGATTCTTGCTCCTTGGAAGAAAAGCTATAACCAACCTAGACAGCATATTAAAAAGCAGAGACATTACTTTGCTTTCAAAGGCGTGTCTAGTCAAACCTATGGTTTTTCCAGTAGTCACGTATGGATGTGAGAGTTTGACCATAAAGAAAGCTGAGCACTTAAAAATTGATGCTTTTGAACTGTGGTTTTGGAGAAGACTCCTGAGAGTCCCTTGGACTGCAAGGAGATCCAACCAGTTCCTCCTAAAGGAGATCAGTCCTGAGTGTTCATTGGAAGGACTGATACTGAAGCTGAAACTCCAATACTTTGGCCACCTGATGTGAAGAACTTACTCACTGGGAAAGACTGAAGTTAGGAGGAGAAGTAGACGACAGAGGATGAGATGGATGGTATCACCGACTCTATCATGAGTTTGAGCAAGCTCTGGGAGTTGATGATGGACAGGGAGGCCTGGCATGCTGTAGTCCATGGGGTCGCAAAGAGTCGGACACAACTGAGCAACTGGCTGAACTGATTTTAAATCCACTTGTCTTCCTTGGTAGCTCAGCTGGTAAAGAATCCGCCTGAAATTCAGGAGGCCCAGGTTTGATTGGCTCAGAAAGATCCCCTGGCGACGGGATAGGCTACCCACTCCAGTATTCTTGGGCTTCCCTGGTGGCTCAGACAGTAAAGAATCCTCCTGCAGTGCAGGTGAACTGGGTTTGATCCCTGTATTCAGGAGATGCCCTGGAGAGGGCATGTCAACCCACTCCAGTATTCTTGCCTGGAGAGTCCCTATAGACAGAGGAGTCTGGAAGGTTACAGCCCATTTGCTTGCAGAGTCGAACATGACTGAGCCACTAAGCACAGCACTCTTAAAATCACCAATCCTTTAGGTCATCTTGAATGTGTTGTCAAGTTTCTAAAGTGAATTTTCACTTAATATACTTTTCAAGTCTAAAATTTCCACTTAGTTGTTTTCCAACATTTTTTCTCATTATTGGAGAAAGAAACGGCAACTCACTCCAGTATTCTTGCCTGGAGAATCCCAGGGACGGGGGAGCCTGGTGGGCTGCCGTCTATGAGGTCGCACAGAGTCGGACATGACTGACGCGACTTAGCAGCAGCAGCAGCAGCATTTTTTAAAATTCATCATTGCCCTACTTTTGTTTTGTTTTTTAAGTGTGGTCACCTTTGAAGTTCATTGAATGTGTTTATAATTCTGCTTTAAAGACAGTGTTTAAAGTCAGTATCTAGAGATACCCAGTTTCTATTGGCCACTTTTTCCCTTCTTACATATCTCGTAATATCTTGTTGAAAAGTAGATATTTTAGATTATATATTGTGGCAACTCTGGATTCTGATTTTTTTTTCCTCCCTATTACTGCTTTATTTGCTTTTTTTGTTTGTTTGTTTAGTAATTTGCCTAAATTAAATCAGTGACATCTATTTCCCTTGTGATAGGTAGCCACTTATGTACTTCTTCTTTATTTCTTTTTGAGATTCTTGTAATTAGTTTTCCATTTGGATTTCTGGGACTTGCCTCTCTCTCTGTGTGAAGCTTAAATGATAAGCTGACGGCCAGACAGTGAATGTGTGCAAACACTTCAAGTCAAGTCAGTAAGTTATCTGTCATCTGCTCACGAACCTGTATTGATAGAGGAACACATTTAACATTTATATTGTTTTCAAGTGTTCCCCACTTTGGTTTCTACTGAACTCTTTCACATTTCCTCTGTGCTGTGATTGTTCAGCCTCAGCAATGTGTGGGTAGCTTTGTTCCTCTCAGGCCTCCATTGGACATACTCTTAGCCATAGTCAAGAATGTGCTTGCCCCAAGGGTGAACATAACTTGGATTAATAGAGCTGTTGACTCTCTGTGCTTGCTCCCTGTTGTAAGGCCATCACTTCCAGTGAAACACTGCAAATGGCTGGCATCACCAACCACTCAAGTACCACTGAGCCCCCTTTGACCTCTGCAAGGTTTGATATCGATAAGAGCACCTCTCGGCTAGAATACAACAGGGTCCTAATTTTCTTACCTAAAAATGAGTAGTTTTTCAGGTATCAATACTCCTCAAATTGTTATCTTCCTTTGGTCTATTTATGGGTGACTGGGTGACTAAAATGGTTGTTATTTGTCAATTTTGTGTAGCTCTAAGATTTGACTTATCTTCATCTTCTTTTGAGGTACATTTTTGTTTTATATTGGTTTCAGGTGTAAACACAAATCAAAACGATTTTCTTTAAATGCCTGATAGTCCTTGGCTGTGCATTCATATTACAAAGAAGCATGTCCAAAAGCTGCCTAGAAACTACATTTGCATGGCACCGATTTGATGGTAGTTTGCTTTACAGTGAATAGGTGGGTAACCATGATTTTGCTGAAGTCTGCTGAAGCCAGAATGAGGCAGATTTTTCTATGGGGGCACCCATGCTACCTTTCCTAGCACTCTGTTTTCTATATAGCAGTGTGTATGTGTTAATCCCAAACTCCTACTTTGTTCCTCCCCTACCTTGACCTTTCCCCTTTGGTAGCTGTAAATTTGTTTTCAAATTCTGTGAATCTGTTTCTGTTTTTATGCATAAGTTCATCTGTATCATTTTTTTAGATTCCACATGTAAGCGATTTGATTATTTTTCTTTGACTTATGACACTCTCTAGGTCCATCCATGTTCCTGCAAATGGCATTATTTCATTCTTTTTATGGCTGAATAATATTCCATTGTATATACATAACACATCTTCTTGGGTCCTGCTCTCATCTGTTCTTTTCAGGATTTTCTGTGTTCAGTCACTCAGTCGTTTCTGACCCTTTGTGACCCCATGGACCACAGCACGCCAAGCTTCCCTGTCCTTCACAATCTCCTAGAGTTTGCTCAGACTCATGTCCATTGAATTGGTGATGTCATTCTGCATTGCCATGTTTCTTCATAGTTATTTTTTTAGTGGATTATGAACCCATTTTTAAAGAACAGTTTGTTGTATTTTTTATTATTATTGTAGTGGTTATTATTATTTTAGTTACTGCCTCTTTCTCATTCTTTACCTGATTCTGTACCCCACATTTACCTTTGGGTTTACATTTTCTTTTACCTGTGTACACTTAGATTTTTTTCAGGTAAGCAATATTACCAATGTTGACAGTTTCTAGAAAGTAAGTCTTGATCTTTTTCCCTTGGTCAAGCTATTGAAAGTTATTATTGAAGGACAATTCACTCTACAGGGTGACATTGTCATCAGGAAAGCAATTTCAGTTATTCACGGTTTTCCATGAAATCTTGTGACTTCAGCTATGGAGTATAGGTAATATGTTGCATCTCTATAATGGCTCCCTAGAGTGGGCATCTCCACTTAGTTCTTTAACCAAACTGAACCATGTCTCTCGTTAGGACTCCTCGGTTTTCTATTTTGTTCAAATTTAATTCCTAGACTGGCCAAGTTGTCCATGAGGGTTTTCATCTGTTTCTGATGAAGTATTAGCTGGATATCAGCTTGGGATAATAGATGTTAGTAACATTTAAGCACTTGTATTTCAGATACCAGGGAAAGGCAAGAAGTATGAGAACAATCAATAAATATTAAGAGAAATATCCGGAGACTTCTTCATATTAGTTTTATAGTTGAGGTGGCTCAAAGGGTAAAGTGTCTGCCTGCAATGCAGGAGACCAGGGTTCGATCCCTGGCATGGGAAGATCCCCTGGAGAAGGAAATGGCAACACACTCCAGTATTCTTGCCTGGAGAATCCCATGGACGGAGGAGCCTCGTAGGCTACAGTTCACGGGGTCGCAAAAGAGCTGGACACAACTAAACGAGTTCACTTTCACTTTCAAGCCTAATGAAGAGATCATTTTGGCTGATCACAAATCATCAAATAGCTTTTTTTTCTATTAAATAATGTATTTACCGTTTGCCTTCTTTTCTTTTCCTTTTAGTAAGGCAAGATAGAGAAATAATTATAGATTTTGGAATGTTCATGATGTCAAGCTACAGAAAAATGTAGTAAGAGTTTTACAGATATTCTGGGTAAACATATCAATGTACAGAGTTACACAAATATAAACAAAACATGAAAAAGCCCTTGCAAAGAGATATTATTTATAGTAACATTCAAAATATGAAGTTCCTGGGAATAAATCTAACATAACGAGATGTGCAAAACTCCCATGAGGAAATAATAAAGCATTATTTTGTGACAATAGGACCTCAATAAATGGAATGAGATGGAATGCATATGGCTTTGGGAAACAAGATTTTATAGGTGCCCATTTGGATCAATTCAATCAAATTTATGTGTATTGTTGAGGGGAGGAGACTTGAGAAAAGACTTGAAAATTATATAGAGAGACAGAGGGCCGAAAGACAAGAATAACTGCAGTGCGTTTTGGCGCAGGCAACGTCAGACAGATTGGTGGAACCTCACTAGTGAGTGTTTAGACCACAGACTCCTCTTAGGTGACTTCACTTGGCTGGTTATTAGAAACACAGACTCTCAGGTCCTGACCCCAGATCAGCTGAGTCAGAATCTGCTTTATCAAGATAACCTAGAAGAGTGGGGAAGTGATTTTTTTTTTATTTTAATTTTAAATTTTATTTTGTAATATTTTGGCCTCACCATGCAGCATGTAGAATCTTAGTTCCCTGACTGGGAATCGAACCCAAACCCCCCATATTGGAAGCTTGGAATCTTAACCAGTGGACCTCCAGGGATGTCCCAAATATGGCTTTAAGAAACAGTTCTGGGGCAACTGGTAATTAAACAAGAAAGCTATAACTGTATTGAAAGGTATTGCTTGATTCATATGGGGCAGCCATCCCTTACTGTCTGTGATCTACGTTACTTTGGGAACATTTGAAAACTCAATGATAATAAATGGGATACTTTGTGCATGTTTTTAAGGTGCATCTGTTATCCATGTGCCAATAATCTATGAGTCATCTCGTTAATAAGCCTTTTTAAGGTGCTCCAACTTCAGGATGCCTTTATGTGTTTCTAGCGTCTCTTGGATCAAGTCTGTATATCATACCTTAACGGTAGTGTTGTCACTGCCAGTGTAGGTCAGTAATGTTGTGACTGTGCCTCCTCCATGTGGGTGATAAAGCTGTATCTAATTATTTTATAGGTGTGCTTTGTATATTTTGGAAAAAAGCTGCTGACGTAGGCTACAGTTCACGGGGTCGCAAAAGAGCTGGACACAACTAAACGAGTTCACTTTCACTTTCAAGCCTAATGAAGAGATCATTTTGGCTGATCACAAATCATCAAATAGCTTTTTTTTCTATTAAATAATGTATTTACCGTTTGCCTTCTTTTCTTTTCCTTTTAGTAAGGCAAGATAGAGAAATAATTATAGATTTTGGAATGTTCATGATGTCAAGCTACAGAAAAATGTAGTAAGAGTTTTACAGATATTCTGGGTAAACATATCAATGTACAGAGTTACACAAATATAAACAAAACATGAAAAAGCCCTTGCAAAGAGATATTATTTATAGTAACATTCAAAATATGAAGTTCCTGGGAATAAATCTAACATAACGAGATGTGCAAAACTCCCATGAGGAAATAATAAAGCATTATTTTGTGACACTAGGACCTCAATAAATGGAATGAGATGGAATGCATATGGCTTTGGGAAACAAGATTTTATAGGTGCCCATTTGGATCAATTCAATCAAATTTATGTGTATTGTTGAGGGGAGGAGACTTGAGAAAAGACTTGAAAATTATATAGAGAGACAGAGGGCCGAAAGACAAGAATAACTGCAGTGCGTTTTGGCGCAGGCAACGTCAGACAGATTGGTGGAACCTCACTAGTGAGTGTTTAGACCACAGACTCCTCTTAGGTGACTTCACTTGGCTGGTTATTAGAAACACAGACTCTCAGGTCCTGACCCCAGATCAGCTGAGTCAGAATCTGCTTTATCAAGATAACCTAGAAGAGTGGGGAAGTGATTTTTTTTTTATTTTAATTTTAAATTTTATTTTGTAATATTTTGGCCTCACCATGCAGCATGTAGAATCTTAGTTCCCTGACTGGGAATCGAACCCAAACCCCCCATATTGGAAGCTTGGAATCTTAACCAGTGGACCTCCAGGGATGTCCCAAATATGGCTTTAAGAAACAGTTCTGGGGCAACTGGTAATTAAACAAGAAAGCTATAACTGTATTGAAAGGTATTGCTTGATTCATATGGGGCAGCCATCCCTTACTGTCTGTGATCTACGTTACTTTGGGAACATTTGAAAACTCAATGATAATAAATGGGATACTTTGTGCATGTTTTTAAGGTGCATCTGTTATCCATGTGCCAATAATCTATGAGTCATCTCGTTAATAAGCCTTTTTAAGGTGCTCCAACTTCAGGATGCCTTTATGTGTTTCTAGCGTCTCTTGGATCAAGTCTGTATATCATACCTTAACGGTAGTGTTGTCACTGCCAGTGTAGGTCAGTAATGTTGTGACTGTGCCTCCTCCATGTGGGTGATAAAGCTGTATCTAATTATTTTATAGGTGTGCTTTGTATATTTTGGAAAAAAGCTGCTGAAGACACTGACGAAAAGGCAGCTCTTTTACTGACACCTCAGAAGGAAATAAGTTACCACCTACGTTAGGATTAGAAGACCAGCTCATTCTCAGAATCTTCTGAAACAAAATTAGGTAAGAAATGCCTTTCATCATATTTTAAATGATTTGTCCTCCATCTTCCCAGTTTTCTTGAAAGCTTCTATAATTCTATTCCTTTGGCCTCTAAGAGAAATGCAGTTAGCATTTTCCTTTAGGAAGGCAGCATGCCAGCCAGCTGTCAGCTTTATGATGTACCTGATCTCCGATGTCAGGGGAAGCACAATTCAATTTTAAAGTAAGTCTTCTGCACAATACTGCAGTAGGGCTGCCAGTATCTCTCTTTATGTTCCTTTCTTTGAAATTCTCCCTCTTCCTCAAACAGTATAGTTTTATTTTTAAATCCTTTGTGTAAGATGAAACTACCACTAGCTGACTTTCCTTGTCCTTAGCTAAAAATCAATGAATTGACTGAAATTATCTGTAAATACTTCTGCTACCCTTTCTCATTTCTAGAAAATAAAGTACCACTGCTTGTTTAACTTATGACTTGTCTAAACGTGTTGAAAGCATTGACTATAAGGCATAACACTCAGATTCTGAAAGAGAGAACTGTGACAAGTTCAGTCAAAAGGGAAAAGAGGAATAATTTATAAAAGGTGCTGCAGATAATGATGCCAGCCAGTTATTTTAAAATGCATCCATCTCACCTTTTAATGAATTAGATTTGTCAACAGGAAATGTTTTATGCACCACTTCTAATAAAAGTGGCATGCTAGGAATGCAGTGCTTTGAGGCTGGCTTCTTCAAAGCTTCTGAGCATCTTCAATTCAAAGATATTTTTTAAATAATAGATATTAAAAGTATATTTAAATAATATTAAGGTTGTGACACAAACACCAAATGACAAAATTCAGGGGTTTCAAAGCAAAGGCTGACATGCCATCACTTTTTCACATAGTAACTGTTTTTTAAATTAGGAGTGTAACAGACTGATTTGGGGATTGTGTGTCAATTTGACTTTAGATTCTCTTGTTGTTTTCGCTGGTGTCACAACCTTAACGTCAGCTCTTCAAATAGGTTTCTACATTTCCTTTGGTTCGGGGTCATTAAAAAATGCATATGATGAATCTGAGAGGCATAAATAGGTCACACTAAAGTGAAATTCCTTGACTCTCTGGTATTGAGATACAGCTATTACCTGCCTTGTAAGTGGGAAAAGTTAGCTCAGGCATTTGGTAAATTTCTGTTTTTCAAGATTTTGATTCAGACCATTGTAAGCCCAAATGACAAAACATGATGTTGGTATAATTGTGTTCTTGTTCCTCTAACCCAAACTACCCAATTTTGTTGAGTACCATCCCTAGATATTAAGAATTATAATTCCCACAGGTGATTGTTTTTTCACTTAGAGTACAAGTTAATCCTGAAAATTATTTCAATAGAAGTATCCTTATTCAGTATAATTAAGTATAGGTAACTCTACCTTAAATTTTCCCATATGCCAGCCTTTTATATAAACACGTTTGTGCAGATTTGGGGGTAAATGTGATTTTTTTTTAAGGTAACACTTGTTTAGAAAGCAAATATAAAGTAAAAATCTATTGTGTTGTGTTGAATGTTTAAAAAAAAAAATTCTCCTACCCCATTGAACATTCAAGGAGGAGCATGGAGCCTTCCTTACTCCATTCTGCAGGGAGAGAGAGAAGGGAAAGAGGAGAGAAAAATAATTCCACCCATTTCCTTGATTCTTATCTGTCATGATCTCACTGGGCAGGTCATATGCTGAATATGGTTTTAATTTAGAAAAATAAACATCAGAATCTGTCTCACAGTTGTCTTTTTCATCACCCATGTCAGAGAAATGAAAAGTGGAAAGAGAGGCAAATTATTTATTGATCTTTTCTGGCTGACTCAAATATACCGGCCAACCCCAAATATAAGACTTCACAGTTCATGCCTCCTCCTTCACTGACTCTCCAGCGTTTACTGTTCCCCAGTCCAGTTCTGTTCGTCGCTCAGTTGTGGTCCGACTCTTTGTGATCCCATGGACTACGGCATGCCAGGCTTCCCTGTCCATCACCAACTCCTGGAGCTTACTCAAACTCATATACACCATGTTGGTGTTGCCATCCAGCCATCTCATCCTCTGTCACCCCCTTCTCCTCCTGCCTTCAATCATTCCCATCATCAGAGTCTTTTCCGGGGAGTCGGTTCTTTGCATCAGGTGGCCAAAGTATTGGAGTTTCAACTTCAGCATCAGTCCTTCCAATGAATACCCAGCACTGATCTCCTTTAGGATGGACTGGTTGGATCTCCTTGCAGTCCAAGGACTCTCAAGAGTCTTCTCCAACACCACAGTTCAAAACCATCAGTTCTTTGGCACTTAGCCTTCTTTATGGTCCACCTCTCACATCCATACATGACTACTGGAAAAACCAAAGCTTTGACTTGATGGACCTTTGATGGTAAAGTAACGTCTCTGCTTTTTAACCCGCTGTCTAAGTTGGTTATAGTTTTTCTTCCAAGGAGTAAGCATCTTTTAATTTCATGGCTGCAGTCACCATCTTCAGTGATTCTGGAGCCCCAAAATATAAAGTCTCTCATGATTTTCATTGTTTCTCCATCTATTTGCCATGATGTGAGGGGATCAGATGCCATGATCTTAGTTTTCTGAATGTTGAGCTTTAAGCCAACTTTTTCACTCTCCTCTTTCACTTTCATCAAGAGGCTCTTTAGATCTTCTTCACTTTCTGCCTTAAGGGTGGTGTCATCTGCATATCTGAGGTTATTGATATTTCTTCTGGCAATCTTGATTCTAGCTTGTGCTTCCTCCAGCCCAGCATTTCACATGATGTACTCTGCATATAAGTTAAATAAGCAGGGTGACAACATACAGCCTTGACATACTCCTTTCCCGATTTGGAACCAGTCTGTTGTTCCATGTCCAGTTCTAACTGTTGCTTCTTGACCTGCATACAGATTTTTCACGAGGCAGGTCAGGTGGCCTGGTATTCCCGTCTCTTTCAGAATTTTCCACAGTTTGTTGTGATCCACACAGTCAAAGGCTTTGTCATAGTCAATAAAGCAGAAATAGATGTTTTTCTGGAACTCTCTTGCTTTTTCAGTGATCCAACAGATGTTGGCAATTTGATCTCTGGTTCCTCTGCCTTTTCTAAAACCAGCTTGAACATCTGGAAGTTTACAGTTCACGTGCTGTTGAAGCATAGCTTGGAGAATTTTGAGCATTACTTTGCTAGCGTGTGAGATGAGTGCAATTGTTCGGTAGTTTGAACATTCTTTGGCATTGCCTTTCTTAGGGATTGGAATGAAAACTGATCTTTTTCAGTCCTGTGGCTACTGTTGAGTTTTTCAAATTTGCTGATGTATTGACTGTAGCACTTTCACAGCATCATCTTTTAGGATTTGAAATAGCTCAAATCCTAATAGAAATTCCAGATTCCTAATAGGAATTCCAAATCCCAAATAGGAATTCCAACGCCTCCACTAGCTTTGTTCATAGTGATGCTTCCTAAGGCCCACTTGATTTTGCATTCCAGGATGTCTAGCTCTAGGTGAGTGATATCACCATTGTGATTCTAGCATGAGGTAATTAGGCTGCACTGTATAGTGGTGTGAAAATGTATAAAGTTGCCTGTGAAGGATTTGGCTAACTCTTCCAAATTTATCTAAACTATACTAGTGCTGTTACTTGAACAAATGTTTAAAGTCATTATTATTGCTCATACTAATACCAGTTCTGATTTCTATTTGATTAAAATGAATTTTTAAAACAAAAATATCTCTTTCTAAATTCAAAGAAAGCTATTTGAATAAATGAGCTGGAACTCAGTGCATACCTACAATGTAGAAAAAGCTTTCTGGCATAGAAACAAAATAATCTCTTTAAATAACATAGGCCAAAGCCTTCATACCAGCTCATTTAGAGCAGTTTCAGATTTATGTGATTAGTAAAGTTGGATACTGGGTCTAACGTGTATTAAATGTCCTTCAGTGTACAGTGATGTTCTAGTGACTGGAAAAAATGATAAGAATTTATTGTTTTGCTACATCAGTCAGTTCTGTAAATGGCTTTCTAATATGATACAATATATGCTTTTAATAGTTTTCTATAATAAAGAGTTAGTATTTATTGAGTATTTTCTGTATTCCAGCAGCTGTTCTAAATAGTATCCATGGATTATCTCATGTAACCCTCATAACAACACTGTATTGATCTCAGTGTTTTATAGAGATGGTAGAGGCACACAGGAGAACGTTATAAAACTAGTAAGTAACGGAGCTAAAATTCCACCACTAGCATTGTTATCCCAGATCTCACACCCTAAGCCCCCAATACTCAAAGTGCAGTCCCCAAGCCAGCGGTATCACCATTACCTGGGAACTTTTCAGAAATGCAGACTCTCAGACTCCACCTCAGTATCACATCTTATATGTGATCTTGAGTATTCCTCTTATATATAAAGTGCATCATAAAAAAATTAATAACTAAATGTAAACAGGGATCCAAGCTATCTGGCAATCACTTGTATAGAGAACCAAAAAAAAAAAAAAAACCTAAACCACAAACAGCAAGTCTTTGTCTCTACTGGGCAGCTAGCTACTTCTACATCTGAGACTTTCTCCCAACTGCATTGTAGCATACTCCCTTTGAATGCAGACTCTAGACAGACTGCCTATGTGTGAACCTCAGCTCCTTTTTCTAGCTATAGGACCCCAAGAAAGTTATGCAGCTCTCTTTATCTCAGCTTCATCTTGTGGGAATGAGATCTAAAACTGTCCTTACTTCACAGGGTTGTTGTGAAGATGGAGCGAGTTAATCCATGGCAAGGTTTTAAAACAGAACCTGATCTCACCTGATATAAGTGATAAATGTTATGTTTTCTGCTGTGGTTGTTGTTAGTTATGATTCCCATCTTAAAGAGGAGAATAGAGTCTCATCTCATACTTGGTAATAAACTGGCAAATATTTTTGTTAGCAGGGCTTACGATGTAAAGGGATATCTTTACTGTTAGAGTCCAAATCATGAATTTTAGTTTTTGTATTTTCTGCAAACTCTCTCCTTGCGGTACTTTCTGCCTGTGAGTTCTAAACACCACTTCATTGTGGTACTTAACTAGTTAAGTCCAGTGTACTCAATTCAAAATCAAAATGAAACGTGACGACATAGTGAATTTTTAAATGTAGTGTATGCTTTTAAACGAAATAAAACCAGTGAATGAGGCTTGTATGCCCATTTGGCCAACCACTTGGAGAAGTAATACAGAACAGTCAGAATAAAGTGTCTGTTTAAAGGCTGAATGCTTCAGAAGCTGCTTGTTTTCTTTTGGACATTATTCTGATGTTGTACATACAGTTAATCATGATAGTCTTTAGGGGGATAATGGTTTAGTGTAAAGGCACTCACTTAACAGCTATTTAAGATTACATCTAATGTGTGAAGTGAGGCTGCATGTTCCTGAAAAGTACCACTTTGAAATCTCATTTGTGGAAGGCACTAAGATAAAAATAGTCGGTGAAAAGAATATCCTGGGAAACTTTTAAATTGTCAATTCTGGGACACATACCCAGAAAGTTCAGTTCATTAGGCCTGGGATGAGGCCCACCTGGGTGTCTGAATTTTTAACAAATGGCCAAAGTGATTCTACTTAAACTAGTGTCCTCGAGCACCCCTGGAGAACCGCTGCAGCAGTGGTGAAGACATGAATTCAGAAGAGCTTTCGTTGACTCCCTTTCCTTCTGGCAGCATTGTCCTCTTTGATACTAGCGTTTTTCCATCTTGTGACCCAACTTTCTTATTTGTCCTCTCCACCCTTCAGTGGTTCCCAAGCCAGTCTTTAATTTTTCTGCTTTTCTTTCTCTCTCTCTCTTTTTTTCAACCTTTTCTCAAAGAATATATCTTTTGGATTTATCAGTCATATCTGTGCAGATGGTTCTACAAAATAACCACAAAAGTCTGTTTAATCTAAAATTCTCTAAGCCAAAATTCAGGTGCTGTAATCAATTTAGAGCCTATCAGTTCAGTTCAGTTCAGTCGCTCAGTCGTGTCCGACGCTTTGTGACCCCATGAATCGCAGCACGCCAGGCCTCCCTGTTCATCACCATCTCCCAGAGTTCACTCAGACTCACGTCCATCCATTCTGTTATCCAGGATAAAATTTCACAATTGCTTTGTAATAAATTCCCTGATAGCCTCATCTGACTGCCATGGCCTGTCCTGTGGCCCAACCAAGCAGAAAATCTTATTGGCAACCCTTGTAGTCACCCACTCCCCAGCTAGCTTCCTGAAGGCTGCTTTGGGCATGCCCTGCCTGGTATCTGTGGCTGCCATCCACAAGACCGTGAGAGGCATTGTCAACAAGATGCTCTGCTCTGTATGATACCCACCTCTCTTAGCTCTTCCTGTTGTAATTGGTCTTTTTTTTTTTTATTGCCAAGGAAGAGCCCCACCCTGGACTTTACCCTTTGCTACTTTCTAACGACATATCCACACATTTTCTGGTTCTTAGCATGACTCTACTTTTCACATCATTTTGTCTGGCGTCTCTGATGACTTGGGTCTAAAGTCCAAGCTTCTAATGCCCAGGACATGTCACACCTGCCTGCTAGTGCTCTCAGCTATAATTGCCTGCCTTGGTCAGCGACCCCAAACTCTTATCTAGTCTTACCTTGGAAAGTTATTTCAAAAGCTGTCTTTCCTTTCCTCACGGTCCCATCCTCTTCTTAGTCTTCACCACCTTCATCTGGATTAATTCACTATCCTTCTAACTGATCCTCCTACATCTCTTCTCTCACCCCACACCAAACCGTCTTAACACCCTGTTTAATAAATATTTGTAAAACAGTAGTCATGTACTGCCTTAGTAAGAAAAAACAGAAAAAAACCTTTTATGACTCCATATTCTCTGTAGAATAAAAGTACAAATATTTTCCTCCTGCAGAATAAAAGACCTCAGCATATCCCTCTAGCCATGGCATACCTCTCCAATTTTATCTTTCTCTGTTTTCATTTGTGGATTTTCTGTTCTGGTTCTACAAAGCAGTTCTCTATATGCTCCAGCGATGGTCTCACTATTTTCATTACCAAGGCACCCTGTTGGTGAGTGTGGAGCAGACAGTTGTGGCTGAGTTCTAGCAGTAGGATCCTACTACACACAAAGAAACCTCATGTCGAGGACCTAATTACACATTGGCAATTAGAAGTTAGTAAGAGCTCAGGCTGCAGAAGCAAAGAGAAATGAACAGGAGACAAACTGATGAATTACTTCTCTTATTTACTGTCTGGCTGAGTCTCCTTATATTCTCCGGTCACTAGCTGTTGGATCATTCACAGAACTGGAAAGCGTTTGAATCTATATACAGGGAGAGATTAAGTGTCTTGCAACTAGGGGGGCCTGTGAGGCTATGGATTTTGTGAGATCACTGGACTTCCACCTTTATCTTCCTTTTCTTCGGCAACTTGACTTCTCCCTTTTCTTCTGCCCAAAGGGAATGTCTTACGGTACTTCTCGATCATTTGTTACTTGTACCACTCGGTTAATACTACATTAGCTAATGCCTTGTAATATTTGTTTGTTTTTGTTTCTCATGCGTCAAAAGTAAGACATGCTCATTATAAGTTCAAACAAAAAAAGATTATAAGGAGTAAAAATTTCCTTTTCCCTGTTCCTTTTTAGTTCTACCACCCACAGCTTAGTACTGCTGCTAGTTTGTTTTATATCCTTCCTGATTTTGAGGGGGATAGGGGTTGTTTTTTTTGTTTTTTTTTTTTTAAGTATTGCATTGTATCATGATGCATATATAGTTTTACAATTTACTTTTCTAAGAAAACGCTATAGCATTCTGGAAATCTTTCCATCTCTTGCCATACAAAGCTGGATTTTCGTTTTTCATAGGTTTCATTTCATTTTATATATGTTATATTGATACTGAAAATATTCCATGTACTGGACTTCCCAGGTGGTACAGTGGATAGGAATCTGCCTGCCGATGCAGGGCGCACGGGTTTGATCCATTGTCTGGGAAGACTGCACATTCCACACACAACTGAAGTTCATGTGCCACAACTCCTGAGCCCCTGCACTCGAGCCCGTGAGCTCCGGCTGCTGAGCCCACACGCTACAGCTGCCAGAGCCCGGGCACCTGGGGCCTGAGCTCCGCAACAAGAGAAGCTGTCACAGTGGCAAGCCTGTGCGCTGCAACACAGGGTAGCCCCCGCTCTCAGCAACTGGAGAAACCCCACATGCCGCAAAGAAGACCCAGTGCAACCAAAAATAAGTGAATCAATAATTTTCAAAAAGATGTAAAAGATCCCATGAACTGACATCACAGTATATATTCAGTTGGCCCAGGAACAGTCCCACCTTATACCCTTCATCTCAGTATTTCATCAGTTTAGCTTTGGTCTCCGGGGAAGGCAATGGCACCCCACCCCAGTACGCTTGCCTGGAAAATCCAATGGACGGAGTAGCCTGGTGGGCTGCAGTCCATGGGGTCGCTAACAGTCGGACAGACTGAGCGACTTCACTTTCACTTTTCTCTTTCATGCATTGGAGAAGGAAATGGCAACCCACTCCAGTATTCTTGCCTGGAGAATCCCAGGGATGGGGGAGCCTGGTGGGCTGCCATCTATCTGTCTCTTATACACATCTCAGGCTTGTGTCCAAAAGCCAGCTCCANTCATGCATTGGAGAAGGAAATGGCAACCCACTCCAGTATTCTTGCCTGGAGAATCCCAGGGATGGGGGAGCCTGGTGGGCTGCCATCTATGGGGTCACACAGAGTCGGACACGACTGAAGTGACTTAGCAGCAGCAGCAGCAGCTTTGGTCTCAGAGTTTTCATTTTTGAATGAAGCCTTATTTGATAGTTATGCATAAATAAACCAGGATAGGTTTTGATAGACCTGCACCTTGCTTGTCTCTATCCTGGCGTGTCCTCATATTTGAGACACCAGTACAGTGAACAGAATTCTCACTGTAACATATGGTTAAATTGGCCACTTCCCATTTCTCTTTTCCAGTGCCTTTCCAGAAGTAATAGAAGCTAGCACATCTTTTTCAAGGAGAGCAGGAAGGGTGCTTGCTGGTAAAGTAAATGCTCTCCAGCAGTTAGATCAGCTAGCTCCTTTGGAGCTCAGGGGGTTGCAGTGGCAGAATGCTCCAGGCTGCCAGCTCTGCTGGCCACTTGATGCAAAGCCAGCTGTGCTGAGCCTGTGCTTGGCCTGTGGATTGCACATTTCTCACCCTGTATTCATTTTTACCATAGAGTGAATACGATACCAGCTTTATATTGCTGTAAGGATTTTATTATGTATCATATGATATAAATCTACAACTATTTGTTTTATTGTTGGATAACACGTTTTTTATTTTGTAACAACCGTTTTTTCGTGACAGTGATTTTGTAACAACCATTCTTTGGTGACAGTGATTTGGGAGGGGGGAGAGAAGAAAATAACTGAACATTCATCGGTTAGTAGTACTAAAAATTTCATTTCACTTGCCAACAAGAATTAAATGTGTAACCCACACTATGGAGGCTGTAGTGATATCACAGACCACATGAAAACAACAAAACATAGAAGCATCAGCATCCATTGCACAGCCTGATCTCCAGGCCGTGCCTGAAAATATGACTTTTTCATGATTGATGCTTTGCTGCAGAAGGTACATTTGTGTACCACTCTGTGCCAGTCAGGAGACATAGGATTGATCCCTGGTTTGGGAATATGAGCAACAAAGCCTGCGCACCTCGACTGCTGAGCCTGTGCTCCACAACGAGAGAAGTGACCACAGTGAGAACCCTGCCTCCCGCCACTAGGAAAAAGCCCACACAGCAGCGAACAGCCAGCACAGCTGAAGTAAATAATAATAATAAAAAAATCTGGATGCCGATGCAGGAGCCACTGGAGATGCAAGTTCAATCCCTGGCTCAGGATGATCCCCTGGAGAAGGAAGTGGCACCCCTCTCCAGTATTTTTGCCTGAGAAATCCCATGGACAGAGGAGCCTGGCAGGCTATGTCCATGGGGTTGCAAAGAATTGGGCATGACTAAGCGATTGAGCGTGTTCTTGCCTGGAGAGTCCCAGGGACGGAGGAGCCTGGTGAGCTGCGGTCTATGGGGTCGCACAGAGTCAGACGCGACTGAAGCGACTTAGCAGCAGCAAGCAACTGAGCACACACACACACTATGAAACATGACTTTTCATTCAGATCGAGTGCCTGGACTAAATTAATTCCGCTCATATTCAGTTTCAGGTTTTCTTGTGCACGTATGAAAGGTGAAACAGTAACTGTTACTGTATTGTCTCTGTTAAAAGAACTTTACCAGCTCTTAAACGATGCAGTTTTACTTCAGTGTCATTGTAGATTTCTAGTAAAAAGATCAATTCCAATAATGGTTAAATTTTCTTGTCTAATACATGGGATCAAAATAAAGCATTCAGAAGTTCATTCTGTAAAATGTGAAACACATGATATTGTGAAGTGAAAGTGAAGTTGCTCAGTTGTGTATGACTCTTTGCGATCCCATGGACTGTAGCCTACCAGGCTCCTCCCTCCATGGGATTCTCCAGGCAAGAGTACTGGAGTGGAGTGCCATTTCCTTCTCCAACTGTGATATTGTGAATTGTGATATTGCGTGAACTGTGATATTGTGAATACTATTTAAATTGAATGACAAACTGGAACATACATGGTAAAATTACTTGGTCTTGGTGATGTAAAAAGTATTCTGAAGTAGAATATAACGTCATAAAATATTTTGAATAAATTTAGAGCCTACAGATAGTAGTATACTCAGAATATGTTGTACATATTTGTGTAATTCATAATTGCCTCTAAGAGTTTATAAAATCTACCAATCTAAATGGAAGATATATTCTCAAAAAGTACAAATATGCTTATACATGCACAAAATAACCAGCCTGTAAATTTTTATAGTTAGGTTGATGCTGATAAATAACAAACATGGCTGTATATATTTTTTCTGTTTGGATTTTAGAAATTTTTGAGACTTTGAAGAATAAGTTTATAAATCAATGAAAGTTCCTACCATGGCATTAAATACTTTTGTTAAAATGTTCTCTAAATTTTGGTTGCAGTTTCCAGCAACATCTACTGGAAATATTTAGTCAAAGCATTTAACGAATGGAAGTCAAAAAATTCAGTTTATGTGAAGATTTTAGGGAATTGCAGTTATTGAACCCAGAGCTTGTAAATAGGAGGACTTTGAACTGTTTCCCCCTGAAATCAAGGGGAAAACTGAACAAATTAATTTATAAGAACTCAAATGATATATAAAATATAACAGTGAAATTCCATAATTGTGTTTTGAAATACATACACTTATGGGGAGAAATATTTTGATGGAACTCATATTTTTAATTAAATAAGTATATATTTTGGTTCAGAATGAAGTTAACCTAGAAAAACCTACAAGTTTGTAGTATCTAAATCAAGCAAAACATTGAAAATGAGCATACATATTTGTTTGATGGATTTGTGTTTTTAGCTTATTGGTCAAAAAAGGCAGTTTGCATGCTGTTGCTAAGTCACTTCAGTCGTGTCCGACTCTGTGTGACCCCACAGAGGCTCCCCCATCCCTGGGATTCATAGAGGCAAAAAAGTAAAAACTGTAAAAATAATTTGGCTAAAATATTTCTGTATTTCATTATTACAAATTAAAATTGGCAATGTTTTTCAGTAGTGAATTTGCTCTGAACTTAATATTATTTACCACTAGATTTGCACCTGAAAAAAATGTATACAGAAAAGTCACTTGGCAATGTCAACAATTTAAAATTTACTAACCATAAAGTGTATCTTGGAAAGTTATAAAAATAATACGATCATATTTTAAAAATACTTTCTTTAGAAAACTAAGTGTGAGGGATAGCTACAAACAAGAAATTGATTAAAGTATATCATGTATGGATGTGAGAGTTGGACTGTGAAGAAGGCTGAGTGCTGAAGAATTGATGCTTTTGAACTGTGGTGTTGGAGAAGACTCTTCAGAGTCCTTTGGACTGCAAGGAGATCCAACCAGTCCATTCTGAAGATCAACCCTGGGATTTCTTTGAAAGGAATGATGCTAAAGCTGAAACTCTAGTACTTTGGCCACCTCATGCAAAGAGTTGACTCATTGGAAAAGACCCTGATGCTGGGAGGGATTGGGGGCAGGAGAAGAAGGGGACGACCGAGGATGAGATGGCTGGATGGCATCACGGACTCGATGGACGTGAGTCTGAGTGAACTCCGGGAGTTGGTGATGGACAGGGAGGCCTGGTGTGCTGTGGTTCATGGGGTCGCAAAGAGTCGGACACGACTGAGTGACTGAACTGAACTGAATTGAACTGAACTGAACTGAATGTACTAACAACCATCTGTTTCTGTATTTTTTAAAGATTTTTTACTTTAATAGGCATAGATATCAGAATTTTTAAAAAGAATTTGAATATAATTTTATGTAGGTCCACATATTATAAAGCCACTTGCTTGATTTGTATTACATCTTAAAAATTTTATAATTTTATTTAGTACCCTTTTTATTCCAGACAATTCCTAGTTTAGATGATAAATTATATAATATATGCTTCATCCCCTCCTTCCTAAATTCCATTTCCCCTTTCCCAAATGACTGCTTTATGTTTATTATACATGACTCTAATTCTTATACTTAAAATTCGTTACTTCTAAAATGAACACTCCCTTTCCCCATACAAATTAAAAACTAGCTCTTTCCTTTGATTTTTCTCTATTGCTTAAGTGTATGGTTTATCTCCCAGTCACTTAGATTTGAAATCTTGCTGTGAACACTGATTCCTTTCTCACCTTTACAAAGATCATACTGGTGGGAGGATAGAAAATGTGTTAGGAGATGATGCAGAAAATAGGGAGACACTTTAGCAAACTGCTGTATTAATGCAGCTGATGGAGTCTGAATTTCACAGGCGCAGGATGAGAACAGGATTGAATGTGACAAATACGAAGGAAAACGAGTCTCCTGGCAGTGCAATTCGTGCGAGAGGGTTGAAATGTGGGGGATGACTCCCACGTTTCTGACTTGAGTACCTAGGCTGCTAGTGATGCTGTGTGCTGTCATAGGGAGGAGTCTGAATTTCACAGGCGCAGGATGAGAACAGGATTGAATGTGACAAATACGAAGGAAAACGAGTCTCCTGGCAGTGCAATTCGTGCGAGAGGGTTGAAATGTGGGGGATGACTCCCACGTTTCTGACTTGAGTACCTAGGCTGCTAGTGATGCTGTGTGCTGTCATAGGGGCCTTGAGAAAATGAAGACATCTCAGAGGAAAGGTAATAAAACGGTTTGGGGGCATATCGAGTTTGAGGTACCCGTGTTATATCCAAGGGAGTTATCCAGAGTGGAGTTGGACACTTCAAACAGGAGCTCCACACACAAGCGGTAGTGGGAGACATGGGCGTGGATGAAATTGTTCAGTCAGAGGTCCAAGGGAAAGAGACAGAACAGGGGACTGGTGAAGGAAGCTGAGCTGTGGTGTCTGAGACGGACTGGGGAGGCGGGGGGAGAAACTGCCCTAAGAGCACTTCCTTTGGGGAAGGAGGGGCCGGGGACTGTGGAGTGTAGCAGATTGGAGAGAAGGGTTACACTTGGCAACTTTGAGGTTCTGTAACCATAGGAAGAATTCAGGCCCAGCTTAGGAAATGTTCCCAGAAATATTTCACCGTTTGAAATGTTCAGATTTAAGGGTAGTAAATTAAGCTTCAAAGATATAATCATTTATGTAGAGCTCTACAGGTAACATTTACTCTATGACTCCTCTACAAACTTACTATCAATATTCAGTTTTACTCTGAATTTTTTGAAGTTTCACATTGTGTGTACAGGACATGTTGATTGGTATAGAGTGGATTTTTTTTAACATCTTGTAAAGAACAGCAGGTTCATGGTACTTTCTCGGTGGTCCAATGGTTAAGACTGTGCATCCAATGTAGGAGATGTGGGTTTGATTCCTAGCGGGGCAACAACTAAGATCCCACGTGCCACACAGCATGGCCGAAACATTTAAAAAAAGATTTGGGAAAAAAAAAGGGAACATCAGTTTTATTGTAATTTCACACAAGGAACTATTCTAGAAATTTGACTTTGAAGTTGAGTCAATCCAAAGCAATTTTTAAAATCTCTTTAGACTTCATTCTTAGGACCTATTTCTCAAGGGTTTCTATGCATAAAATTTTAATGTTTTTACATTTTATTTTTACTTACTAGTTCTTACTTTTCAAAGAATGTGTTCTGTTATCTTTAGACTTTATTTAGTAATTACATTACCTAATTTAAGTAGATTTCTTTCTACAATCCATACCTCCACATTGCCTCTTACATGCTCATTTTGGTCTCTCCGTTTTGGTGTATGATTCGTCTTTTAGTAGAAAAATACTGGGTTCTTTCATCACAATTACAGTCATTGGTCTGATAATCCTATGAGTCAATCTACACGAAACAAGAAGCGCATATCAAACTCCTGGCAGGTTTAGTTAAAATTAAAATGCATGCTCAACTGTAGAGATTGTCAAGTGTGGAAATAATATTTGTCCAGCTGGACAGCTTTCTTTTGTAGTTGCTAAATGAAAGTTGAGATTCTGTCTGCTCCTTGAAAGCTTCTGTGTCATGAAGGTAATTTGGACTGTTTGTGGTTTGACAGGGATTATTAAAATCAGATGAAGTGAAGGGAAGCAAGTGTGAGAAAGCAAAATTGACACTGACACTCTCTATTATTTGCAGCTTGGATCATGATGACTATGTTGATATGATAGATTCACTGTTGAGATATGTTAAGCAGCAAATAAAGTAAAGAGCAAGTATAGTGATGGCTTTTCAGCTTTAACATGAAGAAATCCAATATTTACTTTCACTGATTGCATTTTAAATAGATTTTCAGGTCATTTCATATGAATTTGTTTATAACCAACAACACATTATCCGTCTATTGAACTGTAGAATTAGAAAGTATACTGCAAAGGCAGTATAACAGATAAATATTAAAGAAGTAGATCACATGATTAAAATAATAGAATTTTAAAACTAGAAGGGTCCTTACAGATCACTTTCATCTAATTTCCTTTTTTAGTAGATGAAAACTAGAAAGACTTTTAAGGAATCACATTTAAATGTTATTTGAAAACATAAATGAATGTAAAATCCTCATTTTTCACCACAAATATATTTTATCTTTTCACAGTATTTTAAAAAATGATTTGAGTTGATAAAATTCATTCCAAAATAGTGTAATCCACAATTGTAGATAACTTTTTTCTGTTTAAAGATAATAAACAAATTATTATGGTTATATATTTTTATAAGTTGTATTATCTACATTGATGAAGTAAATGCCTTCGATAAACATATTTTTCTACTGAAAGCATTATTTGTAGGAGTTATAGCAAAAAGCTATTTCGTGGTGTTAACCAAAGACAGTTAGAAAAATATAGCTAAATTTGATGAAATTGTTGTTGTTTAGTTAGTAAATATTGTCCTACTCTTGCAATCCCATGAACTATAGTCCACTAGACTCCTCTATCTATGGGACTTCCCAGGCAAGAATGCTGGAGTGGGTTGCCATTTCCTCCTCCAGAGGATTTTCCTGACCTAGGAATCAAACTATAGTTATACATATTTATGTGTATGTACCCACACCCCTACATACACATAAATATGTATAACTAAAATCTTCAGTGGTATTTAGGCAAGGTAGTGAACTGATCTGAATTGGTTTGTAACGTGAGAAGTCTAATGCCCGTAGGCACTGTAGTTATCATCCTGGTGATACAGTTAAATTCAGCAGTTCTAACTCTGACTACCTGGAGTTTGCACAGTCACAGCAAGTTAGTCTTTGCCCTACAAGACTGCCCCCATTTCAGACGTGAACAAGTGAGGTCTGCACTGGATATACCGGCTCTCCCTGGCTGATACAAATTCAGGGGCTCCCACAGGTTCAGTAATTCGTTTGAATGACTCACAGAACTCAGGAAGTACCATACTTATGATTACAGTTTTATTAAAAAGGATAAAACTCAATAATAGCCAAATGGGAAGAGACGCATAGGACGAAGTAATGAAGAGGGTAGGAGTAGCAAAAACCAAATGCAAATTTCTTATTATACCCCAAGATGTGAGTCTTGGAGACCAGGTAGTGTTCCAGATTTAGGATGCTGGTACAGAAAGAAGGCAAAGTTACTTCAAGAGCAGTGGTGACCATTTAATATATTAGCAAGAAAAAGGGTCAAAGTATTTGATGACCATTTAGAATAGAGGTCAGCAAACATTTTCTATTAAAGGCCAGATAGTAAATATTTTTTAGGGTTTGTGGATGACATATGGCCACCCTAGCATATTCTTTTTTTGTTTTTAATTTTTACAACATGTTAGAAATGTAAAAGCCAGTCTCAGCTTGCAGCCCATAGGAAAGACAGACCATGCCATAATTTTCTGACACAATACTAGGCATGGGAGAGGGAGATTAGATCGGTGGTGACCCTATAACATAGGAAGAAAAGTCATTTTAAGAAAAAGATTTTGAGTTAAATTTTGGACATATTGAGTTTAAGAGATCTCTGAATCAGCAAAGTGCATTGTCTAGTTTAAGTACTTGGAGATGTGTGTGACCATTTTGGAGAATTAGCAACATACACTTGAAATTTTCACCATCAAGGTAACAGATGAAAGAGGTTATGAGAAGCATGCCGAGTGAGAAGAGAACCAATAATTCCAACATGAGATGGATAAGAAGAGAAGCATAAGACAAAGTTCTGTATTCCTCTTTCCAGTTCAGGCAAGGGAAATAAGGAGAGTTGAGAATGCTATAAAATGAAACTAATAGGAGGAGATTTTTGAGGTATGAGGAAAAAAATCCAACAAACAAAAATAAAACAAAATTGCTTAAATTAAAATAAACCTACAACAGTTAAGTTACATAAAAAGAAATAATTGCTTTGAATGAACATGCTCAAGGAAAGTGTTTAGAATGAGAAGCAGGTCTAGAGAGAAACCTGTGGTGAATATCAGTGTTCAATGTCAGAGATGAGAGAGGAGCCAATCAAGATGTTTATTTGCTTAAATAAAAACTACTCTTGTTAATTTATACAAACAAAAAGAAGTGGCTGTTGGGCACTTAAGCAGGGAAAGGATTTATCATGAGTATCTCACAGATCCAAAAAGAAACTGTTTGAGCAATCAATGAGTCAGAGGAGGAAAGGAACTGGGCAATTACAGGGGCCTCAGCCAAAATAATCCATTTACCTATGTACCCTCTCTTGGGAGGCTGGAAGTAATGTGATTGGTTTACTACCAGTGATTCCCTGTTCCTGCCTTTATTCCAGATATTGTAATTCATTTAGTATGCACCTGATAGTTCAGCTTGCGTCAGATTTCTAACCCTGAATCAATCAGTTATGGCCAGGAGAGCTGGGTCCTCTAGCATTGAAATGCATCACCATTGTATATCTGATAGTATATATGAGATAAAAAAAAGAAATGTGAACTGGCCAGCTACCGAAGTGGGGATTCCTTCGAGGAGCCTCTGAATAAACGGTGTAAGAGAAGGGAACTAGGAAGGCATAATACTTAGGAAAATTGACAAGAGAGAAGACAACTTTAAGAAAGAATAGCCATCAGTACCAAGGAGTGCAGAGACTAAGTAAGATAGGGACTGAAAAATATTTTGTCAATTTCCGTATAAAGCCAGAGGCAGAAACCAGATTGCTCTGGGTCGTGAAGTGAGGGATAAAAACATAAGATTAAGAAATATGGGCTGCTATTTTGAGATGCCAGGCTATGAAAGGAAGGGGATCTAAGGAGGGTTTTGTTGGTTTGAAACGTGAACATGTTTATAGTCAGCTGAAAGGGATATTGATGATGGTAGGAGTAGTTGATGGTAATTGATAGTACAAAGCCCCGAAAAGTCATAAAAGGGTATTTTAACGGATGGATTTATCAGATTGATTTAATTAATTATATTACCAAAATTTAGGAGAGTAGTATCACATTAATTTAACTAATCAATAATATTAACAGTTTACGATAAATTCTTCAACTTCTAACTTCTTTAGAAGCATCCACTTCAATACAAAATGCATGCTAAGTTCAAAGCATTCTTGCCTAATTATTAAAATAGAGTTCCTTAAAAATATAATTGACATCTCATAAATTGCTTATTATCCCCATTTGCTACATAACATGCCTGCTTTTTTAAAAGTGCTTCAATAACTTAAACTTTCTAAGGCAGATGTACTGTTTTCCAAATTACTAAGGTTTTACTATACTTGAAAATTCATAAGTTAATCAAAACCCCATAATTTGTGACATTTAGTTCTAATCTCAAAATATATAATTTTATGACTTTTAAATCATATGAAATATGAATCCTAAGCTATAAAAATTGCTTAAATTAAATTCAGTTTCAATTATCTTGATTTTACTGTAGTATTAAAGCAAGAGATGCTAGGATTGCATGTTGAAAAATATAGAGAGTTCTTAAAATGAAAATATTTTCTGGAAAGAGAGGTGCACTGAAAAATAAAGCAATGTCAATTTGGTGAGTAAAGCATATGACAATTAATTCTGTTTGCTTGTCAAGTTACAGTAGTGTATTCTGACTGATCCTGTCAATTTCTACTTCATACATGCACATACATAAATTACTAATAGAGGCCTTACATGAAGTATTTTATATATTTTATCAAAGGGGATTTTAATAGCTGTAATATGTTAATATGAGTACTTACTGGATGTATATCAATATTCTAGCTCATATAATTATGATAATCAGAACTTCCACAATAATTAGTAGAAAGCACAGCAGTCTGGGGAAAAGCTATATATAGCTGAAAGTTGCAAAAATAAATTGAAGAAAATAACAAGTTCAGTTTTTCCTGTTATGACTTTAATGTATAAGGTATTTGAAATGATTATCAGCAAAAGGAGATCCATTTGAGTTGTTTCTCAGTCTTTGGGGAGGCCAAAACAGTAAAATTTCAACTCTCAATAACTGATGGAAAGAAATAAATTTTTGGCAACTCTGAAATATCATAGGGAAAGATCTAGCCTTAAAAAAATAGAACAAAAAATTGGAAATTACATAGGCTTCATAATGAATGAAATTTATAATTATTCTATGGAAAGCTGTTAAATATATATGGCAAGTCAACATGTGTAAAATAAAAAGGTATGATTTTATACAGAGAGTTTAAAACATTGTGAATTAAGGACAGACAGCCTTCGAAGCAGTCTGAATCCCAGCTTTGCCACTTCCTATATAAGTGATCTCAGGCAAGGAACCAACCTCTCTGTGCCCCAGTTTCTACGTCTTTATTATATAGATTATAATAGAACCTGGGCTTCCCTGATGGCTCAGTGGTAAAGAATCTTCTTTCCAGTGCAGAAGATGTGAGTTCAATCCCTGGGTCATGATATAGGGAGTCCCCTGGAGAGGGAAATGGCAACCCATTCAGTATTCTTGCCTGGGAAATCCCATGGACAGAGGAGCCTCTATAGTCCATGAGGTTGCAATAGCATCCAATACGACTTAGCGACCAAACAGCAAGTATAATATTACCTGCATGGGAAATAGATGGGGAAACAATGGAAACAGTGTCAGACTTTATTTTTGGGGGCTCCAAAATCACTGCAGATGCTGACTGCAGCCATGAAATTAAAAGACACTTACTCCTTGGAAGAAAAGTTATGACCAACCTAGATAGTATATTCAAAAGCAGAGACATTACTTTGCCGACTAAGGTCCGTCTAGTCAAGGCTATGGTTTTTCCTGTGGTCATGTATGGATGTGAGAGTTGGACTGTGAAGAAGGCTGAGCGCCAAAGAATTGATGCTTTTGAACTGTGGTGTTGGAGAAGACTCTTGAGAGTCCCTTGGACTGCAAGGAGATCCAACCAGGCCATTCCGAAGGAGATCAACCCTGGGATTTCTTTGGAAGGAATGATGCTAAAGCTGAAACTCCAGTACTTTGGCCATCTCACGTGAAGAGTTGACTCATTGGAAAAGACTCTGATGCTGGGAGGGATTAGGGGCAGGAGGAGAAGGGGACGACCGAGGATGAGATGGCTGGATGGCATCACGGACTCGATGGACGTGAGTCTGAGTGAACTCTGGGAGATGGTGATGAACAAGGAGGCCTGGCGTGCTGCGATTCATGGGGTCACAAAGAGTCAGACACGACTGAGCGACTGACTGAACTGAACTGATGGGATTAAAGTCTTAGTCATTCGGTTGTGTCTGGCTCTTTGTGACCCCCATGGACTGTAGACTGTTAGTCTCCTCTGTCCATGGAGATTCTCCAGGCAAGAATACTGAAATGGGTTGCCATTTCCTTCTCCAGGGGATCTTCCTGATCCAGGGATCAAACCCAGGTCTCCTGCATTGCAGGGAGACTCCTTACTGTCTGAGCCACCCAGGGAAGTCACATAGGATTAAGACAAGAATTAAATGAGTAATTAGGACAATACATGGCCTATATAAATGCTACATAAGTTAGTTGTTATTATCTTTAATATATTTAGTCATTATACCTTTAATCTGTGTCCCAATAAATGAGTTCACTGAACTACATAAAATTGTCAACATTTAGTATGTTAAAATTTTAATTATATAATGTTGGCAGGATTTTATGAATGATTCAGGAAGACTACTTTCTGACCAGATATGAATGGAAAAGTAGAAATGAACCAGGCCAGAAGAAAAAGCTGGTTCAGATTTAGGGATGATGGCCTGGTCAAAGTTTATTTTCACTTTGCTTCTTTATCAAATCAGCAAATTTAAGCCAAACAAGAATATAGTGCAAATAATACAAAAAATACTGAGGATACACGATGGCCATAAAGATATGATCCCTAACGTCTCCTTTTTCCTTGTGGAGGCATAACGGCCACAAGTCAGTTGGTCTCAGGCATCTTTTGTTGTGTAAAGACTGTGTCAGTTCAGAAGAACCCAGAAACAGGAGCTGATTGCTTTTTTAGAATATTTTAGGGAACTGCAGGTTATGAAATGGAACATCAGTACAGGCCATCTTCCTGTTATGGTGAAAGAAGGTCTTGCTGCTCACGTTTCCTTTTTTCACATAATATTTCTTGCTAAAGTTATAAATTCTGCTTTAGCTTTTCATGTAGTAGTCCTGGGAAAAGGGAAGAATTAAAACTAGCTCTGAGTCTGGGATACAGAAAAAAATGATGGTATTGATGAATGAATGAAATAGTCCATGCTGCTGCTGCTGCTGCTAAGTCACTTCAGTCGTGTCTGACTCTGTGCGACCCCATAGACAGCAGCCCACCAGGCTCCCTCATCCCTGGGATTCTCCAGGCAAGAACACCGGAGCGGGTTGCCATTTCCTCCTCTAATACATGAAAGTGAAAAGTGAAAGTGAAGCCGCTCAGTCATGTCCGACTCTTAGCGACCCCATGGACTGCAGCCTACCAGGCTCCTCCATCCATGGGATTTTCCAGGCAAGAGTACTGAGTTGGGTGCCATGAAGAGTTAATTTGAGGGGTTCAGAAATATTTCCTTATTCTACCATTTTTTAGAATACAGCAAATTTATGGCTGGAAGAAACCTCAGAGCCTAATAAATCCATTCAGCTCATTTTATGAATGAGGAGCCTAAGCTCCATCCCTCTGGAAAGACTGAATGATTCACCCAAAGTCACAGTGGCATTGGCTGACCAGGATCAGAAGTCAAGTCTATTGATTCCTTGTCAGTGATGTTTAGAGTTAAATGGTGCTTTATTACAGAGCAACATCTTCAAACGTGTTGTTATATGTGGTACATATAATTATTTTTAATTGATCAAGATATCCCACTTCCTTACTGTGCTATTTAACCATGTTTGTTTTAGGCTAGATCATAATACTGAACGGTAAGGCTTCACGTGAGCTAGAGCAGGCCGACATATTAACTCCACAGTCTGTCCGTAGATACGAAAGCCATGTGACTCTGCTCCCTGGGGTTTCTCACAAGAGAAGAAATCACATGATCCAGATGTTTCCTTTACTAACTAAAGTGTGAATTTCTTCCCAAGGGTTGGTTTTTCTCTTTCACTCCTTTTTGATCATGTAGATCTTAAGGGGAATGGCAATCAGGATCTTTATTATTGAAGAAACCATAAAAAGATAAAATAAGAACTCTAACCATTTTATGTGTTAAAATAAAGAAGACTCCTTAGGATAGAAAGGTATCATTTTAAAATATGTTAAAGGACAAGTGAGAGTCCAAAATTACTTTTTTGTGCTTTCTTTTGATCAGATAAGGTATCATTAATTTTATTGCTTTACTGTAATGTCTTCTGGCAGTGCTTATAATATTTTCATATTTTATTATAGTCACTGTTCTTAGAGATTTTTAACTCAACTGTTTTAATTTGCCTATGGCTGAAATTTGACCTACAGATATTTGGCTTAGATATAATTCATCAAACATAACTCATCTTTAAAAGGCAATAATTAATATTATATCAGGTGCTAACACTTGTTGGAAATATTAAACAGCTCTTTTATACATAAAGTGATCAGAAACATTATAGAACGAACATTTAAAAAGTGTTATTGAATGGAAATTTCAAAAACAAATTTATTGTACTTTAAAAAGTTATCATCCCACCTTTAGTTAATCATAGATTAGGGTAAGAGACTTCATTCATTGTGTAAAATTACCATTGTGTCCCTAATGACAATTTGTAGGAACATAAAGTGAAAGTGAACTCCCTCAGTCAGTCGTGTCCGACTCTTTGTAGCCCCATGGACTGTAGCTTACCAGGCTCCTCCGTCCATGGGATTTTCCAGGAAAGAGTATTGAAGTGGATTGCCATTTCCTTCTCCAGGGGATCTTCCCAACCCAGGGATCGAACCTGGGCCTCCTACATTGTAGGCAGACGCTTTACTGTCTGAGCCACCAGGGAAGTCTCATAAACAGAACATAAACAGGAACATAAACAGAATATAAACCTATATCTTGATCNGGATTGCCATTTCCTTCTCCAGGGGATCTTCCCAACCCAGGGATCGAACCTGGGCCTCCTACATTGTAGGCAGACGCTTTACTGTCTGAGCCACCAGGGAAGTCTCATAAACAGAACATAAACAGGAACATAAACAGAATATAAACCTATATCTTGATCTTTAACTTCATAACTCTTTCCTTTTTCCCCTTAGGTTTTTTTTTTTTTAAAAGGTAATTCTATCTTTTTAAAGTACCACTGAAGTATTTCCCAAATTACATTGGTCCCTCAATAGCTGACCTTCCTACTGTTGAGGTCATAGTTATCTTTTACTTAGAATATAGCAGCGGGTTTTTCTACTGGCTCCCTTTCTTACCATCTTATTACTGTTCCTTGAGGGGAAGAGACTGTCCAGTCACTCTCTCTCTGCTCCTTCCTGCACAGTGTCAGACACAGTGTATGCCCACAGACTATACGTGAGGAAATGGGAAGTCTGATGTCTTTGCTCATACTCCTTCATTGCTTGTTTCTTTCTCATCACAGTCCCCTAGTCATCATTGCCATCCTGATAGGAAAACTTCTAAACCCAGACTTTAGAGCGTCACCTGCCTGTGCTCTCCCTCCTTATTTATTTCTCAAGTTGGTCCTATTCATTTAGGTTACTTTTCTCATTAGTTATAGTTTGCCCATCAAGTTTTCATTTATCCAGTCGCACAGCATCTTGAGCATTACTGCCTCTGTGGAGGTGACTCTTGGTTCTCTTGTCCTTCATCACCTTGGCACCTTAGCACACATGTGGAAGCGTCATGCCTGCCTGTCGTATGACATCCCGAACCCTCCTCATTCTGGTCCCGCATCATTGTTATCAGATGGCATTCCTTTCTAATGCCATTCCTTTATAAAGAAAGTCTTGGTATATATTGATTAACTTTTCCACTGAGATTAAATAGGGAAAATCATGCAACCACGTAGATGGGAATCCTTCAGAATCCTGGTCACCAACCTCATTTGAATGATTGATGTGTTTCAGAACATTATAGTTTTACTCCAGAGCTGATTTCAGTGAAGGACAGAGCATACATATTCAATGCTGAAAGCATACAAAACAACAGATTTTCTTTTAACAAGCATTTGTAAGCACAAATACAACAAAACAATACAAAAATTTTGATGAAATGGTCATAGTCAAGAGATACTGAAGAATTAAGTAAGGTTTGAATCAGATTTTGAAAGAAATGATAATTATGAATGGCAGGAGAGAAGTGTTAAGATTGGGAGATATCTCAAATGAAGACATACAGGAAATATAAGAGATTGTATACCTCCTGAGAGCAAGACTAATTTTTTTTAACCATTTTCCTAATTATATATAAAATGATAATTACTTATTGCAAAACAAAGGAAAATGCTAAATATGGAGAAAAGAACATAAAAATCAACCATAGTCTATCCAGTCGTCTAAGGATAACAATTTTAACATTTTGATTAATATCATTTCTATATTCTACAATGTTTTATATGCAGTAATCAATTGATTTCTCAACAAACCAGCAATCTCAAGTTTTAAAACCAAACAGGTCTGGGTTCAAACCCTACCACTAACACTGGATAGGTATGTAACATGGATCTCTTTGGGTTCCCTCCCCACAAATGAGGATAATAAGTATTTCTAGAGTTATTATGAAGATTAAGGAAGGTGATATAAATAAAGTCCCTTATATGTAGTAGATATACAGTATAGTATATCTGTACAGTAGATATATAGCAAATTATATTACTAGTTTGCTATTATATTTAAGCTAACTTCGACACATATTTTCTTTAGTTTTATGTGGAATCTGAAGTAATGAGTCTTTACAATATTGACAAATTGGAGAAACTCTGAACAGAGTATTTATAACTTGTTTTATTAAAGAGAAGCTGACTACAAACAAAACATTTACCAAGTCTGAGTTCTCTACAAGAACCATCAGCTGTTCAAGTCTTTCCATTACAAAAGTGGAATTTTCTTTTCTTGGCAACACTTTTTGAATAACTCATCATCTGAAAAATTGATTACCAAAAAAGATTTTAAAATATACCAACTGAATTCATTGTTAGTAATATTGGCTGTTGGATTTAAAAATGACTGTTGGGGGCTTCCCAGGTGGCTCAGTGGTAAAGAATCCACCTGCCAATGCAGGAGACTCAGGAGATGCAGGTTTGATCCTGGGTTGGGAAGATTCCCTGGAGTAGGAGATAGCAACCCACTCCAGTATTCTTTCCTGGAAAATTCCAGGGACAGAGGAGCTTGGTGGATTATAGTCCATGGGGTCACAAAGAGTTGGAGATGACTGAGTGACTGGGCACACAAGCACACACATTCTGGTAATAATGGAGCTACTAGGAAGATAGGAAGATATCAGACTCATTGGTGTATGGAAATATTGAGGTTTTGTTGTCCTAAAGCATAACTTCTGGTGGACATAGCATTATCTACCACTTAGCTTATAGTTTGGGGGATTTTTTTTTTTTTTGCCTGATTTCAAATTAATGTTAATTATGGCATATTATATACCTATAATATAATTTGTTTTCAAATAAAAATTAAACCTTTTACTGCAAAATATTTTAAGATAGGAGAATCCAAGTGTATGAGGATTTTTTATATTTAAAAATGGTATATCCATCAGTTCAGTTCAGTTCAGTCGCTCAGTCGTGTCCGACTCTTTGCGACCCCATGAATCGCAGCACGCCAGGCCTCCCTGTTCATCACCATCTCCCGGAGTTCACTCAGACTCACGTCCATCGAGTCCGTGATGCCATCCAGCCATCTCATCCTCGGTCGTCCCCTTCTCCTGCCCCTAATCCCTCCCAGCATCAGAGTCTTTTCCAATGAGTCAGCTTTTCCCATGAGATGGCCAAAGTACTGGAGTTTCAGCTTTAGCATCATTCCTTCCAAAGAAATCCCAGGGTTGATCTCCTTCAGAATGGACTGGTTGGATCTCCTTGAATGGTCATCTGAGTTAAATTCACCCATTCCAGTCCATTTTAGTTCGCTGATTCCTAGAATGTCGACGTTCACCCTTGCCATCTCTTGTTTGACCACTTCCAATTTGCCTTGATTCATGGACCTGACATTCCAGGTTCCTATGCAATATTGTTCTTTACAGCATCGGATCTTGCTTCTATCACCAGTCACATGCACAACTGGGTATTGTTTTTGCTTTGGCTCCATCCCTTCATTCTTTCTGGAGTTATTTCTCCACTGATCTCCAGTAGCATATTGGGCACCTAACGACCTGGGGAGATTCTCTTTTGATATCCTATCATTTTGCCTTTTCATACTGTTCATGGGGTTCTCAAGGCAAGAATACTGAAGTGGCTTGCCATTCCCTTCTCCAGTGGACCACGTTCTGTCAGACCTCTCCACCATGACCCGCCCGCCTTGGGTTGCCCTGCAGGCATGCATGGCTTGGTTTCACTGAGTTAGACAAGGCCCTGGTCCTAGTGTGATTAGATTGACTAGTTTTCTGTGAGTATGGTTTCAGTGTGTATGCCCTCTGATGCTCTCTTGCAACACCTACCACCTTACTTGGGTTTCTCTTACCTTGGCGTGGGTTGTCTTCAGGGCTGCTCCTTACCTTGGACGAGGGGTATCTCCTTACCGCTGCAGTTCCTGACCGTCAACGTGGGACAGCTCCTCCAGGCCCTCCTGCGCCTGCGCAGCCCCTGCTCCTCCGGTGGCTCCTCGCGGCCGCCGGCCGTGGCCTCGGGCGTGGGTGGCTTCTCCCAGCTGCCGCCGCTGGCCTCGGGCTCAGGGTGGCTCCTCCGGGTCGCCACCCCTGGCCTCGGGCGCAAGGTGGCCTCTCCCGGCCGCCCCTGGGCTCGGACGTGGGGTGTCTCTTCCTGGCCGCCGCTGACCTCGGACACGGGGCAGCTCCTCCCGGCCGCCGCCCTGACCTCAGACGCAGGAACGGCCGAGAGGAGCTACCCCTCATCCGAGGTCAGTGGCGGCCGGGAGGAGACACCCCGCGTCTGAGGGCAGGGTATATCCATGGTTATTCTGTATTTGGAACTAATTGAGTTTCAAATGATAAGTCTTGTGATGCTATGGACTGCTATATTGAAATGTTTTTGTTCAATGTTTTTCTCTTAAATTCTCTGAAGAAAAATAAAAGCTTTATTCCAAAACTACTTCTCTGAAGTGCGGGATAAGAACCTATAAGAAATGTTTAGCTGTTTCATTGTATGAGAAGAAATTACTTGCATTTATTAATAATTAAATTTTCAAAGCAGCTACCCTTGCTCACAGTGGTCTCTGAGGTTTCACGGTATACTCTGCAGCTCTTGGTTACAACGAGAAGCCGATGCTCAGGCAGTCTCTGTTTCTTTTCAGTTTTCGAACCGCAGAGGTGTGAAAATTGGGTCACACCTCATGAAATTTAAATAACAAAACAGTCTACCCAGATTAATAATAATCCTACTTCTTCTACTGCTATATCTTGCCTATAAATCAGAATTTAAATTTTGGGGTTAGTATCACAACTTGAGGGTTTTTTTTTCCTTTCATTTTGGGGAAACTGACATTTTTTATTCTTATTCCTCAGGATGGATTGGGGAGATGAATATCCCCACAATTCTTTTGACCTACATTGTTTGTTAAATTCATTTCCTGGAGACTTGGAGTTTAAGCAGATCTTCAGTGACATTGATGAAAAGATAGAACAAAATGCTATAAGGTAAATATTGTTAATTTTAAAACAAGTTGGTTTCATGTTTCATTTACAAGAACTTTTATTTAGTCTACATTTAGTGTTTCCTGCTCTTAAGAAAATTTTAGGTTTTAATTATCATTAACTTTCCTCCAAAAATTAATTAGACCCTTCCCTCTAGGATATAAGATGATTTTTCTTATCTGATTACTACTTTAAACAAGGCTAAAAAAAGGCTAAAAATACAGGCACTGCCTTCAAATAGATAAAGTTTGTTGAACTACTGTTGTTGGGGAGGAAGAAATTTTCCTCTGCCCTTCTAGGTTCTTTGCGTCGTCTAATAATTAAATTGAAATGAGACAAATGAACAGGAAAAACTCAAACAAAAATGTAATATCCTGTATTCATGGGAGAGACTCAGAAAAACTGAGTAGATGGCCAAAGTGGCAAAGTCCTCATCTTAAATACCATTCTCAGCTAAAGATGAAAAAGGTTGTTGAGGGTGGGGAGAATCAAGCATGGAAAGTTACCAGGAAAAGCATCATGAACAAGGGTGAGGTTGTTGTGCAGGCTTAAGTCAGTGCCTTCTCCACTGATTTGGTCATTCTGCTCTGCCTGGTACAATGAAGGAGATACCTTTACAAGTGGAGATTTTTTCCTTATGAATGTGAATGTTTCTAACGGAAGGGTAACTCCTACTTGGTTTTCAGATTATTTACTTTATGGGTTTCTTAGAAAACAGACAGCTTGGTATAATTTAATATGCCAAAGAGGCATACTTTAGGGTGGCAAATTTTGCTCCCCTCAGTTCAGTGCAGTCACTCAGTCATGTCCGACTCTTTTGTGACCCCATGGACTGCAGCACGCCAGGCCTCTCCGTGCATCACCAACTCCCAGAGCTTATTCAACTCATGTCCATCATGTCAGTGATGCCATCCAACCTTCTTATCCTCTTTCATCCCCTTCTCCTCCTGCCTTCAGTCTTTCCCAGCATCAAGGTCTTTTCAGATGAGTCAGTTCTTCGCATCAGGTGGCCAAAGTATTGGAGTTTCAGCTTCAGCATCAGTCCTTCCAGTGAATATTCAGGACTGATCTCCTTTAGGATGGACTGGTTGGATTTCCTTGCAGTCCAAGGGACCCTCAGGTCCGTATAGTCATAGCTGTGGTTTTTCCAGTGGTCACGTGTGGATGTGTGAATCTGAGCCAACTCTGGGAGATGGTGAAGGGCAGGGAAGCCTGGAGTGCTGCAGTCCACGGGGTCCCAAAAAGTCAGACACGACTTAGCAACTGAACAACAGCAGTGCTGTTTTTTTCTTAGAGCTTGCCACTATTGACGGCCTGCATTTTCATTAATGTGTTTAAACATTATCATTTGATGGATAAGCATGGATATTAAAATTTTGAAATTAGATATTCAAAAAGTGGTAGTGTAGGGTCATGGATTGCTTGAATTGCTGAAAGCAGAACATTAAATTATTTTTATGTAATATTTGTCATATTAAGTCTCCTCACTTAGTTGGGAGGCTAGGCAGTCCATCTATGTGAGGTTAGTCTTTATCACCTACTCCGAAATTAGTGTTACTGAATGCTGGAGGAGGGACTTCCCTGGTGGTCCACTGGGGTGGCACCTTGCCCGCCAATGCAGAGGACACAGGTTCAATCACTGATCTGGGAGCTAAGACCCCACATGCCTTGTGGCAGGGAGGCCAGTGCTCCACAAGTACTGAGCCAGTACACTCTAGAGCCTGGGAGCTGCAGCTGCTAACGCCCTTGCACTCTAGAGCTAGTGCTCCCCAAGAGAAGTCACCACAATGAGAAGCCTAGGTACTTCAACCAGGGAGTAGCCTCCACTCACTGCAGCTAGAGAAAGCCCATGTGCAGCGACAGAGAGCCCCGTGCTCTGCATCAAAGACCCAGCACAGCCAAAAATAAATGAATTACTTAAAAATAAACAAACACTGGGGGAAGCAGGAACAGCCAAGCAGATTTCCACTAATACATATTCTCTAAGGGAGTAGCCTCCACTCACTGCAGCTAGAGAAAGCCCATGTGCAGCGACAGAGAGCCCCGTGCTCTGCATCAAAGACCCAGCACAGCCAAAAATAAATGAATTACTTAAAAATAAACAAACACTGGGGGAAGCAGGAACAGCCAAGCAGATTTCCACTAATACATATTCTCTGATATTAAGGACTTTGTCTTCATATGTATTTGTGGACCCTAGGGTCAGTTCCAGAGAAAGCAATGGCACCCCACTCCAGTACTCTTGCCGGGAAAATCCCATGGGCGGAGGAGCCTGGTGGGCTGCAGTCCATGGGGTCGAGAAGAGTTGGACATGACTGAGCAACTTCCCTTTCACTTTTCCCTTTCATGCATTGGAGAAGGAAATGGCAACCCACTCCAGTGTTCTTGCCTGGAGAATCCCAGGGATGGGGGAGCCTGGTGGGCTGCCATCCATGGGGTCGCACAGAGTCGGACACAACTGAAGCGATGCAGCAGCAGCAGCTGGGTCAGTTCATTCACTGCAATCCTTTTGACCAAAGATTCTAATAATTCACCTCATGTTGAAACCATGTAACTCAGATTCTGACTTGAACCCATGGTCTTTTAATTAGAATCACTCACCTGGTGTCTGGACTTGCTTGTCTCAGGGCGAAAGGAATTCAGTGAGAGGCAAAGTGATAGGCAAGAAAATAGGCTTATTAATATAGGACACTTGTGAGAGATGCAAGCGGGCAGGCAAGGAGGCTCTGCCCTGAGGATTAAATGGGCTACATTTGTATAATCAAAGAAAAGTAGGGGAGGGGAGAAGGCTGCCTTTTCCCTTGTTCTTCTAGTAAACATCAGACGTACATCACCTTTGTATCAGGTGGGAGAATGTTTGACCCTATGAGGTCAAACTAACTGTCATAGCAATTAGTTAAGCCAGCAGAAGGATGGTAACATATCCTAAAATATGTTGAATCATCTCAGGTTTCTGTATCATGAGAGTCTCCTACTTTGGAATGTTGTCCTTCCTTTAAGTTCTTGTCCTTGGTCCTAAGTATCTTTTATCTTGCTGAACTCAACCAGCAGAATGCAGGCCTCTTGTTTTGTTTCTTTCACTTAATGACCTGGGGCATATCTTGTGCTTTTATTTATCGTTTTATAGTTAAGCAAGCCTGCTTCACTACAACATTCTGATAGGTTTCTTAAGCAATCGTTAACCTGCAGTGATTTCCCAAAGTCCCCTTGGTTTTCCTATCTGTAATCCCCTTCTGGGACTTCCACAACTACCAGTGTAACTATCCTACTCTGTCCCTATCAGTGTAGGATACAGATAGGCAAACCACAGTAAACATGTCTATTATCAAAGGATGAATAGTGTTTCCTTTTTTAAAATTTAAAGTATAGTTATGCACTGTCAAAGAAACTGAACCGAGCAAGTGAGATTTTCCTGCAGTTTTTTCCTCATGTTTAATTTGAGAATACAGATAACTTTTTATCATAACAATGGGCATGCTGCTGCTGCTGCTAAGTCGCTTCAGTCTTTCCGACTCTGTGCGACCCCATGGACTGCAGCCCACCAGGCTCCTCCGTCCATGGGATTTTCCAGGCAAGAGTACTGGAGTGGGGTGCCATTGCCTTCTCCAACAATGGGAATAAATAATTTAAATTAAAAAAATAGCCTATACTCCAAAAATTTTTTTTTATAAAAAGCAAAAAAGTATCATACTGCTGAGGAATTAAAATTAAAATCTTCTCCCATTCTGGGAATCCTCTCCACAAAAGCTGAAGAGAAGGAAAACTCTTCTGTTATTCAACAGGCTTTAAATCAAAATGTCAGAAACATCCCAGGCAATCTGCTAAGAGACTGCAAAAGCAGGAAGGAATCACAGCCCTTTATAGAGGCTAGTAGGTACACCCATTTGGAGTTCACCTCGGAACTGTCATGGTGCCTGTGGGTGTATCTTTCAGTGTATGCTTGTGTATTACAATAAACACGTAATGAGGCTCAAGGTCTACTGAAGTCAAATCTTCCACCATCTCTGGCCTAGCAGTTTCTAGCCGGTCTTTGTGGTCCCCTGTTTCTCTTAATGGTTGTATCATTCTTTTAATGGTTATGCCCTGCCTCCTTCCTTCCTGTTTCATAACCAGCCTTCAAATAGAATTGACAGCACAGTTCTTCACACGTGGTTCATCCTAACTTCACCATGATTAAAAAGCACCTGTGTAAGCTAGTTGGCATCATCCTGAAGGGAAGCAAACTTCTCATGTCTTTATGATAAGAAGCAGTTTTGCAAATTGAATCAAGGCACCCACTGACATTAGGCTGCTCCTTTTCATAGGCACAGGGAGATAGTTATCTCCCTTGGTGTTTGTGTTTTGAAAGGATGGCTCCCAGTTTTTTGAGAAAGACAGTCCTGGCTGAGAAAGCTGACAAAAGATCTATCTAGTCTTCCAAGGGATACATTTCAGAGAGATGAAAAAGTACTTACATTTGCAGTTTCTAAGGTAAACAAGAAAAAGAAGGAGAGGGAAACCTTTTCCCTTATTTTCAACAGGGAAAATTAAGCTTCTTGTTTTAATTTGTAACTACCATTAATTTATATATACATACATACATACCCATATAAGTATATATATCTTAAAAAAAAAGCATAATGTATCATTTTTTAAAAAGCATGTATATGTGACCTAATCACACTATAGAGAACATGTATTATAATTTATATTATATATGTGAATATAAAATCACCATATTAAACTTCAGTATAATTATGTATTTATCTAATTTATATATTCAATATTATATATGTATATATTTCATGACAAAGGAACTTATAAATGAAATGAGTATGAGCTTAAATAGATTAACAAGTCACTTATCCTTATTCTAGAGAATTTTTTTTCACCAACTGATATTAAGAAAATTTTTTTAATTGAAGTATAGTTGATTTACAACATTGTGATAGTTTCAGGTGTGTGGCAAAGGGATTAGGTTATACATATCTCGAGAGAGATGATTATATTAAAGCAAAATTTAAATATTTTCTAAAAAGTGACTTTCTTTGTTCATAACGGTCTTGTGGCTCCATCAGAACAAATCGCTGAGGGACTTCCCTGGTGGTCCAGTGGTTAAGACTACAATTCCACTTCGGGAGGCGTGGGTTCCATCCCTGGTCAGAGAACCAAGATCCCACCTGCCGCAGGGCATGGCCAAAAAAAAAAAAGATAAAATAAGAGATTAGAAACAAAACCAAGTCCCTGAGCTCCCCGATGCTTTTGTCATAGACGGTTTCATTTTTATTTGCTAAACCATCTACAGTTATTTCCTGTCCTACCTGGTCAATAAGAAATCATATTGAGAAGTAAAACAATGATTAAAATACTGTACTTTGCCATCATAAATTGTTATTTAGGTCAAAATTCAGATGTTAGTATTAAAAAGAAAAATATGACATGGAGTATAAGGATATAATTTTTAAATTAGAAATATTTTATTGCCCATATGTTAAAACAAACCTAGAGCAAAGCCACCTCAAGTGACCGTTGATCTTCATGGGGGATAAAATAAGGGAGAGCTGTACGTGCCGGGTGCGACATTTAGAATCGAGTCTATTTTTCATCAAATCCAATTATGTTTTTATTATACTCTAGAGAATAAACATAAAAGTATAGGGTGTATATATTTTTTAAAAATAAAACACTGAATAATAACCATGTTTCAGAAGAGTGTAAATCATTTATGCACTCATTTATTGCCTCCTAACAGAATAGCTTTTAGAAAATTGTATGTCATGACGAATCAGTTATGCCACACTTACATTGCAGTAGTTGAATTACCCTTGGCATTTTTGTATTCTAACAGTTCTATTTATCTCTCAGTGGTGTACACTGAATAAGTAATAAACATCCATATGATATGGCTTTTCCCAATACTTTTAAAGAAGAAAATATTAGTAATTCATTTTTAAATATGGTATTTTTCCTTACTCTTGAATTTTTAAAGTTGTGTGTCTAGCAGTGACCCTGAATTCTAAGTGTGAATTCCTTCCCTCTTCTTAATATCATCAGGTTTTATGAGCCACAGGGTCCTTTGCTTCCCAAAGCAGTGATTCACCAGAATGGACTAGAATGCCCAGAGGTCACTGAACCTTCACCTGCCCTTCAAGAGAGGCTGTCATTCTCCCAGACCATTTCCACTTTTACATCCTCATTTGCATTCAAGTCAGAGCTAGGTGACTTTTGGGTCTGACAGTGGAAATCAGTGACGGTGAATCACTTGCTTCTAACATATATCAGCGTTGGTAGCAGGAAGGTAAATAACCTGCCAAAGAGGGATACTGTGAATGCTGTATCCACAGACTCACCCCAGTAACTAAAAACCACACGTAGCACTAACATCTTTTTTGAGCTGAACAGAACTTATTATTAGCTTAACACAATATTGAGGCATAGAAGTTGTCTTGGGCTTACAATACATCATGACTGATTTTTCTCCTCTTAATGTTCAGTTTGTAGATATATCATTAAGAGTTTCTTTTGCCTTTCTGTTTCTTAACTATAGACAGTATTTGTGTGTACCTCAGGATGTAAGTTTTGCTGGCACTGTGCAGGATTACTCCCGCCACCCCACCCCCCGCCTTTTTTTTTTTAATCTAAGAAAGAACAAGAAGTACTCCCATGGATAATATCATTGGTTTTGATCCAGGAGAGGTAGGGGAGGGCGTTAACTTTATATTGTGGCAGAATACTGGATAGATGGTTTCTATAAATTTAACCATCCTCTCTGTTTCAAGGTGGCATATTGGACCATTTTCTTCTCATCGTGATCTGTCACCATTAGCTCCATTATTTGAAGTCTAGGATGTTCCAACTTCTTTCTCCAGAGTCCTGTATTGTATGCCCTCAAAGCTTTCATTAGACCTCTGCTTCAGGAGACTGAGATAAGTAACATAAAATGTGGGATCAGTAGCTCTATCAGATGATCATTAAGAGATTCTTTCAGGTAATGCGTACATTTTAGGTGTTCAACAGGTTTTAAAAGTATAATCTTTATTTTTAGGCGAGTTAGCTTTACTTACTTTTGGCCAAACAGGCCTAAGACAATAAAGAATCACCGTTTAGGATATTCCAATAAGAAATATTATTGTATTATCTTTCCATGGGAAATAAGGAAAAGGAAGTAAGTGTCTTCCTGTCCATAATCTGTTTTAATAGCAGAAGTGTGAATAATATTGTACTAAAATTGCAGACTTGATAAGGAGGTTGAGCCAGCAACAGTAGGCCACTATTCTGCAGGGAGGGTCAGAGTTAATGGTCGAGGGGGAAGTAACCCCCAGCCCTGAGATGCCAGCCAGAGGTGCCCGGGGAAGCCAGCTCAGCTATGAGGACAAGCATAGGGGAGGGAAAGCTAGAAGGAGACTGGGCCCTGGTAAGGAGATGTAGCTTGTGTGGCTGGCCCCTCTTTCCTGCCAATGGCTAATGCCTCGAGAGCTAACTCAACCCTAACAGCTTTCCCTGGGAAAGGGCCTCATCAAGGATTTAGCAAAGTGAACACCTTGTCTTAAAAGGATCACTAACGCCACAGCTTTTGCTAATCAGTCTTTATTCTAGAATTATGACTAAGAATATTGTCTTATGGGACTTGGAAAGAACTTGAGTTGGGGAGCCTGAAAGCTGGTCTTTTCCTTTATTTTTTCTTTAAAGGCTAACTGTTCTGCACTGTATTCTCATTGCCTAAAACAGTCCTGGCACAAAGTAGGCTAGAGGTTAGACACCTACTGTGTCTGCTTTAGCTAGTGTGACGTTAGATGAGTGGTTACGTTGAAGCTATCATCAAGTGCTAGTTTTCTCTTCTGGTAAGTAGTTTACATTATAAAATGATACATACGCAGGAAGAATTGCCGAGAGTAGAGAAAGACAAATACAAGGAAAAGGTGAGTATGGAAGGGTAGAGATGAAGAAGTTTTCTAACTCCTCTGACCCACCTCGTCTTGTTCCTTAGAGGTAACTTTAACCAATGAATTATTGTAGAACTATCCAGAAATGTTCTTTATATATAGATGTGTGCACCCAAAAATATATTCTCGTTTTTACACAGAAGGGATTTGTGTGTGTACTTTACTTAGATTTTTTTTAACGTATTTTTTAAAATTCCTCCGTATACTAAGTCAATTCCCTCTTGATGAGCATTTACGTTATTTGTAGTCTTTCTGCTGTTACTGCACACACACATGCATATGTGTGTCCCTCCTTCCTTAGGAAAGGTTATGTGATGGTTTCTTAGACGTTGTATAATTAGCTGTGATAAGATTATTCCTCAGCAGGCCTTCCGCTGTCTTCTCTCCTATAAGCAGTGTATGAAACTGTATGTCCTGCCTCCTCACAGTGTGGCCGTACGTATTAATTAAACCCTCAGTTTGTAACTTGTGGTCAAATCTGACTGGCTTAGTGATTGCATGTACCTGGGCAATGAAGAGAAAGATGTAGACTAGATGTGTTCCTGATACAGTCTGATTTTCATTATTATATACATTCTCCTTCTCTCTTCTTTTTTCTCTTTCTCAGGAAGAGAACCAAGGGAATCATCCTAAAGTAAATGCTGGTGCAGATTTCTCACTTTTTCTCCGGTTTTCAGTTTGTGTGGTTTCACTGGGATAAGTCACATTCTGACTTTAGTAACTATGCTAAAATATGAAAGCTGGGAAGCCTCCATAGATAAAAAAGAAAGCACATTAACTTACTCTTGCTTGTCATGGATGTTAAACTGCCATGTCCTAATATAGCTGTAGAACATTTCTGGGAAATGTTCTTTATATTGTCAGCAGAGCCCTGTGCCACTTCCATGGAGCTCCTGTTTACATTATGGAAAGGGATCCCAAGTCATATGTAATTTTAAGAGCAAAACTGGCGTGCTGCGATTCATGGGGTCGCAAAGAATCGCGTGCTGCGATTCATGAGCGACTGGACTGAACTGAACTCTACCTTGGTATATGATGCCAGGCTCACTCCAGCAATGCCAGGACTACCCCACCATTGAATGGAAGTTGGGGGGTATTTCACAATTGGTTGACTCTTTTGAAAGTGCTTTAGGTTTTTTAGGTGGGTACTTGCCCTACACTGGTCTGAACTTTCCTGAAGCAATCTGGACCATTTTAAAGCCTCTGTAAACGTTTGTGGTGAGGACCGGTGAGAATAACTGTGAACAAAGGGTGGATTGACAATAGATGGGACTCTTGGGAGGCTATTTATATAGTCCAGATGAGAGATGATAAGATCCTGAACCCCTTCTTTCACAATAGGAATGGAAAGGGGAAGATTCATTTGAGAAGATTTAAGGAGAGTGTTGTAAATAGGATTTGGGGTCAAGGATGTTTTTTTCCCTGAGAGTACAGTTACTTTTGAAATAACTGAAACGTATCTGAAACAGAAAATAGCTTAGCAAAGATATGTAAATTTGCTACATTTCATTGAAATAGTTGTCTTATAAATTCTTTTCTCAGCCTTTTAAGAAATACGATCTAAAATACATCTTTGTCTCAGGAAAGTAACTTTTCATTTTGTGGCTGACTTATGGGTTATCAGTCTCTTCCCTATTAATTACCTGTTAATTCTGAGGAATTTTATTAATCTCCTTAGATGAGCTAGGTTTATCTAAAAGCCAGAAAATTCTTATTTACTTCACAACTAGTCCTTGGTGTTTTTAAATATATCATAGTATTAAAAAAACCTTTTCCTTAGACTGAATTTATGTTGGTAAAAAGTATAAACAAGAGCAACAAACATGTAAAAGCTTAAAAAAGCTTTTTAATGTTTCCATTTTCCATATAGTAGATACAGTCTTGAATCTCTGCCATGGCATCTCTACCCTGCTCTAAAAAATAAAAATTCTCACCCTTCTATGAAAGCACACCTCTGTGTCCTCTAAAACCTTTACATTGAAGAAGTTCTAGTAATTTTTATTAGTAGAACATATTTTTTTTTCCGTTTTGAACTTTTTTGTGTGACTGAATAATAAAGACTATGAGTTTTAAATCCTGAAAGAGTTTTTACAGTAAGCTTAAGCACCACGATTATAATTATTCTGTTTTTCTCAGTTCCTCTCCCTGTCCTCAACCACACCACCCCCAGTGTTAATCAGCTCTTGTGCAGTTGTGGTTTAGTGATGTCTAGTTACAGAACATCTTTATCCTTTTGAAGTAAAATAGTGCATATATACATACACACATACCTACATGTGTAAACGTGGTTGTGACCAAAATAATAATAATAACTTCATGGTTTTTTTTGTCCAAATAAATAGAGTTTTAAAGTGACCCAGCCGTGAGATTAGATGATCAGCACTGAATTCTCAGGGGTCAGTATCAGGGACTTCTAAGCACGGTGATTTGGTTAGTTTTCTTAGAGCATCAAATCCTCGCATATAATCTCCTTTTCTACAGGAAGAAGCCTTTTCTGCACCCCCCAGAGACACACTGAGTGACTTACCTCCTATGTATTTCCCCTGCTCAGCACTTCTTACACACACCTCTTATCAAGTCTTACTGAGTGTAGTTCTTCATTTACAGGCCTATCTCTCTCACTAGAAAGAATTCCTTTAGAGATGGGACCATGTCTTATTCATGTTTAGGTCCTTAGCATATATCACAGTACCTGCCGCATATTCAGGATTCAGTTAATGTTTATTGGATATGCTTTCATTCAACAAGTAATTTTCCCACTCAAGGAACCTAGGATTGAATGTTGAATGAGAAAATTATATCCTTTTAAAAAAAAGCATGCTGTATGTTGCATCTTAGAAATGGTTTATAAATTGATTTACACACAGCCGCTCAGTAATGCATCCGCTTGCACACATCATTAACTTGGATAATTCAGAGTCATTATAATTAAAGCACATTGGGGTTCAGATTTATTAGGAAGTGTTGAGACATATGAAGAGGCATAGAGAATACTGTGATAAACATTCATGTGCTCATGATGTAGTATAAGGAATAAAACCTTAGCTCTACAGCTGAAACTCACTTTGTGCCATCTCCCCAGTCTCAGCCCACTCCCATCCCCACCCTGCATTTGGTGATATTGATCATTCCAACACATTTCTTTTTTCTTTTAAAATGCATGTATGTAAGTATGTATTTAAGATGTAAGACTTACGTATGTTAGACTTCCGTGGTGCTCAAACGGTAAAGCGTCTGCCTGCAATGCGGGAGACCCGGGTTCAATTCCTGGGTCGGGAAGATCTCCTGGAGAAGGAAATGGCAACCCACTCCAGTACTCTTGCCTGGAGGATCCCATGGATGAGGAAGCCTGGTAGGCTACAGTCCATGGGGTTGCAAAGAGTTGGACATGACTGAGTGACTTCACTTCAAGTATGTATTTAGTATTAGAGTTNTTCAATTCCTGGGTCGGGAAGATCTCCTGGAGAAGGAAATGGCAACCCACTCCAGTACTCTTGCCTGGAGGATCCCATGGATGAGGAAGCCTGGTAGGCTACAGTCCATGGGGTTGCAAAGAGTTGGACATGACTGAGTGACTTCACTTCAAGTATGTATTTAGTATTAGAGTTGATTTAAAATTCTATATTTGTTTCGGGTGTACCACATAGTGATTCAACATTTTTATATTTTGTGTTCCGTTCTCTAGCACATTTCTTTATACTTTTACTATGTATGATTATAATCCTGAACACTGTGTGTGATCACATGGCATGCTTTCAAGCTATTACATGGTTTGTATTCATTTGTACCTTTTTTCCCATAAACATTACTTTTGTTAGATTCATCCATGTTGATAAGTGTATTTCTAGTTCATTTTCATGACTGTGTTTCATGGGATAAATGTAATTATTTAACCATTCTCTCTACTGGTGGGCGTTTAGCATATTTTCAGTGCTTTTAATATTACAAATAAAGTTAGGAATATGCTTTTAGAAAGTCCTTGCTAAATCACCTAATGGTGTACATTTGGGAATTTAAACTATTTAGGACAGAGATTCTACATCGACATTAGACTTCTGATATTTTTGATCAATAAATGTGTTAATTGACTTTCTATTTGCTGAATTACCTTGGTTATAATCTCACAACTGACCTTGTTTCTAAAGACAATTAGAAGCAACTTAAGCAGAAAACAACTTCAGTTCAGTTCAGTTGCTCAGTCGTGTCTGATTCTTCATGACCCCATGGACTGCGGCACACCAGGCCTCCCTGTCCATCACCAACTCCTGGAGTTTACTCAAACTCATGTCCATTGAGTCGGTGATGCCATCCAGCCATCTCATCCTCTGTCATCCCCTTCTCGTCCTGCCTTCAATCTTTCCCAGCATCAGGGTGTTTTCAAATGAGTCAGCTCTTTGCATCAGGTGGCCAAAGTATTGGAGTTTCACCTTCAGCATCAGTCCTTGCAGTGAACACCCAGGACTGATCTCCTCTAGGATGAACTGGTTGGATCTCCTTGCAGTCCAAGGGACTCTCAAGAATCTTCTCCAACACCACAGTTCAAAAGCATCAATTCTTCAGGGCTCAGCTTTCTTCACAGTCCAACTCTCACATCCATACATGACTACTGGAAAAACCATAGCCTTGACTAGACGGATCTTTGTTGACAAAGTAATGTTTCTACTCTTTAATATGCTGTCTAGGTTGGTCATAACTTTCCTTCCAAGGAGTAAGCGTCTTTTAATTTCATGGCTGCAGTCACCATCTGCAGTGATTTTGGAGCCTGAAAAAACAAAGTCTGACACTGTTTCCCCATCTATATGCCATGAAGTGATGGGACTGGATGCCATGATCTTAATTTTCTAAATGTTAAGCTTTAAGCCAACTTTTTCACTATTATCAAGAGGTTCTCTAGTTCTTCTTCACTTTCTGCCATAAGGGTAGTATCATCTGCATATCTGAGGTTATTGATATTTCTCCCAGCAATCTTGATTCCAGCTTGTGCGTTTCTCATGATGTACTCTGCATATAAGTTAAATAAGTAGGGTGACAATATACAGCCTTGCCGTACTACTTTTCCTATTTGGAACCAGTCTATTGTTCCGTGTCCACTTCTAACTGTTGCTTCTTGACCTGCATACAAATTTGTCAAGAGGCAGGTCAGGTGGTCTGGTATTCCCATCTCTTTCAGAATTTTCCACAGTTTATGGTGATCCACACAGTCCAGTTCAGTTCAGTTCAGTTCAGTCGCTCAGTCGTGTCCGACTCCTTGCGACCCCATGATTCGCAGCACTCCAGGCCTCCCTGTCCATCACCATCTCCCGGAGTTTACTCAGACTTATGTCGATCGAGTCCGTGATGCCATCCAGCCATCTCATCTTCGGTCATCCCCTTCTCCTCCTGCCCCCAATCCCTCCCAGCATCAGAGTCTTTTCCAGTGAATCAACTCTTCGCATGAGGTGGCCAAAGTACTGGAGTTTCAGCTTTAGCATCATTCCTTCCAAAGAAATCCCAGGGTTGATCTCCTTCAGAATGGACTGGTTGGATCTCCTTACAGTCCAAGGGACTCTCAAGAGTCTTCTCCAGCACCACAGTTCAAAAGCATCAATTCTTCAGTGCTCAGCTTTCTTCACAGTCCAACTTTCACATCCATACATGACCACAGGAAAAACCATAGCCTTGACTAGGCGGACCTTAGTCGGCAAAGTAATGTCTCTGCTTTTGAATATACTATCTAGGTTGGTCATAACTTTTCTTCCAAGGAGTAAGCGTCTTCTAATTTCATGGCTGCAGTCACCATCTGCAGTGATTTTGGAGCCCCCAAAAATAAATTATTTATTGTCATAGTCAATAAAGCAGAAATAGATGTTTTTCTGGAACTCTCGCTTTTTTGATGATCCATTGGATGTTGACAATTTGATATCTGGTTCCTATGCCTTTTCTAAAACCAGCTTAAACCAAAATAAAGACAAGTGTCATGTTATTTCTGAAAAACTAGATGAAGATCTTACATCATTTAAGTCTGCGGGATATATAGACCTCATCCCATCCAAGATTACCATCTCTATCAGCAATATTACTGCACATATATGAAAAACAATGTTACCTTTTAGATGTTGAAAATGAATTTTTAAATTATGTTTGACAGTAAAGAAGAAAAAATTGCCAGGTTACATTACAAACTGACATTCATCTTAAATTTTGAAAATATTCATTTGTATAATAATTAGGCAATAAATCTCAAGACTTCAGCAAGATGTACAGACAGTGGTGAATGGCAGAATGACACGTTATACAGCTAACTAAAAACAAAATCAGGTACAGATATACAGCCAACTAGAAACAAAATCAGGTAGAGATGAATTCTTTCACCTTAAAATCTGTGACAAATGATTTTAAAAGTCAGCTCAACTGTCTTCAGTTTGTATCAGTGAGGGAGGTCCTCTGAAATGCAACTGCTCAATCCCTTTATCAGTGTTTGAACAAATTACTGAAATCTAGCTCTCTGAAGGCTTTACTCTTGTTTATAAATTGTAGTTATTGGCCTCTACCCAGATTCAGATGTTAGAGATTAGCCTAAAAGCTGAATCTTGATTGAAATAGATTTAGGTAGACTAGCGGCTGAGCCTGTCCAGTTCACATTGCTGCAATCTATTAGGTTTCACTGAATGAGACACAGGAGGATGCTATAGTAAAAAACCTTGATAACCAGTTTCTGGAGTCAAGGTGTGAGCTTAGGGCATCATGTTTCTGAGTTCATAGAGGTGCCTACATAAATGTAGGAAATGTATGCCAGTCTTGTGCCAGACTATAGAAGTGGTATTCCTGAATAAGCCTGTCTCATCAGAAAACTGAATGGCTTGTGGCCTAAGGAGCTTTGTTTTCATGAAAAGGCTTTTGATTTTCAGAATGTATTTGTTTCAAAGTAATTCAGGTTTGAATTCACTCATGCTCAGAAGTCTCCTGAAAAGCTTTCCTTAGAATTTTACAGTGTACGTTTTATATGCACGCAATACCTTATACATTTTGAAGAAAAGAATTTCATGATATCGATTGTAATTATCAGAGCTTGGTTTCCAAAGCCTGCATGTTTCTATCACGTGTTGATAATGAACAGCAATGATATTTTCAAAACAGTAGCAACTTTTTTGGTAACAGATGTTTCTTTATACTGTTAAGAAGCAAATGCATAACTGGTTGAGGTGAAGGGATTCAGCTTCAAAATAACTTTCCTGTTCATAAGCTTTCTTGCAGTTTAGATCTGCTGCCATCAGGTGGTAGTAATATGTCATATCCATGTGGCTCCACAAATGGCATTATGCTTTTGGTCATCACAAGATTTATAATAATTAATGCAGATTTTTAAATGAAAATTAACATATTACATCTTTTTAGTTTCAGAGCTGAAGATACTTCTAATGGAATTTTTAAAACGTGTGTATTGGTAGATGCAATTGGGCATGTTTTCTCTCTTCGTTTATGTATTTACTTGTAAATGAAGAGTTTCATCTTATGCTTTCAAAAATTTTAGAAAATACGGAAAAGTAAAATTAAAAACACCAAATTTTCATCACTCAAAGATAATTGTTATTAAACTTTCATTTCATTTTCTTCCAATCTTATGTTTTTAACATGCAATCTAGTGTATTTTGAATCTTTTGGTGGTTTTTTTTTTTTTTTGGAGTAGAGTGTAATGGCAGGAAAAGATACTTAGCTGTAGTAACTATATATACAGCATATATCTTTTATAACTTTTAATTGTAACTTCTTTGTAACTGTTTTGTGATTTCTTAATTTGGATTGATTGAGGTTTGCCATAATTTAGTCAATATATGTTTCTGATTTCGGTCATCAAGAGCATTTAATCTCTGTCTTCCATCCATTGCCTACCAAAAGGATCATTATTTCATTGCAAATATGTTTGAATTTTTATTTAACACAGATGAATTTCTAATTAATCTTTGAGTAGCTAGATATGTTTCCTCTATTGCATTTGAAATGAAACTGCCAGAAAACTTGAACTTCCAGTTTTCAATTATGAATGAAAATATACAGTTTTCCTGTTACTATTTTTATATTATATGGATGTTTTATAATTTTGTAAATTGTGTGTCACCAGGTACTGCATATAAGCATTTTAGGACCCTGTGATATTATGTGACAGATCCATTACCTACTTCCTACCAAAATAGTTTTTTTCTTTTCTTTTATATAGCATAGAACATTGCATTAAAGAAATACAGTCTGAAGTTAACAAACAATGTCCAGATGTACAGCTGCGAACGACGACTGACTGTTTTGAATGGCTAAATAATTATAATTACAGTTCATCCAAGTCACCGTCCATTCCCCATGGAGATTTGATAAAATTTCTCAAAATACTGGTAAAAAAATATATAATCTTTGTTTTAATGGTGGAGTGGGGTGGGTGAACCTGGACTACATTTCATCCAGTTTCCATATATAAATGTTTATTTCATTGACCATATTAGCCTGTCATATCGAGGATTTGTGTTTTGTTTTACTTCTCTATCTGCAGTGGAATCCAGTGAGCTATGTGTTTTTATTTTCTACTGTGATTTTTATCATAAAGTGAAGTTTATATAAGTGGGCATTAAGCATTATAATTCCTGGGTGACTTGTGGTATGATATTTGCCATATCAAATATATGGCAGAATGTATACATACATCACAGAATGTATTACAATGTACCACAATTGTCAATTAGAAAATTTGGTGTTTATTACATTTTGTGTCCCTTCACAACTACTCATTTTCCTGGGCTCATTATTAAGCACAATAAGATCAGCATTGATTGTATCTGTTAAGGAGCCTTGTCCACCACTCCATTCATTCCCAACCTGCAGGCATATCTAATTCTTTTCAATCGAGGCAGCAGTTTCTACAAGACCACTGTTAAATGATGGATTATTATTACATTGGTCACTCTTGGATACTGACCACTTTTCTATGTTAGAGAGGTTTTTATAGTCTTCAATAAGAATACTTATTTTATTTTATTTTATTTATATCTACAAAGGCAGCTAGCTTGCAAAATCAGTTTCCTAGGGAAATAGCACAATTGTTAGAAAGCAGATTTCTGTAGCTATGGTTTTAATTTAATTTAAGGGGGGGAAAGGGCACTGTTTTTGTCTAAACATCAAACCTTGACTCAGGCAGATGTGGAAAATATCTTGAGGTTGTAAATGGCTTAGGATGACAGAATCAGATGAGAATAATTTCTGGCTGTTATTACTATTACAGATGTCTCTTTAATGTTTACAGAGTAATAAAAGGAAGAGAAAGGAAGATTATGTGCCCTGAAGGCTTATTCTTTTAAGAAAATCCTCTCACCCATTATCTCTTGAAGGTGGAGCCTTGAAGAATAAATATGGATATAGTTATTCCTTTAATTTCTATTAAGAGCCATGTGTAGTGAATTTCATTAATATTGATGTAATAATGCTTTCTCATTTAATTAAAAGCAAAGCTTTTAATTATCTTTTAATCTGTCACACATAAGTCATTCTCTATTCACTGCAGGGCAAAGGCCGCCTTAGTTTTTGCTCAAATTCATTAGACTGGTAGGCCCCTTCCAGACCTAGGTTTTTTTTTGTTTTTTAACATAATTGATCATGTTATTTTGAGAACAGAACCACATTATTAAAACAGATCCAGATTAATACGACCTTATCAAATTTTTACATGCGGAAAGTGTCAATTTTGACAGATTTTTTCATACCTCAATTTTTTTCCCCATAAAATGTTTTTGTTTATTAATTATCTAACTGTTTAAACAAGGAACAGAGGTTCTCATTATGGCTGTTCTATAAAGTCATTTTCAAAATTTAAGTAATCAATACCTAACACATGTTTTAAACCTCTGTAATCTATTATTCTTTAAATGTTTGCTTGATCAAGGATTTACAGTAATTGATTTAAAGAAACCCACAGTTGAGGCACTAATAAGACCAGTTTTTCTCTATAGAATTTACCATAATGCTGGTGTTCTGGACTCCTGTCTAAGGATATTTATTTTCGAGAAAGTATCAAAAAGAACTAAATAGAAGAAAGAGAGAAAGTGGAGCTTCAGAAAAGTCCATTTACTTTTTGGTTCTCTATAGTGCGGATGGAAAGAATGTGGATGAGGGGAATGGAACCAGGCGTCCATTCTTGGTTCTGTGCTCTATTGTGTATGACATTTGGAAAGTAACTTAAACATGCTGCACTTTAGTGTCCTTCTCTGTAAACTGGGGTCTTAAATATCTGCATCACAGAGTTTTCCTTATGAATAAGTCAGAGACTCTAGAGAAAAGTGCTTTTTTATAATAAACTGCTATATGGATATTAGGTATTATTATTTATTACAGATAGAACATCAAATTAGACATCACAGCATTTAGAATCACTGAGAGAGAGAGTGCCCTAGAATTCGTCTCAGAGTTGTTCATGATTCTGAGTCACAAATAATACCTGTGTTACCTTTACCAATAAGAAATTTCAAAGCTGGACTAATTTTAGACTACTTGAACCTTACTTCCATAAAAAAAAAAAAAAAAAAAGCAGCTTGTTGCTACTTAGAGAATATAAGCTAATGTCTGTATGACCTGAAATAAACATTAGGAGAGTCAGCGTGTAAAGAGAATTTGTGCATTTAATTCCAAGTCCAAACAGAAAGTAGTTTTTTTTGTTCCTTTTCTGTTCTTAATTACACCTATAATTGTTTCTGTCAGTTAACACAGAAAGTGTAAAAAAAAAAAATTTCATATCTTTTGAAGAACAATTCCGAGTGTATTTTTTTTTCTCATTTTGAGTTATTTCTTTGGAGAGAACTGAAATATTCTCAGTCTAATTTCCAAAGTGAAACCTTTCTTAACGTGACTCAGAAAGAAGTCTAAATGAAAGTTAAAATCTTCAAATGTATTAAACTATATTTCTCAGGATGACAGCTATTAGTAAGCCCTAGGCATAATACTTTGTTTGAAGGTGTCCATTCTCTATGTTCATTTGGGGTTTTATAATAATAAGTATACTCATTCAGGCATGAAAATTATCTACTAGGTATTAATTAGGGGTGTCATCTTGAATTTATTTTGTCTTGGGGGTACATTTCAGTTGATATTTTACTATAGATTTTTATTTAGAATTTTTAAGCTAATGCTTCCATACAGCTCAGGTTATATCAGGAATGGATAACAATGAAGAAAAAACTGTGTGTCTAGAAATCTAATTGAAAAATTCGCTCATCATCTGGGCTTTACAAAACTTAACAGACCACAAAGCTAGTATTCTAAAATGTCTGAACTGATTAAATTTCAAAGGCAAAAAAAAAATTTTTTTTTAAATCGTAGTATTGATTCTTGAAATGAATTATGAAATTCTGTATAACTGTAGAAATCATTTTATCCTTCTACTCTTATAATCATATTTCTAACAGTATGATTTACTTTTATTAGCGAGATTTGTTGAAGAATGAACAAAACCAAGAAGAAATGGTACTGAATTTACTTTGGGACCTCTCCTGTCAGAGCCGTGTTTCATTCCCATCCACTGTAAGTGGAGCATCTTTCCATTTCCTCTCTAGGACTTCTCTTCACTCTGTTGAAGATCATTCCTCAATGGATGTAAAGTCTGTATGGGATGATATAAGACTACATCTTCGACGCTTCTTAGTGAACAAGTTACAAAGCCACAATGAAATAAACAATTCACAGCAAAAAATTTTGTTGAAGAATCAGTGCATACAGCAACTCTTATTTCTGTATCCAGAATCAGAAGTTACAAGCAAGTACCAAAGCGTACAGAGTAAACAGGTGACCAAACTTCTGCAGAACTGTTTTCCTTCTTTTAGCAGCGAATCAAATTTAGACCTAACGGCTGATAGATACCAAGGTACAATGCTTAAGTTATACTCAACGATAAAAGAGGATTTTCACACACTACATGAAATTTTAGCTCCATCCTCAACAGTGAAATTCATTAAAGAAACTTACCTGGATACTGTTACAGAAGAAATGACAAAATTTCTTGAAAATTTTTGTGAGCTGCAGTTCAAAGAAAGTGCTGCCCGTGTGGTTAAAACAAGCAAGAGCTCCAGCAGGCATAGAGGAACAGTGCATGCTTTGGGTTAGTGATTTTTTTTAAATTTCTGTTTGGTTTAACTTAAACCTTTTAAAATCTTTACTTTTCTAACTTTTCTATTTGGTTAAACTTAATTGCAAACTTGAAAATAAATCAGAAAATAAATGTTGTAAAATTTTCTACTTCACATTTCTTCTCCGCTTTTCTTTTTCTCTCAGTATAGTAATAGAAGTGTTTTCTTTCCTGTCATTAAATTGTTAAAGATATTGGAATGTAAGTGAGAAATATTACCAGTAAGACTTTCAGCTTTCTAATCACATAAATTACTGGATGAAACATTTAACTCATTGTAATTTCCAAGGCTGAAGCTTTAAGTAAAGGGAATTGTTGAAGATATCTTGCCATTTTCACTAATTAAAATGGAAAGTTTAAAATTCTGACATCTTAGTCAGCCGATGCCAATACAGACCTATTATGAAATGCTAATTATAAAATTCTGTGTTATAATTGGTTGTGGAAGCTAGCATTGACTATAGCTGATTTTAAAAGTTCCTCTGATGTTGTTCCTATAAGAATATATACAGTGAAAGAGGATTTGAGGATTCATAATTTTAATCAAAAGATAAAGGAAGAAAGAATCTATTATAATACATTTTTCTTGTCATTTTAGTTTCTTACCAGTGAAGAAAAATTAAGGTTGAAAATATGATTATTTTGAAAATTATGATTACTCATGCTTTTACATAGAATGCTGAGATATATTTCTAAATAGATTTCCTAAACTGTATTTTTATTAATAATGATTTAAGAATTATCATTTGGTGACTTGCTGTTTTTTAATTTATAATCACTTCATAAAATTTCCTAGCTCACTATATTTTACATACCTTCCTTAATAAGATACCAGGATACCAAATTGCTCCGATATATGAATATATTATATGAACATGATGTATGAATTTTCAAATAATTTAATGTTTTCTCTTAGAATATTTATTTTCTTTGGGAAACTACCACATCACAGAACAGAGATGCATCACCCAAGTTAAGGTCACAGCAGAATACAAAGTCAGTTCATTTACGAACATTGCAGTTTTACTCAAAGTAAATAGATCTTCATTTTAATTATCACATAAATTTTAAATGCAATTTTACAAGTACACTTATTTTCTATAATTTTTATGTTCTCTCAAAAAATTTCTGGTTGCTTGTAAAGTGCTTTCAATATGAAAGTTTTATATGTGCTAAAAATGATTAAAAATATGTGTAAGTTGCTATGGAGTCTTTAGGGCTGGTAGTGAAGTGTTTTCCATTCATAAGAGAGAACTATGTGTGTTGGCTTTAACACCAAAATTTGAAGCCCTTTCCAAAAGTCCAAATGCACTGAAGTTTCTCAAGCTGCTTTGTGTGAACTTTGATATAAATCACTTGTTAAGTGAATGTTTTCCTTGTGCCAAACACTGTAATAAGCACGTCCCTTTGCTTAATATCCCAACTTCATAAACAACGAGAGAAGCTTAGAAAGATTAACTTGCTTTTGGTCCTTTGCACCAAGTCAGGATTCACATGTAGGTCTTTATGTCTTCAAGACCCATCATGTTATTGGGCTTTACCATCATGGTATTAGGCTTTAAAGTGTAAAATTAAATGCTTTGTCTTTGTAAAAGAAATTTCAGTTCAGCCTTGTTGAGTACCTGCCATAGGCAAGGCATTTTAGTAGCTACCATATTGAAGGTTTCTAAGCTAGACATGGTAAAGGGAAGAAAACTAAATGAGTTAACTGCTGCTAAGGCTGTAACAGAGAGCAGTCATGGTTTCCATTAATATTTAGCCTAATGACCAAATTTTTATTTATAAAGAAATACAGTTTGAGACTAGCAAAATAATAATGTTTAAATAATTATAAATAATTTGAAATCTGTAATAATTTATATTCCTGTGTGAATAGAATCTAGATTGGCTTGAATGGGTTATATATTATCTTTTCTATATGTCTGTGTGTTTATTCACCAAGTCTTTGATATTTTGCCTAAAACCCTAGACATTCTCTTAAGTAACAATAGCTCCACATTTATCAGGTTGGACACTGCAAGGTGTTATTTCATTCTAACCACCCAGCAAGGTAGGTAACATTATTTAGCTCTATTGTGTAGTGAGAAAACTAAGACATAGAGATATTCAGTAACTTTGGCCAAGGTTAGAACGTGAAGCCAGCATAGTCTGTCTGACTGTGGTGTCCTGACTCTATGATTACGCTCTATTACCTGAAGAACAGGACAGATGTAACTCATTCCATGAAGAACGCTGCTGTGAATGCTCTGTATGCTCAGATGTACTTTAGTGTTGTCATTGTTTTTTCACTTTCCTCTAAACTATCCCGCACTCTACTCATTCAAAGAGGTATCTTAAGCAGACCTTGTATATACACTAGTCCTCTTTTTCCCCCAGCCTTATTGACATATAATTGACATACAGCATTTTGTAACTTTAAGATGTACAGTGTGTTGACTTGTACCCTTAATATTTCAAAACGATTGCCACAGTAATGTCCACATAATTACCATTACTTTTGTATGGTGAGAACACTTAAGATTTGCTTTCTTAGCAATTTTCAAGTATATAATGCATTATAATTTCTATAATCGCAATGCTGTACATTAGGCCCCCAGAAATTATAAATCTTCTAACTGGAAATTTGTACCCTTTCACCAGTATCTTCTTCATCCACCATCCCCTGGTAACCACCTTATATTCTGTTTCTTTGAGTTCAGTTTTTTTTAGATTTCACGTTATAAGTGTTACCATATATATCTGTCTTTCTTTGACCATGTGACTTATTTCACTTAGCGTAATGCCTTCAAGGTCCATCCATGCTGTTGCAAATTGCAGGATTTTCTTCTTATGATCAATCAGTATTCCATTTTAGCTGTCTCAATCTCACATATTCTTTATCCATTCATTCGTATGGAGTACGAAATGGCAACCCAGTCTAGTATTCTTGCCGGAAAATTCTGTGGACAGAGAATCCTGGCGGGCTCCAGTTCATGGGGTCACAAAGAATTGGGCATGACTGAGCAGCTAAGCACATTCATTCATAAATGGACACTTAGTATGGCTATTGTGATCAATGCTTCAATAAATGCAGAAGTGCAGATATCTCTTTGATATCTTATTTTCACTTCCTTTAGATATATATCTAGAAGTAGAATTGCTGATGGATTTTCTATTTTTCAACTTTTTTGTGGAACCTTACTGTTTGCTGCAGTGTCTGTAGTACCAATTTTATATTCCTACCAACAGTGCACATGGTTTCCCTTTTCTCTGCATCATCACCAGTGCTTGTTATCTGTTGCCTTTTTGATGATAGCAAAGGGTAAGGTGATATCTCTTTGTGGTTTTGGCTTGGATTTCCCTGATGACTAGTGATCTTGAGCATCTTTTCATGTACCTTTTGGCTCTCTGTATGTCTTCTTTGGAAAAATGTCTCTTCAAGTCCTCTTCCCATGGTTTAATCGGATTTTTGTTTTTGTTGTTATGGAGTTGTATGAGTCCTTTAAGTATTTTGGATATTGATTTCTTACTAAGTATATGGTTTGCAAGTATTTTCTCCCTATCAAAGATTTTTTTTTTTTTGGTGGATAGTTTCTTTTGCTGTGCATTAGCTTTCCAGTTTGATGTGAAAGTGAAAGTGAAGTCACTCAGTCGTGTCTGACTCTTTGCGACCCCATGGACTGTAGCTCACCAGGCTCCTTCCATCCATGGAATTTTCTAGGCAAGAGTACTGGAGTGGCTTGCCATTTCCTTCTCCAAGGGAATCTTCCTGACCCGGGGATCGAACCCAGGTCTCCCGCAATGCAGTCAGACGTTTTACCATCTGAGCCACCAGGGAATCCCAGTTTGATGTAGTCCCACTTATTAATTTTTGCTTTTGGTATTATATCCAAAAAATAATTGCCAAGACCAACATTAGGGAATTTTTTCACTATCTAGGTGTTTTACGGTTCCAGGTCTTAGGTTTAAGTTTAATCCATTTTGAGTTAATTTTTGTATATGTTGTAAGATAAGGTACAGTTTCATTCTTTTGCATGTTTTATCTACTCTTCCCAACACCATTTATTTAATCCTTTACCCAATGAGTATTCTTGGTTCCCTTGTCAAATACTGGTTGACCATATATGCAAGAGTTTATTTCTGGGTTCTCAATTCTGCTCCATTGGTCTATAGGTCCACTTTTATGTTTTGTTATTTGAAGAAAATGATGAAATAATGTCATACTGTAAACATTGCAGACTCTTGGTGGTTTGGTAATCTATCTTAGAAAAAAATAATATTACTTTTCAGACACTCTTTTTTTAATTGGGATTTTATTTTACTTATTGATTTTTGTTTTACTTCTTGGCTATGCTGCACAGCATGTGGGATCTTAGTTCCTAGACCAGGGCTACTCCGTGCACTGAAAGCACAGAATCTTAACCATTGGAACACCAGGGAAGTCCCTAGATAATCACAATTTTAAGTGATTAAATCATTGAATTACTTTTAAAATTGTATTTTCTTTGGATTTAAAAAAAGATATTGCGTCTTTTCTCAGTGCTTGAAAAGGAAAGGATTGTTTATGTGTAGTAAAGTTTAGTTAGATAAATTCACTGTGTTTTAATATGCAAGAATGTAGTTAGAAAACTTCAATCACAGTATAAATGTCATGATCCTCTGTCTATATTACATTGAATTTTCCTTGGGGTGATTGTTAACTTGAAAGGGAAAGACTTAAGAGTATATGATACATGACTTTGAGTGTTTTGGAGGTTTCTAAAGATCTGCAGTGGATGAGAGGTTGAAACTTAGTGGCCTCTACCCACCCCCCCTCCCCCGTTTCCCAATTCCTTTATATTTTGTTTAAGGAAGATTGGGGAGTAGGGGAAACAGAATCCCTCTAGGGATGAAAAGATCCTTTAAAGAAGACCCTCAAGTCAAGATAAAGGTAGAATTTTGACTAGGAAGGCACAGATCACAACTGGAAAGGTTGTGATCAACTAAGTCAGTCAGAACCACNTGGCCTCTACCCACCCCCCCTCCCCCGTTTCCCAATTCCTTTATATTTTGTTTAAGGAAGATTGGGGAGTAGGGGAAACAGAATCCCTCTAGGGATGAAAAGATCCTTTAAAGAAGACCCTCAAGTCAAGATAAAGGTAGAATTTTGACTAGGAAGGCACAGATCACAACTGGAAAGGTTGTGATCAACTAAGTCAGTCAGAACCACTCTAATTTCTCTCGTACTCCTCAAGTAGCTGAGTGATTGGCTGAGTGATGCTGTCAAGGAAATTTAGAAGTATACTGAGGCCAGTATGCAAAGTGTGGACAAAAGAAGCATCTGTACGGTATTGTTGCAGAAGAGAACAGATCTTCTAGAAGGATAACACATCTCTTGACCCTGCTGTGTTTATGAGACAGAGGGGAAGATCTCCATCAGATCTCTGATGTCAACTATGCTTGTTTTCTAACGCCACATTAGTAGATGCTGGAATTTCAAATAATACAAAACAGTAATGGGAGAAAAAAATTCTTAAGAGAAAGTTATATCTTTATTCAGTTATCACAAATTCCTTTAAAATAATAATACAATTTCAGAGGTTTTTATTGTAACATTCTTGAAAATACTAATAAATGATCTTGTTGATGAGCTTTGTTTCTTATCCACTGTTTTTATCATACTTGCTATTCTTTAATGAAATACTGGTACTTTCTTTGTTTATAAGTACTTGCTCTCAAAAGGGGAAGAGTACAGTTATCAGAGTCAAGTGTGCTTGTCCGAAGCTCTCACCCACTTGTTTATGCAACCTTAGATAAGTCATTTTACCTCTTCGTATCGTTCTATTGATAAATGATAAAAGGAAAGGGTTATATTAAGATAATATATCTAAGCTTTAACTCTAAACTTATTGTGACTTTGTGACTTGGAAATTATTCCACAACCAGATTTTATACCTACAATTTGTCATTGGAAACTGTCATAATTATTTTCTCTGATGACTGACAGTACAGCAGTATTAGCTGGCTGAGTGTGTGGCTTTGTATGCGACTGTAACACATACAAAACATCCTTTAGATTTTTATCTGTGTGACTTTTTTCCCCCAGTGAAACTTGGAATGTAACAATGTGTAAAATTCTCACTTCCTGCATTGCATTTTTGACTAGGTTGGGAGGGTGAAGAGGGGAGTCTGTGATTAAGCAACAACAGGAAGTAAGAGTCTCTTCTTGGCAGCTGACATCTGAAGCTATTCCTAGAAATTCTTTTTGGGGCTTCCCCTTTGATCCCACAACCAGCTGTTCTTGTTTTGTTTTATTTTTCATTTCAATTTTTTGGTCATTGTAGCTTTTTAAATCAGATCTTTGAAAATTAAGATCACAGGCAAGAAATGAAAATACGATATTATTCTGTATTGTTGATTGAAAAGAAATCGATACGCCTTTTCTCTGGCATGTATTTAAAGCAGGGATTTAATAGTGACTGAGTTTTTTTCCTGAGGAAGAACCAGCTTATTTCTGCAATGTTGTAGACAGTAGGTGTGGACTAAATACTTTTTCTAAAAAAGTGTTTCTGTATCCATAAAAACCCCTCTGTAAGTACAAAAAGCCTCAGAATTAAGCCTTATAAAGCATGGTGGGGTGAGTGATATTGTCTTAAGAGTCTGTGAATAAGAATTTGACAAGCTTTAGCGACCCCATGGACTGCAGCCCACCAGGCTACCCCGTCCATTGGATTTTCCAGGCAAGAGTACTGGGGTGGGGTGCCATTGCCTTCCCCGATGTAATAATGAAAGAGTTGTACACAAATTAAACTTGTGTAGATAATTTTAGTATTCTTTTTCACCTTATGAGGAAAGTAAAAAGTGAATTGGGTTTTGGCATAATTGATCATAAAGCCTTCCCTCCTGCCAGTTCAGTTACATGACACGATGCCTTCTTGAGACTTCTAGAATGTGCTCATGCCATGTCTTCCCTTTGTATGAACCAGGAAGATATTTTCCACCCAACCTAATTCCTTTCTGTACAGTCTGTCTCTCTATAGTAAAAGTATACAGGGTGATCCATCAAGGTGAGGGTGAAAGCTAGAGCTATTTAGTTTCATTTCGTCCTTTCACGACCCAGATAATCATGAGGATGTGATCACTAATCTAGAGCCAGACATCTTGGAATGTGAAGTCAAGTGGGCCTTAGAAAGCATTCCTAAGAACAAAGCTAGTGGAGGTGATGGAATTCCAGTTGAGCTGTTTCAAATCCTGGAAGATGATGTTGTGAAAGTGCTGCACTCAATATGCCAGCAAATTTGGAAAACTCAGCAGTGGCCACAGGACTGGAAAAGGTCAGTTTTCATTTCAATTCCAAAGAAAGGCAATGCCAAAGAATGCTCAAACTATCACACAATTGCACTCATCTCACACGCTAGTAAAGTAATGCTCAAAATTCTCCAAGCCAGGCTTCAGCAATATGTGAACCGTGAACTCCCTGATGTTCAAGCTGGTTTTAGAACAGGCAGAGGAACCAGAGATCAAATTGCCAACATCCGCTGGATCATGGAAAAAGCAAGAGAGTTCCAGAAAAACATCTATTTCTGCTTTATTGACTATGCCAAAGCCTTTGACTGTGTGGATCACAATAAACTGTGGAAAATTCTGAAAGAGATGGGAATACCAGACCACCTAACCTGCCTCTTGAGAAATCTGTATGCAGGTCAGGAAGCAACAGTTAGAACTGGACATGGAACAACAGACTGGTTCCAAATAGGAAAAGGAGTACGTCAAGGCTGTATATTGTCTCCCTGCTTATTTAACTTATATGCAGAGTACATCATGAGAAACGCTGGACTGGAAGAAACACAAGCTGGAATCAAGATTGCCGGGAGAAATATCAATAACCTCAGATATGCTGATGACACCACCCTTATGGCAGAAAGTGAGGAGGAGCTAAAAAGCCTCTTGATGAAAGTGAAGGAGGAGAGCGAAAAAGTTGGCTTAAAGCTCAACATTCAGAAAACGAAGATCATGGCATCCGGTCCCATCACTTCATGGGAAATAGATGGGGAAACAGTGGAAACAGTGTCAGACTTTATTTTTTTGGGCTCCAAAATCACTGCAGATGGTGACTGCAGCCATGAAATTAAAAGACGCTTACTCCTTGGAAGAAAAGTTATGACCAACCTGGATAGTATATTCAAAAGCAGAGACATTACTTTGCCGACTAAGGTCCGCCTAGTCAAGGCTATGGTTTTTCCTGTGGTCATGTATGGATGTGAAAGTTGGACTGTGAAGAAAGCTGAGCGCCGAAGAATCGATGCTTTTGAACTGTGGTGTTGGAGAAGACTCTTGAGAGTCCCTTGGACTGCAAGGAGATCCAACCAGTCCATTCTGAAGGAGATCAACCCTGGGATTTCTTTGGAAGGAATGATGCTAAAGCTGAAACTCCAGTACTTTGGCCACCTCATGCGAAGAGTTGACTCATTGGAAAAGACTCTGATGCTGGGAGGGATTGGGGGCAGGAGGAGAAGGGGACGACCGAGGATGAGATGGCTGGATGGCATCACGGACTCGATGGACGTGAGTCTGAGTGAACTCCGGGAGATGGTGATGGACAGGGAGGCCTGGCGTGCTGCGATTCATGGGGTCGCAAAGAGTCAGACACGACTGAGCGACTGAACTGAACTGAACTGAACTGAAGAGAATGTTTTCTGTGTTAAAACTCATTCCCAGCCATTCTGATTCTTGAGTTTTAGTAAGGCACAGATAGCTTAGGCTCTATTTTACACTAAAAACTTGAAAGATGTATATACTTTGCAAAGGATACTACTCAGAATATGATTTCACCATTATGTTTTGTTAATATTTTCTCATTGATCATCTTCATTTTTCCTTGTTCAGTTCAGTTCAGTTGCTCAGTCATGTCTGACTCTTTGCAACCCCACGGACTACAGCACGCCAGGCCTCCCTGTCTATCACCAATTCCTGGAGTTTACTCAAACTCATGTCCATTGATTCAGTGATGCCATCCAACCATCTCATCTTCTGTCACCCCCTTCTCCTGTCTTCAGTCTTTCCCAGCATCAAGGTGTTTTCAAATGAGTCAGTTCTTTGCATCAAGTGGGCAAAGTATTGGAGTTTCAGCTTCAACATCAGTCCTTCCAATGAACACCCAGGACTGATCTCCTTTAGAAAGGACTGGTTGGATCTCCTTGCTGTCCAAGGGACTCTCAAGAGTCTTCTCCAACACCACAGTTCAAAAGCATCAATTCTTTGGTGCTCAGCTTTCTCTATGGTCCAACTCTCACATCCATAAATGACCACTGGAAAAACCATAGCCTTGGCTAGATGGACCTTTGTTGGCAAAGGAATGTCTCTGCTTTTGAATATGCTGTCTAAGTTGGTCATATCTTTTCTTCCAAAGGCAAGTGTCTTTTAATTTCATCGCTGCAGTCACCATCTGTAGTAATTTTGGAGGCACGCTCAAAATTTTCCTTGTTATCTATTTACAAATATATAAAGTCAGCTACATAATAGATACTCTTTTTTAGATCCTTTTAATTTGCTGTGCACCTTGCTAAGTACTTTATGTATTGACACACCATTTGATTCTTATAACATGTCTGAAAATCTGGATATTATCCCTACCTTATAGTTACAGAAACTGAGGTTGGATAAGCTGAATAGCTTTCCCAAACCAAAGGCCCACTGCTGCAATGTATCTCGACTGTAATTCAAATACATTGCTGAATTATGACCAAAACTATTCTCTCAAATACTGTCTCTTTCTGAATGAATTCACTAGCAAGATCAGAAACCATTTTATAATTTGAAGAGTAGTTCCCATGAGCCATAGATCCTGATTTTTGTGTTGGACTTACTGGAATTGCAACATACATATTGATTGTTTGCATATAAAATTAAACTTGAATTTTGAAAGCAGCTATTATAGTAAGTGCAAGGGTACATCACTGGATTGTCTGCTCTGGAAGACTTGGAAAGAAAAAAAAATCCAAGACTTCCATATTAACACATGAAAAGGAAAATAATAATGTTAATTTTTTCCTTAATATAAAAAAATATGTAGAAGAGGCTCTCATTTTTTTCCTAGAGAAGTAGGTAATCTGCTTAACTTTAAGGCTTTACCAGAGTTAACTTAAAAAGTAACTGTTACTGAAATAGTTGAAGCAATTACTGCCAGGTTTAAGATCCTTTTTATCATTAATTAATAATAAACCTAAAGATTAGCAGTATGTTTGCAAGATGCTTCCACATCTGGGTTGTTTTTTTTTTTTTTTTTTTAACCTCCCTTTGCTCCATCACCAATCTGATTTAAGCAGTGCAGCAACTCCCGTTCTTGTTTCATTGGTCGGAAAAAAACTACCACATTTTGGCTGGTTAGCAAATCAAGGTAGAGATGAAGGTTAGGAGTATCTTCCCACTATACCTCCATACCTCATTAAAAAATGCGTGTGTGCATGCTAAATCACTTCAGTCATGTGTGACTCTGAGTGACCCTATGGACTGTAGCCCGCCAGACTCCTCATTTTCCAGGCAAGAATACTGGCATGGGTTGCCATGCATTCCTCCAGGTGAATCTTCCCAACCCAGGGATCGAACCCGTATCTCTTATGTCTCCTGTGTCAGCAGGCGAGTTCTTTACCACTAGCGCCACTTGATAAGGAAATAAACAAATAGAATTCATTATTCTAGTGTTATTTGAACACTAGAATTTTTCCCCTAAGGAGCTGATGTTTTAAAATTCTTCCTACTAAAGGTTTTATCATCTGTGAAAATTATTTATTTGATTAAAAACTATGAGAAAAAGGACTGTATGTGTACGTGCCTAAGGGGAGGGTATTTGTTATGTGCTTGGGTAGGTACATATTTTTGCATAGATACATGTATCTTTATTTACCTAAAATGTTTTTCTGCTAAATATGTGACTAGTTTTCTGACCCCATTATTTCACATTAAATCTTCAGAGACTCCTGAATTTTGTTTTAAAGACATTAAAGCAATAAAAATGGAAAGTATATTCTGTAAGAGAGAAAGGGAATGCAGTTTAGCTTTGGTAATATTTTTGCTCCCATGTGTTCTTCATAAAGGTGGAAAGAATATTTTATTATTTATTTGATTAAAAACTATGAGAAAAAGGACTGTATGTGTACGTGCCTAAGGGGAGGGTATTTGTTATGTGCTTGGGTAGGTACATATTTTTGCATAGATACATGTATCTTTATTTACCTAAAATGTTTTTCTGCTAAATATGTGACTAGTTTTCTGACCCCATTATTTCACATTAAATCTTCAGAGACTCCTGAATTTTGTTTTAAAGACATTAAAGCAATAAAAATGGAAAGTATATTCTGTAAGAGAGAAAGGGAATGCAGTTTAGCTTTGGTAATATTTTTGCTCCCATGTGTTCTTCATAAAGGTGGAAAGAATATTTTATTAGTCATATTCTGTAAGACATTCAGTTACTAAGGATGATAGATAAAAATGGCCTAGTAGTTTCTCATGAAGGCTTCCCCGGTGGCTCAGTGGTAAAGAATCCGCCTGCAATGCAGGAGATGTGGGTTCGACCCTGGGTGGGGAAGGTCCCCTGGAGAAGAAAATGGCAATCCACTCCAGTACTCTTGCCTGGGAAATCCCAGAGGAGCCTGGCAGGCGGCCGTCCGTGGGATCGCAAGAGTCGGACACAGCTTAGCGATTAAACTACCATACGTGAGGGGTCATAGGTCAGCTTGAGATTTATATTCCTTATTAACCATTCAAAAACATTTTTAAAAACTCAGAAGAGATTGAAATACTGAGATTTTTAAAACTGTTATTTTTTTAACTTGGAAAAAGAAATTAGTTAAAAATGTGTGACATATTAAGAGAAGAGTGAAAATAACTGTAAACAAATTCTTGGAAAAAAGTTCAGAATAAGATTATTCTAAAAGTAAGCAGTTATTTTGCAGCTCTTCTATACTGAGCAAAAAATGTGGATGAGTAAATACATGGAGGTGGTTGCAGGCTAGAAATTCAAGTTCTGTAGAAAGTGAATTGATAAGTAACTAATACACCCTGTCTAGAACTTTTCTGCTTTCCCCTGCTAACATTATTTATGTCATTCTATGTCTTGATATATAAACACAATGATAAATGTGAATGCTGAGCTTTGTTCTTTTAGGTCAAAATGTTTACAGGTTTATAGTTTTATAGGTCATGAATCCCTGAATTCTTGTTTAATATATAGATATTTCCAGTGGACTGGTATAACCTTGAATGTTGTTTAACTAACATTTTTTCCTCGGGTTCTCAGAAAAAGTAATATGTGCCTTCTGGTTACTATACTATTAATCAGTTATTAATAGCAAACTTTGTTTTCATAAACTTTCAAGAAGAAGTGTTTAATAAGTCAAAAGACATTGGTAAGATCCCTTTAAAGATGTACTCTAACAGAAGACTGAAAACTGTAACAGACTGTAACTACACCTCAAAATTCTTTGTTAGGAAAATCACCTTGGCAAATATATGTTATGTTATGATGTTTTCAACATCGTTATTTATATGTAAGTATGAAAATCTGTGACCATCAGTGTCACATCTATGAAGTCAAATATCTTCTGCCTCAAAGTAGCTGTCATGTAACAGCTCCACCTTTATTGATTTTTAATTGAGGGGAAATCTGAATCTTCTACACCTGGGATTTTTAAAATTCCTTGTCTAAACTGGCCTTTTCCGAGTTTGGACAGATCTATCTGCACTGGGATGTATACAGAAGAAACTGCTGTAGCTTTGAAAGTCAGACCAATCCCTCCCTCATATTTGGAAAGGAGAAAATAATCCTTAGCTTTGGGTAAAATATTTAAGAGTTACAATGGATTTCCAATCAGAAAGGCTTTTACCTTTGTCATTCTTAAAATCGATTATCTGTTCTTTTGTTTAATACATATATTTTCAGTTTGCTTTAGCTTTATCAGGATATTCATAAGCACTTTGATGTTGGGATATTTAAATGGAGATCTAAAAATCACCATGAAGTGCACTAGATTGCTTCAAAACCTATCAATATTTTTTTTTGAGATTTCTTTTCAACATTGAGTAAAAACAGAAAACCCTTGACTATTACTTAGGAAAGCATTGCTGACCTTATTACTAGTTTAATCTCTTCCGTAATACAGTTGTAGGAAGTTATCAAGTTAGCAGGTAAAGTGGTCATGAGAGATAAGAATCTGAAAAGGCCCTTGGAATTATGATGCCAGTGATATATGAAAATCCAAATAATTTGAAGTTTTGATATTTTAAATTTCTATGACATGGTCATGCTGAACTAATTTTAGAATATCTGTCCCTGTTTGTCCTCCAAAGTAGAAATTGTCTTAAATTTAAAATTCAGTATTAGCATTTCCATTAGCAAAAAGTAGTTGTTGGAGTGGACAACCAGGTCTGCAAAATTATCTATCCTGAAAAGAAGAGAAATAGCCTCCAAATGTTATGATGATCGTTATGAGAGAAAGTTATGTTGTAACAATGTTTTATAGTGTCCTTCTATGTCTTTTTTCCAAACTGTACTGAAATCAGTTATCATCATTGTTAATGTGCTTTTAGGAGCACAATAAAATAGTAATCCTTCAGCTATTTGACCAGTGTGTACTTTTAAATGGATATTTTTCTTGTAATTTTTGTTAGTCATGGTTACAAAAGTCATGAAGTTCATGGTTATGGGTATATGGGTCTTGTTAGCAGAGCCTGAATCTAAGGAGAAGTGGGAAGATGTAACAGTTATAGCCCCGAGAAGATTTACTAGCTAAGATCTAATATGGACTCTCTATGTTAAAATGAGAAGAATCCTTGTTCAACTTTATAGACCAGATATTGCTGCACAGATTTTGTTGAGGCTTTATGTTCACGGAATCCCTCTAAAGAGACTTATATTGTCTTTATGGTGCTTGAACAGTTGGCTATCCCATTATTTAGATTAAGCATATGCAAATTTATACAAGCTCTATGTTTATTGATAAGAAATAATCTCATGTTTTGCATTGTTTCTGTGACATATAGACAACAAAATATAAATCCTTTTTATTTCTATGAAAGGCACTCATAGGGATTTGGGTTATAAAAAAAATACATACTTTCTTGACATTTATGATTATATCTAAAAACAGTATTACTAAATACTAAATTTGGTGATGATCACTCAGTTATGCACCAATGTGAGTTTGTTTTTTAGTTTTTGTTAAATTTTAATCATGTGCCAGTTTTTCTGAGACACGAAAAGGAAACCAGAGATCAGAGGAAGGTTTAAAAACATTAAATACACTGATAAGGTTTGCATCCTTGTGGGTTTTTTTCCCTGCTATCCTGACAGTTCTTTAAGGTTCTGTCATTTTCAATCAACAGAGAGTACATGTGATCAGTATATCTGATAAACTTGTCAATGCCTCTTTAAAGCAGGATTCCCCAACCTATTCAATTCAGATCCCCCTGCTTCATTTCAAGTATCATCTTGATAAGACAGAGCTATGTCACAAGCATCTGTGTATAGCCAGCTCAGTCTACAACTAATTTGTGCAGGAAAAAATTAAATCAGGAGGTAAATTATTTCATGATTGCTCATTCCCAACAGAGTTGGGCATCATTCTGAAGAAAATATCAAATAATTGGTTTCAGGCCGTGTCAGACACATACAATTCCCTTCTCTAATGGCTGTGTGTGGTAGCACCAGGCCTCAGGGGTCAGCAAAGAACTGGAAATAGCTTAGTGCCAGGCACGGCAATAGAGAGTCAGAGCACATAGGAAATGAAGTGGCAATAAGTGCAATCCATAGGGGAAATGTGCTTCACTTGGAGTTTAATATATCGGTTCAGAATCTGGCAGGAAGCCATGCAACAATTGTTTACCTTTTTGTCAGCATCTGCATCTGTTCTGTTTTGTAAACAGCACTTAACTCTCCGTCGGTAAATGCTGGAATCAATAACAACTGTTAAGGGATTTCCTCTCCCCCCCCCTCTTTTTTTTTATATTCTATAACAAATGCACACTACAAACAATGTTTGCCTTAGATTAACAAGGAACAGACATTAACAGGGTCAAAGGGATTTGGTTGGGAACATTTTATAGCTTCTTGGGTTTACAGTAATTATATCTGTGTGATTTGAATGTATTTTGTAACCTATCCAAATTAAACTGTTAAAAAAATGCTAGCAAGCAGTAATGAAGATGATTTTTTATAATTATCTTAAGTACTGTGTATAGAAAACTGCTGGCACTGTTTGTAATAATTTAGTTCTGTGCAATATTGTGTATTACAGCTGCTATGCAGAAATATTAAGTTGCCTTTTGCAGTTTTAGGAAATTAGTGATTATATCCAGCAGTACTAATTATTTTAAGCATACAGTTATTAAAAAAAAATTACACACCACAGTGAGACATAAAAAAGGTTCGATCTGTGACTAGTGCCTATAAAACTGAATATGTCATTAGTAAATGCAAATAAAAAAAGGAAAACACTACTTTTAAGTTCACTGTCTTCAGGGACTGAATAGATGAATGCTGTCATAAATGCAGGATTGTTATAACAGTTATAGCATTACTGAAAAGTGAATATCACCAAGATCAGAGGAACACATTATTGCTGATGGGTTTATGCCTGCATTTTTCCACTCACTACTTAAAAATTATACTCCTTAAAATTTCTCTATATGCAATTGCTAAGTTGCCTCATTTTCATTTTATTTGATTACTTCATATCTGATTTCAGCCAAACCTGGTTTGTTTTCTTCTGCTTTTTCTTAAAATAAGCATTAAATCTTAGGCTGTCCCATTAATTTTTTGTCAAATGGATGATTTCTTTGAACCTTTCACTGGATAACCATAAACCACAAATAAAATTTGAGAATTATTTGGTCAGATCACCTAATCAAGATTTCTGTTTTCTTGTCTTTTCAGAAATTCTGAAATTTTATGTCTAAGGGTTTGGTGTGAATTCTTTAACTTCCTCAAGAGTTATTTTGCTATTTCACTTATCTAAATTATTCTGACCAACATTTTTTGAAAGTTTATTGTATTTTTATTAAATAGTTATAATTAGAAATAAGAGTTTGAAAATTTGAACAGTGATATCTTTCATACCTTTATCAATCCAGAAAAGTACTTTGGCTTCATTTTCTTCACTGTGTATTATTTGCTTCTTTGACATTCTGTCACTGTGTATGAAATTAATTAATATATGGTAATATGCATACAACCACAAATTATATGTGATTGTATAATATAAATTCATTTTTATCACCTAGAATGTCTAGAATTTTATTTTCCATTATCCTCAGAATGACAATCCAGATTTCATAAATTTCCACTTAAAATGTTTATTTGAATGAAGTATAACTTGTTTTTAGGCTCAGAAACTAGAAAAGAGTTATCTGTCTTTTGTAATGTACGTCTGAAGAGAGAGAACATACCTTATTAATCCATTCCATTATGAATTTATGTAATGCCGTAAAAAATAAACGAATGCTTAATACTGCTGCATGTTCTGATCTATAAATATAAAGAGAAAAGATCTTGATAGAAAGTTTTATTTCCAAATTAGAATCTGCCTTTCAAAACCATAGTCGATGTTTAGATGTGATTTAAGAGGTCAACTAACACCTTTTGTAATTACTTCCTTTACCAAAGAAAAATGGTTACATGACTCCAATATCTCTCTAGAAATTTAAAGAATATAAAAATGAGACTTTAGTTTCCATTGTTTGTGCTTTGCATCTTTAACATCTACTTGATAGGTGAAGAATCCACCTGCAATGCGGGAGACCTGGGTTTGATCCCTGGGCTGGGAAGATCCCCTGGAGAGAAGGGAAAGGCTACCCACTCTAGTATTCTGGCTTGGAGAATTCCATGGACTGTATAGTCCATGGGGTGGCAAAGAGTCGGACATGAATGAGCAACTTTCACTGATAGGAATTAGTTCCCTGATAGCTCAGTTGGTAAAGAATCCACCTGCAATGCAGGAGACTCCTGTTCACTTCCTGGGTTGGGAAGATCTCCTAGTGAAGGGATAGGCTACCCACTCTAGTATTCTCGGGCTTCCCTTGTGGCTCAGCTGGTAAAGAATCCTCCAGCAATGCCAGGGATAGAACCCGGGTTCCATCCCTGGGTTGGGAAAATCCCCTAGAGAAGGGATAGTCTACCCACTCCAGTATTCTGGCCTGGAGAACTCCAGTCCATGGGTCCCAAAAAGTCAGACACAACTGAGTGACTTTAATTTTCACTTTTGCTACTTCATGTTAAATATTTTAAATCACATCCTAATCACTTAGTATGCAAGTTTAAAACAGTTATGATTGAAATTTTCATACCAGAGGTCAAAATGTTCAAAGCTTTATTGTCCCTAAATTAATATAGGTGACTATCTTGCATTTATGTTAGCGTTAATGTTAACTAGCAGAGCTTGAAAAATTGTGTGGTTATTATGTTCTGATGGAATCTATAAGACACTCATAAGGGAATGGATATTGTCTATGGATCATTAGCTAATTAAATAAAATTGATTGTTAAGGTAGCCCTTTGTTGTATTAGGTGAAGGAATCATTATTCCCTAAGCAAAGGGAAAATTAAGTGCTAATTAACAGGTTATAAAGTGTGCAGTAGTAGTAAGAGAGTAAGCAGCATTTCCCCAGCACAACTTACCTGCCTCCTGAGAAACCCGTACGCAGGACAAGAAACAACAGTTAGAACTGGGCATGGAACAATGGACTGGTTCAAAATTGGGAAAAGAGTGTGTCAAGTGTGTATATTGTCACCATGCTTATTTATCTTCTATGCAGAGTGTGTGTGTGCCAAATTGCTTCAGTCATGTCCAGTTCTTTGCATCCCTATGGATTGTAGCCCACCAGGCTCCTCCTCTGTCCATGGGATTCTCCAGGAAAGAAAAATGGAGTGGGTTGCCATACCCTCCTCCAAGGGATCTTCCCAACCCAAGGATCAAACTGGCATCTTCTATGTCTCCTGCATTGGCAGGTAGATTCTTTACCACTAATGCCACCTGGGAAGCCCTCTATGAGGAGTATATCATGCAAAATGCTGGGCTGGATGACTCACAAACTGAAATCAAGATTACTGGGAGAAATATCAACAACCTTAGATACACATATGGTATCACTCTAATGCCAGAAAGAGAAGAGAAACTAAAGAGCTTCTTGATGAAGGTGAAAGAGGAGAGTGAAAAAGCTGCTTAAGAGTCAACATTCAGAAAACTAAAAAAGCATGGTATCCCATCCCATCACCTCATGGCAAATAGATGGGGAAAAAGTGGAAGCAGTGACAAATTTTCTCTTCTTGGGTTCCAAAATCACTGCGGATGGCGACTGCAGCCATGACAGATTCTTGCTCCTTGGCAGGAAAACTATGACAAACCTGGACAGCATATTAAAAAGCAGAGACATTACTTGGCCAACAAATGTCCGAATAGTTTAGAGCTATATTCTTTCCAGACCAGGGACGTCCCTGGTGGCTCAGACGGTAAAGTGTCTGCCTATAACGCAGGAGACCTGGGTTCAATCCCTGGGTCGGGAAGGTCTACTGGAGACAGAAATGGCAGCCCACTCCAGTATTCTTGCCTGGAAAATCCCATGGGTGGAGGAGCCTGGTAGGCTACAGTCCATGGGGTCACAGAGTTGGACACGACTGAGGGACGTCACTTCACTTTATAGTCTTTCCAGTAATCATGTACAGATGTGACAGTTGGCGCATAATGAAGGCTGAGCACTGAAGAATCGATGCTTTTGAATTACGGTGTTGGAGAAGACTCTTGAGAGTCCCTTGGTCAGCAAGGAGATCAAACCAGTCAATCCTAAAGGAAATCAACCCTGAATATTCACTGGAAGAACTGATGCAGACACAAGCTCCAATCCTTTGGCCTCCTGATGCAAAGAGCTGATTCGTTGGAAAGACCCTGATGCTGGGAAGGATTGAGGGCAGGAAGAGAAGGGGGCGACAGTGGATGAGATGGTTGGATGACATCATTGGCTCAATGGACATGAGACTGAGCAAGCTCTGGGAGGTAGGACAGAGGAGCCTGGAGTGCTGCAGTGCATGGGATCGCAAAGAGTCAGACATGACTTAGCCACTGAAAACAAGCCAATGGCATCTGGGAACACCAAAGTCAACAAATTGATTGCTGATAACTAGTTGTAATTTTCAAATTCCCCAACATAATATTAAATATCATGAATTTACTTAACACCATAGCAAAAGTTTCTGTACTGAAATCTTAACATAATGAAATTTGTATATTGTGCTTTTAAATGCTGTGCTTAGAATTTACTCAATACATGATTCTTTACTTACATGTAGTATGTTTGTTGGAGAAGGCAATGGCACCCCACTCCAGTACTCTTGCCTGGAAAATCCCATGGGTGGAGGAGCCTGGTGGGCTGCAGTCTGTGGGGTCGCTAAGAGTCAGACACGACTGAGCGACTTCACTTTCACTTTTCACTTTCATGCATTGGAGAAGGAAATGGTAACCCACTCCAGTGTTCTTGCCTGGAGAATCCCAGGGACGGGGGAGCCTGGTGGGTTGCTGTCTATGGGGTTGCACAGAGTCGGACATGACTGAAGCAACTTAGCAGCAGCAGCAGTATGTTTGTTTCTTTTTTTTTTTTGTATTTATTTATTTTTTTACACGAACTCCCAAACATGAACCCCCCTCCCACCTCCCACCCCACATCTTCCCTCCAGATCAAGTATGTTTGTTTCTAATTAGATCTTTTTCTTTAAGAACCTGAAGTCTCTATTCAGTTATAGTTTTATTTCCTTGTTTCTTATGTAAGATAGATTTTGAAAAGAGATACGCGACCTTCTTCATACCAATTTTACCGTAGTTTGGTATTTGCTTTCGTAGTCATCAAATAAGAATTGCTAAGTTATCTATCTTCACAGTTTGATGCATCTCATCTCTGCTGATGGTGTGGTAGAGCTGATGTATTTTATACTCTTAGCTATTATGCCATAACTTTGGTTTGATCTTGAACATTGGCTTTTAAGGTCTTTTAAGATTGCTCATCTATTATCACTGTGGAGTCATTCAAGCCACTTTGTGATGAAAACAAAGGGGCACAGCTGCACCCCAATTTATCACACGCTTTTGGAGGCTTCTTGGCTCCATGTGAATTCCAACCATGTTAAGTCTCACTTTAGCGAACTGGGGATCTTGGCTCGCCAAACAACTGTAAATGGTTGCTTTCAGATCTACTTGCAAATTCAGATGATGATTAAACAGAGGAACTTTCACTCCAGCTTCTTGTCCATTGTCCCTCTATCTATTGGAGACGAGAACAACATCTTATGGGAAATTCCCATTTATTGCTCAAGTTTACCTGTTTTCTCTTATGTGTAACCAAAGTTTGGAGAAATATGACTTCATACATAAATGCCTTATTCACATGATACTGGTGACTGAGAATCCTCTCTTTATATTGTTTGTCAAAAGCAGAATGATTCATAAGCTGACCTAATCAAGGCTGTTTCTCCCTTAGGTTCCTTTGAATTTTGATGCATGTTTGCTGATCATAATCCTTGCAGGCTATAACCGTGGGCATTTTCCACAGTATGTCCTTCCACAAGTATGTCCTTCGCCACTTTGGGCGAATGGTGAGGAAATCTCGCTCTGAGACGTGTGGCTCGGAAGATGCTGAATGCTGCAAAAGGCAAAGTGGGCTGTTCTTCATTAGGAAGAAACCCATGTTTGTTTCTCAAAAGACAGGACTTTCCTATGGAACCATTGGGAGAAATGAGAGGTTCTTGAATTGGTCTTCTCCAAAGACAACCAAAAAAGGGAAGAGGGATGCTTAAGGCATGGGCAAGAGCTTAGAAGAGGGGATGAGGTTGTCACAAAAATGGAGACGCGGTGGGAGTGCTGTGGAAGACGTGGAAGAGAGGTGAGAGAGCCCTATTACAGCCTTAGAGTAAGGAGAGAGCCTGAACCCTCATGCATAAGGCAGTGGGTTCTCACGAGGGGCCTTCCCAGTTAAAACAGAAAGCTGAGGTCTACGTTCATGGGGGGGAAGGTGGGACCGGACAGAAGGTGACTGCATCCAAAGCGAAGACCAGGAGCATCTCTGGCTTAAATTTACTTTGTGGGAGTGGGAAGAAAGATAAAAACTGAGATTTTGAAAATATATTGAAGTACTTTTACTTTTTAAAAAAATTATTTTTTTACTGAAGGATAATCGCTTTACAGAATTTTGCTGTTTTCTGTCAAACCTCAACATGAATCAGCCACAGGTATTTTTGTTGTTGTTGTTCAGTCTTTACTGTTGGAGAAGGCGATGGCAGCCACCCCAGTGCTCTCGCCTGGAGAATCCCGTGGACGGAGGAGCCTGGTGGGCCGCAGTCCATGGGGTCGCCAAGAGTCGGACACGACTGAGCGACTTCACTTTCCCTTTTCTCTTTCATGCATTGGAGAAGGCGATGGCACCCACTCCAGTGCTCTCGCCTGGAAAATCCTGTGGACAGAGGAGCCTGGTGGGCTGCAGTCCATGGGGTCACTAAGAGTCGGACACGACTGAGTGACTTCACTTTTCACTTTCACTTTTCACTCTCATGCATTGGAGAAGGCAGTGGCACCCCACTCCAGTACTCTTGCCTGGAAAATCCCATGGACAGAGGAGCCTGGTAGGCTGCAGTCCATGGGGTCACTAAGAGTCAGACACGATTGAGCATCTTCCTTTCACTTTTCTTTTTCATGCATTGGAGAAGGAAATGGCAACCCACGCCAGTGTTCCTGCCTGGAGAATCCCAGGGACAGGGGAGCCTGGTAGGCTACAGTCTATGGGGTCGAAAAGAGTCGGACACGATTGAGTGACTTCACTTTCCTTTCCTTTCCTTTAGTGTGCCTTTAATTATTTCTTAAACATTTGAATCTGAAATTTTTTCTGGGGCCTATTTGAAGATTTTGTGATACCAGATATTTAAAATATGAAATGAGAATGTTGTATTAGGTAACTTTTCCAAGTAATAAATTTTCATTATAAAAATTAAAACATCAAATAGATACAAGGAGAGAGTCAGATATCTCACATTTCCATCCCCCAGTCCCGATGCCCCAGATCACCACTGTTATTCATAGTCTGTTGCGCACTGCGGGATTTTTCGTTTGCACGTATCGGAACTAATATACAGATTTGTATTTTTTAATGAGATCAGGCTAGTGTTCTTCATTGTGCCTTTTTCCGATTAATATTTCATGATCTCCTCCCATATCGATGCCATCTGTTCTGATGTTCTTTTAAGTAGGGCCGTGATATTCCATTGATAGGTGTAGCCTAATTCATGTGCATGTGGCTAAGTGTAATCTTACCATAGTGTTGACTCACTGGATTTAGAAAACAATTTTCCCCCCAAAGCAATACCTGTCCACCGATACATGTATTTGTGTGTGCACACATTTGAAGTATATAAAATAAAGTGTTAGGCCTCTTTCACCCTCTCTGCCCTTAATCCTGCCATCCTAAAGTGATTCCCTCTTAGTAGCTTGGTGTATAGCCTTCTGTACTTACACACGGGCCTGTACTGTGTATGTATATTCTGCAATTTTTTTTTTTTTTTAGAAAAAAAAAAAAAAAGAAGAAGAAGAAAAAGACAAAAGCAGAATTTACGACACCTACAACACAGATATGATTACATTTAAGCACCCCAATGGCAACCCGCTCCAATACTCTTGCCTGAAAAATCCCATGGACAGAGGAGCCTGGTGGGCTGCAGTCCATGGGGTCGCTAAGAGTCAGACACGACTGAGCGACTTCACTTTCACTTTTCACTTTCATGCATTGGAGAAGGAAATGGTAACCCACTCCAGTGTTCTTGCCTGGAGAATCCCAGGGACGGGGGAGCCTGGTGGGTTGCTGTCTATGGGGTTGCACAGAGTCGGACATGACTGAAGCAACTTAGCAGCAGCAGCAGTATGTTTGTTTCTTTTTTTTTTTTGTATTTATTTATTTTTTTACACGAACTCCCAAACATGAACCCCCCTCCCACCTCCCACCCCACATCTTCCCTCCAGATCAAGTATGTTTGTTTCTAATTAGATCTTTTTCTTTAAGAACCTGAAGTCTCTATTCAGTTATAGTTTTATTTCCTTGTTTCTTATGTAAGATAGATTTTGAAAAGAGATACGCGACCTTCTTCATACCAATTTTACCGTAGTTTGGTATTTGCTTTCGTAGTCATCAAATAAGAATTGCTAAGTTATCTATCTTCACAGTTTGATGCATCTCATCTCTGCTGATGGTGTGGTAGAGCTGATGTATTTTATACTCTTAGCTATTATGCCATAACTTTGGTTTGATCTTGAACATTGGCTTTTAAGGTCTTTTAAGATTGCTCATCTATTATCACTGTGGAGTCATTCAAGCCACTTTGTGATGAAAACAAAGGGGCACAGCTGCACCCCAATTTATCACACGCTTTTGGAGGCTTCTTGGCTCCATGTGAATTCCAACCATGTTAAGTCTCACTTTAGCGAACTGGGGATCTTGGCTCGCCAAACAACTGTAAATGGTTGCTTTCAGATCTACTTGCAAATTCAGATGATGATTAAACAGAGGAACTTTCACTCCAGCTTCTTGTCCATTGTCCCTCTATCTATTGGAGACGAGAACAACATCTTATGGGAAATTCCCATTTATTGCTCAAGTTTACCTGTTTTCTCTTATGTGTAACCAAAGTTTGGAGAAATATGACTTCATACATAAATGCCTTATTCACATGATACTGGTGACTGAGAATCCTCTCTTTATATTGTTTGTCAAAAGCAGAATGATTCATAAGCTGACCTAATCAAGGCTGTTTCTCCCTTAGGTTCCTTTGAATTTTGATGCATGTTTGCTGATCATAATCCTTGCAGGCTATAACCGTGGGCATTTTCCACAGTATGTCCTTCCACAAGTATGTCCTTCGCCACTTTGGGCGAATGGTGAGGAAATCTCGCTCTGAGACGTGTGGCTCGGAAGATGCTGAATGCTGCAAAAGGCAAAGTGGGCTGTTCTTCATTAGGAAGAAACCCATGTTTGTTTCTCAAAAGACAGGACTTTCCTATGGAACCATTGGGAGAAATGAGAGGTTCTTGAATTGGTCTTCTCCAAAGACAACCAAAAAAGGGAAGAGGGATGCTTAAGGCATGGGCAAGAGCTTAGAAGAGGGGATGAGGTTGTCACAAAAATGGAGACGCGGTGGGAGTGCTGTGGAAGACGTGGAAGAGAGGTGAGAGAGCCCTATTACAGCCTTAGAGTAAGGAGAGAGCCTGAACCCTCATGCATAAGGCAGTGGGTTCTCACGAGGGGCCTTCCCAGTTAAAACAGAAAGCTGAGGTCTACGTTCATGGGGGGGAAGGTGGGACCGGACAGAAGGTGACTGCATCCAAAGCGAAGACCAGGAGCATCTCTGGCTTAAATTTACTTTGTGGGAGTGGGAAGAAAGATAAAAACTGAGATTTTGAAAATATATTGAAGTACTTTTACTTTTTAAAAAAATTATTTTTTTACTGAAGGATAATCGCTTTACAGAATTTTGCTGTTTTCTGTCAAACCTCAACATGAATCAGCCACAGGTATTTTTGTTGTTGTTGTTCAGTCTTTACTGTTGGAGAAGGCGATGGCAGCCACCCCAGTGCTCTCGCCTGGAGAATCCCGTGGACGGAGGAGCCTGGTGGGCCGCAGTCCATGGGGTCGCCAAGAGTCGGACACGACTGAGCGACTTCACTTTCCCTTTTCTCTTTCATGCATTGGAGAAGGCGATGGCACCCACTCCAGTGCTCTCGCCTGGAAAATCCTGTGGACAGAGGAGCCTGGTGGGCTGCAGTCCATGGGGTCACTAAGAGTCGGACACGACTGAGTGACTTCACTTTTCACTTTCACTTTTCACTCTCATGCATTGGAGAAGGCAGTGGCACCCCACTCCAGTACTCTTGCCTGGAAAATCCCATGGACAGAGGAGCCTGGTAGGCTGCAGTCCATGGGGTCACTAAGAGTCAGACACGATTGAGCATCTTCCTTTCACTTTTCTTTTTCATGCATTGGAGAAGGAAATGGCAACCCACGCCAGTGTTCCTGCCTGGAGAATCCCAGGGACAGGGGAGCCTGGTAGGCTACAGTCTATGGGGTCGAAAAGAGTCGGACACGATTGAGTGACTTCACTTTCCTTTCCTTTCCTTTAGTGTGCCTTTAATTATTTCTTAAACATTTGAATCTGAAATTTTTTCTGGGGCCTATTTGAAGATTTTGTGATACCAGATATTTAAAATATGAAATGAGAATGTTGTATTAGGTAACTTTTCCAAGTAATAAATTTTCATTATAAAAATTAAAACATCAAATAGATACAAGGAGAGAGTCAGATATCTCACATTTCCATCCCCCAGTCCCGATGCCCCAGATCACCACTGTTATTCATAGTCTGTTGCGCACTGCGGGATTTTTCGTTTGCACGTATCGGAACTAATATACAGATTTGTATTTTTTAATGAGATCAGGCTAGTGTTCTTCATTGTGCCTTTTTCCGATTAATATTTCATGATCTCCTCCCATATCGATGCCATCTGTTCTGATGTTCTTTTAAGTAGGGCCGTGATATTCCATTGATAGGTGTAGCCTAATTCATGTGCATGTGGCTAAGTGTAATCTTACCATAGTGTTGACTCACTGGATTTAGAAAACAATTTTCCCCCCAAAGCAATACCTGTCCACCGATACATGTATTTGTGTGTGCACACATTTGAAGTATATAAAATAAAGTGTTAGGCCTCTTTCACCCTCTCTGCCCTTAATCCTGCCATCCTAAAGTGATTCCCTCTTAGTAGCTTGGTGTATAGCCTTCTGTACTTACACACGGGCCTGTACTGTGTATGTATATTCTGCAATTTTTTTTTTTTTTTACCATGTCATGGATCTCTTTTATTTCAGTATATACGAAGTGCATCTTTTTACAAGCTGTAAACTATTGTATGATTATATGAATTACTTAATTAACTAGCCCCTATTGACAGATGTTAGAATTTCTCCCAGTTTCTTTTCTTTGTATGCTTGAGTGTATATCTTTGAAAGCTTTGTTCCCAGAAGACTTATTCCTGGGCGAAAGAGCAAGCCAATTTAAATTTTGTTATGTAAATTCAAATTGCCCTCCAACAGCAGTAATACTCGATTTTAGCTACACAGATTCATAAGTGTGAATACCTAGATGAATGCGTGTGTTCATTTAGACGTCAATTCATTAATTATGATTTTGAGTGTGTGTGTTAAAATTCCTGTGCTTGCCTGCCTCCTTCTGGAATATCAAGGCTATTGCTGTCTTGTCGGCCATCCTCTCACAGCTGCTGCTACTGCTGCCAAAAAAAAAAAAAAAACGCCTGGGGGTGAGGGAGGGGCACTTCCTGCTGGATGCCTTGTTGCTGTTAGGAGCTATGGAGCCACACTTGCTTTGCACTCCAGTTTTGCCACATGGCAGCTTTCTGGCCTTGGATAGGTAATCTTTTGTGAGTGTGAGTCATAATCTGTAAGATAGAGATGATAGTGATAAAACCTACCTCATAATGCCTAAGAATTAATGTAGATATTGTACATAGTGTCTGGGACAAACTAAGTGTTTTGTTGTTGTCATCGTGTGAAACATACGTAGAATTAATCTGACAAAGTGACTTGCCATCGTCTGTTAATACAGTGTTCTTAAACACCAGTATATGACAAAAGGCTGCATGTTTGTCATTTTGAAATCAGTTTCTCATTGAAGACTTCATCTTATCTTTAAAATGCTTCCTATAATGATGTCTGAAAGTGTGACACTTTTTTCAATTTAAAAATGAGAAGTAAGGGAATAAGACTAAATTAAAATAATGGACATATGTGGATATCTCCTTTGTTTATCATCTTAACTCTGACCATCTCTATGTATGAAGGACCGCCTGATCTAGCTCCAGCCCTGATTCCCCCCAGAGCTTCATACTCTAGAGCTTAAGCTCTGCTCAGCTGGTCCCTGGGGTGTTGCACCCAGCATGGACAAATCACACCTCCTCACCGTTCCCCTGATCCCTGTCCTCTCCTGCAATCCAAGCTAGGGCCACTAAGGATCATTCAAGTGCCAACTATGGCTCATTCCCCCTACCGCCCCCCCAGCCCCCCCAATCAAAAGAATTACCAAGTTGCTGTGTTCTTCCAAGTCTATCTCTTCATCTGCATTTATCATCAAGGAGTAGTTTAGATCTTTATCATTTCTCATTCAGACTGTTAAAATAGTTTTGTTTCCCTTTGTGATTGGATTCCTCATTCTTGTTTCCCTGTAAAACATCTGCCCAGCCCTTGCCCCTCCCTCGTTTAAAGCTCTTCAGTGGCTCCTCATCAGTGTCAGGAGCAAACCTCCAGCTACTTGGTGTTAGCAAGACTTCCTTGACCTGGCACCTGCCTCCTTCAGCCTCATCCCCTGCCTCTCCTCACCTCGTATTTTTCTCTCTCTGGCAGCACCGAAGTGACAGAAAACCCCTGCTCATGCTGTGTTGTCTCCCACCTCCTACGCTCTTCCTCCCCTTCTTTGCCTAATTCCCATTGATCTTTTATGACAGCTCATGTGTCATTTCTTCCAGGAAGCTTTCTCTGGGCCAGGGCCCCTCATCCGTGCTCCCACAGCATCTCCATATGCCTTTCTCAAAGCTCTTAGCATATTCTATTAAAATATCTAATTAGGGGTCTGTCTCCCCATATGGACACTAAGCACCTCAAGGGCAAGCATTATTTATTTTCCCCAGCACCCAATCCACTGCCTAATGCACAACAGGAGTTCCATGAATTTTTTTTTTTTTTTTAAACTGGGATCATTTTCTTGAAATAAATCAGTATCTGGAGGTATATTGTAGTAACCAACTAATCAGCTTATTAATTTAGCCCCTGCTATTTAACAAGTATTGTGCTAAGATTAATGGGAATTCCAAAAGCGTCAGACCCTTACTTCTCATCTAGATAGAGAAACAAAATATGAATACATGAAAAGCTGCTTGGGAGTTATGCAGACAAGCAGTTGCAAAGTTCTGGGAAAGTGATTCCAGCTGGTAGGGGTTCCTTTTGACTTCTGTCCAGAATGAACACAATGAAATGGAAGTGTGTTGGTCGAAGAATAGGCAGGATCTGGAGAGGCAGGCAGAGATGAGCAACTGTGTTCACTTTCTGGTGCTTTCTTATAACAGGGAATGCATACAGAATGGAGGGTTTATCTGGAAGGCACAACAGAAAGAAAACCCAAACCTTTGATTCTCCTATCTCATCACTCAGCACAGAGTTCCTACAAGATGCCTTATTCTATGTCTCAGTCCTACTCTTTGCTACCCACCCCCACCCTCAACTCAACTCTGAAACAATATTTCTTTTGAGAAAAACTACCTTTCTCCAAGTGATTTTTTTTTAGAAGCTTGAAATCAATTTAAAGCCTAAATTATATTAAGTGTTAGTTGCCCAGCCATGCCCGACTCTTTGCAACCCCATGGACTGCAGCCCACCAGGCTCTTCTGTCCATGAGATTTTCCAGGCAAGGATACTGGAGTGGGTTGCCATTTCCTTCTCCTAAATTATATTAGGTTGGTGCAAAAGTAATTGCAATTTTACTCTGTTGAACTTTGCTGTTTGATATGGGAATACATTCTTAAATGTGGTTGTGTTATGCATCGTTTTGATGTGCATTTCTCACTTTTTTTTTTTTGCTAATNCCACCAGGCTCTTCTGTCCATGAGATTTTCCAGGCAAGGATACTGGAGTGGGTTGCCATTTCCTTCTCCTAAATTATATTAGGTTGGTGCAAAAGTAATTGCAATTTTACTCTGTTGAACTTTGCTGTTTGATATGGGAATACATTCTTAAATGTGGTTGTGTTATGCATCGTTTTGATGTGCATTTCTCACTTTTTTTTTTTTGCTAATGACTTATTACTTGCTGTTTGTTTTATATTTATTTTAGACTTCAGAAATGATGTTAGACAAAAAGCAAATTCAAGTGATTTTCTTGTTCAAATTCAAAATGGGTCGTTAATCAATGGAGACAACTTGCAATTTCAGCAATGCATTTGGCCCAGGAACTGCTAACAAATGTACCATGCCATGGTTGTTCAAGAAGTTTTGTAAAGGAGACAAGAGCCTTGAAGATGAGCATAGTGGCCAGTCATCGTAAGTTGACAATGACCAGTGGAGAGCAATCATAGAAGCTGATCCTCTTATAACTACAGAAGAGGTTGCTGAAGGACTCACCATCAGCCATTCTAGGGTCATCTGACGTTTGAAGCAAACTGGAAAGGTGAAAAAGCTCGATAAGTGGGAGCCTCATGAGCTGACAAAATTTAAAAAAAAGTCACTTTGAAGTGTTGTCATCTTTTGTTCTACACAACAACCTATGAACTATTTCTTGATCAGATTGTGATGTGCAACAAAACGTGGATTTTATGTGACAACTAGCTCCATGGTTGGACTAGAAGCTCCAAGGCACTTCCCAAAGCCAGACTTGCAGCAAACAAAGCTCATGGTCACTCTTTGGTGGTCTGATGCCTGTCTGATCTACTAGAACTTTCTGAATCCCAGAGAAACCATTATGTCTGAGAAGTATGCTCAGCAAATCAATGAGATGCACCAAAAACTGCAAAGCCTACAGCCAGCATTGGTCAACAACAGGTTAATGGGCCCAGTTCTGCACAACAAGGCCCAACCTCACATTGCACAGCCAACATTTCAAAAGTTGAATGAATTGGCCCAGGTACAAAGTTTTGCCTCATTTGCCATATTCACCTGACCTCTCGCCAACTGACTACCAATTCTTGAAGCATCTCAACAACTTTTTGTAGGAGAAAAGCTTCCACAACCAGCAGGAGGCAGAAAATGCTTTTGAAGAGTTCATTGAAATCCTGAAGCACAATTTTTACACTGCAGGAATAAACTTATTTCTCGTTGGCAAAAATGTATTGATTGTAATGGTTCTTATTTTGATTAATAAAGATGTGTTTAAACCTAGTTATACTGATTGAAAATTCAGTCTGAAACCACAATTACTTTTGTACCCAGTTGGTGTCTTCAAGTGCCTTTGAAACCAACAGAACACATCTCTGTACTCAGTAGAGTGCAGGTTTTTCTTCTTGGTGCAGAAGGAATTCCACAAGAGTCAGAGTAATAGGTAAGGAAAAGAGTTTATTAGTATAGCACTCTTGTGAGAGAGATACAAGCTGGTGGTCAAGGGAGTGGCTTACCAAGAACTTAGCAGGTTGCAGGTTTGTAATCAAAGGTTAAGTGGGCAGGGGAAAAATCCCCTTTTTCCTCATTCTTGAGTAAACATCATGTTTCCATCATCAGCTCCTCCTCCCCATCCAGTTGGGGAGTTTTCTTGTCCTTATCTGGTCAAACTGGGACTGTCATTGCACAATGGAAATGAGCAAAAAGGCAGGGACATATACTAAAATATGGTAGATTGTCTTGGGTTTCAGTGTATAGTCACCTTCCCCTGTTTTTGTTTTTAGTGTGCACAGAGAAGCGTGTCCTGAGAATTATTAGCTTGCCGATCTTACTGGGCAGGATGGGGGTCTCAGTCCACCATTGTTTTATTGTTTTGGGGGGCTTGCCTCATGCTTGCATGGTTTTATTGCTAAGCAAACATGCTTGGTTGTGTGGTTAAGTTAACCTGCTTTCCTGCCTGGTCTTTAACAAATAGGCATCTCCCATACTTTCTCCTTTACTTCTGATCCCTTAATGGGATTAACTATTTAATCACCTACCTTGTTCCTATACTCTGTCCCCATCACCTTCAAATATAGGAGGTAAAAACGACTAACTCACAAAACATGAGAGGAAGAAAGCTTTCCAAGGATTAAATTAATCACCAAGTAATTTGTGTAAAACTTTAAGTATATGAAAAATTCAGAGAGGGGAGGTTTTAGTGTAGAAAGAGCAAGTTAGAAACATAATCTGGACTTGAGTTTGGCCTCGAAGGATATGTAGACCTCATGCAGGCAGAAATTAAGGGAAAGAACTTCCTGTGAAGTTCGGATCGCAGCAGCGGTAGAGGTTTACTGTGGCTTGTTGGAGACCCTGCAGATACCTGTGATTCGCACCTGGGAACTAGTCTGTGTTACTGGTGAAGGCATTAGCCAGGACTCCGAGCCTGCTGATGTTTTTTCCTCCCCTCCTCATCTCTGCTGCTTATGCAGAAAGGGGAGACGTGCTGATTAGAGGAGAATGTGGTAGTTCACACAATAGACGAAAGAGCTAAACAATTTAATGTCCGGAAGGACAGAAACTGGAGGATTTCTGGAGGCCTGAGCAAATGGAACTTAGCTTTCAAGCTATCTTGGTTTCTCCCCATGTGATGACTTCATTCTCAGACCAGTTTCCCCACTCCACAGAGTAGGTGACCCCTGGTAGCTTCTTGCTTACATCCTAGAAACTCCCTTGGTCCTTCTGTTCAAAATATCTCACAGAAGGCCTCTGAATAGCCAAGGGACCAGCTTGTTACTAGAAGAGGGAATAAGGTCCTGGGCAGACAAAAAAAATGAAGATATCCAATAAATGGATGACTAGAGGGCCATTTTCTTTCAGCTTATGTGTATGAGTTTTGGTGAGAATTTATCCTGAAGCAAAGCCTTATACATTGAAAACAGGATGGCTAGGTGGGAGTACAAAAAAAAAAAAAAAGAGAGAGAGAGAAGCTACAGAGCAAGTGTTCTCAGAGTATGGTTTCTAAATCAGCAGCAGCATCACCTGGAGCGTGTGAAAAATAGAAATTCTTGGGCTCCACCCTAGACTCACTGAATCAGAAGCTTTGGGGGCAGCTTACCAACCTGTGTGTTAACAACTGTCCAGGTAATTCTGTTGCCTGCTATAGATTGATCCTAACATAACAAGCCCATTTAAAAAGTTAGGAGCTTTTTACTTAACATCTTGAGCAATTTATTTAACATCTTCATACTTTCAAGGTAGGTGCTGATATTAGTGCTTTCCTCACAGAGTTTAGAGGATTAGCACAAGAATGCTTGTAACCGTATCTGGCACAAAATAAACATTATTTAATTTTTTCTGTTATCATTGTTAGAACTTGATGTTTGAAAGAAAGATACATATAAAAGGAGATTTCCAGTTCTGGGAAAAGTACACATTGTCTCTTACTGATGGATCAAATTGTCAATGTTATTCTTACATTGATCTTACAGAGTCAAGCTGTTCAGAGGAATCACCTCCTGGCTCCCATAGTATTGATTCTTTGCTTTTCAGTTGAAAATTAGTGTTATTGCTATTTTGCTTAAAGAATACTTTCACATTGTCCTTCACTGATAAATAATTTACCTTTACTGAGCCTCTTTCCTGATGATAGTTTCTGTGATGATTAGAAATAACATATGTAAGGCTTTTTACCATATATTATGTGTTCAGTGAATTTTTTCTTGTTGTTTAGTCACTAAGTCATGTCCTATTCTTTTGTGAACCCATGGACTGTAAGCCCACCAGCTGCCTCTGTCTATGGGATTTCCCAGTCAAGAATACTGGAGTGAGTTGCCATTCCCTTCTCCAGGGGATTTTCCCAACTCAGGGATCAACTCAGGTCTCTTGGCAGGCAGATTCTTTTACCACTGAGCCACCTGGACGCCCTCAGTAATATATACATATCTATATATATGTACTACTACTACTACTACTAAGTCGCTTCAGTCGTGTCCGACTCTGTGCGATCCCACAGACGGCAGCCCACCAGGCTCCCCATCCCTGGGATTCTCCAGGCAAGAACACTGGAGTGGGTTGCCATTTTCTTCTCCAATGCATGAAAGTGAAAAGTGAAAGGGAAGTCCCTCAGTCGTGTCCGACTCTTCGCGACCGCATGGACTGTAGCCCACCAGGCTCTTCTGTCCATGGGATTTTCCAGGCAAGAGTACTGGAGTGGGGTGTCATTGCTTTCTCCGCTATATCTATCTATCTATCTATATATATGTATATAACTGAGTATATATATTCTTTTTCATCTTCTTTTCCATTATAAGCTGTTACACGGTATCAAATATAGTTCCCTGTGCTATATAGTAGGCCCTTGTTGTTCATCTATTTTATATATAGTACAATGTATCTGTTAATCCTAAACTTATGCCCCTGTCTTCCCTTTCGGTAACCATGTTTGTTTTCTACATCTCTGAGCCTGTTTCTGTTTTGTAAATAAGTTCCCTTGTCTCATTTTTTTAGATTCCACATATGAGTGAGATCATATGATATTTGCCTTTCTCTGATTTCCTTAGTATGATAAGCTCAATGGCATTGTATCACTCCTTTTTGTGACTGAGTAATGTTCCGTTGTATAAATGTACCACATCTTCTTTATCCATTTGTTTGTCAGATATTTAGATTGCTTCCATGTCTTGGATATCGTAGTGCTGCTACAAACACTGGAGTGCATGTAGTTTTTCAAATTAACATTTTTGTCTCTTCTGAATATATGCCCCAGAAGTGGGATTACTGGATCATATGGTAACTCAGTTTTGCTTTTTAGGGAACTTCCATACTGTTCTATGTAGTAGCTGTATACCAATTTATATTCCTACAAACAGTGTAGGAGAATTCCCTTTTCTCTGCTCCTCTCCAGCATTTATTATTTGTAGACTTTGTGATGTCTTTCTTCTTACTCTTATCTTCCTTTCTGTACATCGCAACAAAGGCACCAATAGTACTGGACCCAATGCAATGCAAGTTCTAAAATATTGTGTTTGTAAAAGTGAAAGTGTTGGTTGTTCAGTCATGTCCAACTCTTTGCAACCCCACATACTGTAGCCTGCCAGGCTTCTCTGTACATGGAATTCTCCAGGCAAGAATACTGGAGTGGGTAGTCATTCCCTTCTCCAGCAGACCTTCCCAACCCAGGTTTCGAACCCCAGTCTCCCGCACTGCAGGCAGATTCTTTACCATCTGAGCCACCAGGGAAGTGTTTTTTATTATAATATAAAAATTAAAAAAAATCAAAGACATCTAGTATTTATATATGCAAAGAAAAGCCAAGCTCAGTTTAATTTTTCATGTATTTTTATTTACCTGTTTTCAATCATAAATATTTTCCTGAAATAAATTAGAACGACAGAGTCCAGCATTGGTCATTTATATCAAAATAGGTTGACAGTCAACTCCTGATAAGTCTTCAATTAATTTTTTATCCATGGAATTTTCTCAACTCTAAGGGTGTGTTTTTTTTTTTTTTTTTAATTGAACCTAATGCCCTTTTTCCTACCTGAACTTAAATCATTGAAGAGAGTTGAATTTACTCTGAAGAGACAGGAGTGGCCGAAGGAGCTGATGGTGACTGGTGTGAAGCCTGTCCCTGGCTGGTCACCCCTAGCTTGCTTTCTGATGCCACTCTCTGCCTCTTGTGCCTCACCACCTGTGGTATATGGCATATGGTTGCCTCTGGCATTATAGGCAAAAGGCAAATCTTTGTTGAGTTAGCAAGTGAAACCCACTTAAAGATTTTTTTTTTTTTTTTTTTTTGTAGCTCATAGGCCTTTGAGGGAAGATAGTATAAAAGATGATATCTTCCCAAGGGGTCCCAAAGTCATATTTAAAGTTTGAAGGAAAGACGACTTTGCCTTTATGGCTGAATAACTATTCCTTAGGTGAGGAAGACAGCTAAAAAGGTAAAATAACTATAGAATTTGCTCAGTGAGGAGCTATCACACCTGGTAAATGGCTTCCCTAAGTCCAAGGCCTCCCCTCCTCTCTGTTAGAATAATGAGCTCGTGAATACCGCTTGCCAGGTGGGTATAAGATACTTCTATTATCACCACAGCTATCTCTTTTCATATTCATTTTAACATATCTTCACAAGCATTATAATTTGCCTGCCTGATAAAGAAGTGTTAAGAGAATCTTACTCTTTATTTTTTTAGTATAAAAGAGGAAAAATGTTCAATCCCTTTTGAAAGGTTATGATTCAGTTAGAATTATATTAGGAAGCATATACTCAGGTATCTTAAATCCTTCTTTTTGATGATGGCGTTATTTTTATTCCAAGGCTAAATTTTTAGAATTCATTTTTTAACATGTTATATTACAAACTGATAATATAATATCTCTATCATGGCATATCTTTAAAAAAAATGAAATACCAGTTCTCAGATACAACCTTAGAGTATAGTAAAAATGAATTGTTAACTTCAAGATTTTTCTATAAGTTAATTTTTGGTCATGATAATAGAAAGTAACACCTATGATAGATATAATTAGCTCTACCAAAATTTGAGACTGAGAAAAGTATATTAAGAAGATATTTCATTAATAATGTCCCATTAGCATACTTAAAATTTAAACCCTATTTCATTACACTAGAGATGTCTTTTTATTAAGATGTTCTTTAAGAGGGTCAGCATATCTGTGTGTTTGTAACTGGGAGTTAAACCAGCATAAAGCAAAAGTCAGCTGAGAAAATACTCAGAGATTTGTCCTGCGTACATTTCTCAATTTTGGCTGAATTCAAATGTAAGCCATTCTTTGATTAGCATCTTCAAATAACAGTGGCTACATCAGGAGTCAGATCCTCTCTCTCATGTTCTCAGTCAGGGAAACAAAATAACAAAGAGAGAAAATAGGAGAGGGACAGGAGTACTGTACCTACCCTTGGCAAATGGATGAGAAGTCTGATCCCTTGTTGTTGTAATACTGACAGCTGTTGCCAGAGAAGAAGAAATGGAGTGTGGGAGAATTTTGTTATCATTTAGCAGTACATTTAGCAGCACCCAGTGGAGCCGGCGTTGGCCCCAAAATCATAGAAGGGTAATAATAGAAGCAGATTCTTTTTAGTTTCTCACTGACCCAGAAGAATAGCTTCAAGATGACTTTATCTCCACCTGTTTCAGCCAGTGGTATGTGAAGCAAGAAGGTATTTGCTGTGTGCCAAAGGGAATAGCAAATCTCCAAGTCACGTGTGGGCTGAGGGTAGGTTGTGAGCATTTATTCTGTCCATAGGCCTACTTGTCTTAGACCATGATTACCAATCCTGTCAATGGATGCACAGCTAAGCATAACAACTCTTGGCCTAAAACAGAGAAAGAAGATACAGAAAATGCAGATATGGCCCGCACTGCTAGTATTATACTAGCAATTCAATCTTTTCTAACCGAGTGACTTGGTCATCATGTCTCAAAGCAGTGGCCACTTAGTACTAATCTGTGTGTTTATCTAAGTTCATGAGCAGCAAGAGGGTTAGTTATTATGCCTCAGTTTATTCTCTCACCATACCCAGAGCCTGTGTCTTAGTGGGCAGAGTGGTCTCTGTAAATCTTTCGAGACCTTTTATCATACAGAAAGAGTGATGAGATTATGAAGTAGAAACCGAAGTTAACCCATTCTTCTTGCAAGGGGAAGTAGAAATTTCTAGAAGATATTATAATACAAGTCTCCTCAGTGAGAGGAAGATCTGGAGAGCTGCTCATCCGACTTCTCCTCAAGTCAGGTAAACCAAGGCAGAGGGCCTTAACCAGGTTATCAATGAAAACCAAAGGCTTCAGTGGATCTGGGAAACTCCCAGAATTACATGCAAGGCATTGTTTCTGTGAACGTAGGTGCATAGCTTTGGAGGTTCTAAAAAAGATGACCACACACACGGAAACAAAACCAATGTTTTGAAGGGTCGACACAGCTAAGCAGCAGTGGAAGGTCTTAAAGTGGATCTAAGATCTTAGAGTGGACCATTCAACTTTATCAATGTTCAAGCTTAGAGATGGAGCCTACTAAATAACAGCAATATTTAAAGTAGTTTACAGGTCTTTGCTTATGGTTCTTTCTCCCGAAGATATTAAAATTAAAATTGGCATATTTTATTAAATATGACTGCTAAAATTGGCATTTAATGGTTAATATTAAATTCATTTACTATTAGTATTTTACTAAAGTTTTTTTTTTTTTTTTTAATGGCCAGGAAAAAAAGTCAAATGAAGTTAAGAGCAGTTGGTATTGTCTCTGACACTTAACCAGTGTTTCTCATTTTGAAGTCATTCATCACGGTAGACACTATGATAAATACTGGGAATGCAAAATAAGGGGAAAAATCTCTGCCTTTCAGATTAAAGTTTGAGGAGACAATGCTCAAACTAATAATTATAAACCATATATCAAGTGCTGAAATAATGGTACGTGCACTGAAATAGGGAGGATCACAGAAAACAGGCAACTCAGCTGGCCTAGAACCTGAGGCCAGGCTTCTCAGAGGAGGTGGTAATAATGTCATACATTTATACAGCCCTTACTAGCTCTCAGGAACTGCTCTTGTATTTACTCAGTTAAACCTTCTACGCTAGTGCAGCATAAAGATATTAAGAAAGTTAGTAGAGAGCAGGGTCAGAATTTGAATCCAGGCCCTCAGATCTCACAATTCCTTGTTAACTACTCGACTATGCTACCTCTTGGGACTTCCCTGGTAGTTCAGACGGTTAAGTGTCTGCCTACAATGTGGGAGACCCGGGTTCAATCCCTGGGTTGGGAAGATCTCCTGGAGAAGGAAATGACAACCCACTCCAGTATTCCTGCCTGGAGAATCCCATGGATGGAGGAGCCTGATAGGCTACAGTCCATGGGGTCGCAAAGAGTCAGACACGGCTGAGTGACTTCAATTCACTCACGCCACCTCTTATGCTTCTTGTAGTGGTGCTAGAAATAGCAGCATGCCACGTGGAGGGGACTTCCCTGGCGGTCCACTGTGGAAGACTTTGCCTTGCAAGGCAGGGACTGTGTGTTCCACCCCTGGTTGGGAAACTAACCCATGCTTCACGGCTAAAAAAACCAAAACATCACATGAAAACGATAACAAATTCAATAAAGACTTTAAAAATCGTCTGCATCCAAAAAAAAAAAAAAGTTTTTAAAAAAGATGGGGGAAGAAGCAAAAGTAGGGAAAGAGCTAAAGAGAGGGGGAGCCCAACCTCCAGCTTCGAAGAGTTTGAACATTTCCTAATCCAGATTCAGTTAGCTTTTTGAGGCTCAGCTTTTCCCATAGTTCTTTTTTCATCCTCTCTCCATGTAGAAGAGGGGTCCTGAAGTTTATGTGCGGGGCATCTCAGTGTTCACATATCCAGATGTTCACGTATCCCTTGGGTCTGGTTGTACTTTAACTCAACTTCAAAGTTATTCACTTCCTCCTGTTAGTCCTCCATTCACGCAGTTTATTTTAAAGTTTTGTTTTACCCTATCTGTTTTGGGTGGTACATATAGAAACTTTGTCAAAAGAGATGAGATATTGAATTCAATTTTGAAAAGTAAGGTAGAAATATTCTTTCTCTCTGTCTCAAGTGCCTCCCTAGCCATATAGATGTGGGGAATACATAAAGTTATGAAAATAATGCCGTGGGAAGGGCGGGAGGGAACAGCTTTGATTTCTTCTTGGTGAGTGTGACAAAAAACCATGCCTGCAGGTCCTCCGTGGTTTCCGTCTACTAACCAGGCTCCTGTAACGAAGGGATATAGGGTTTGCATCCTGTCTCTTCCCCTGCTGTGTGGCTCCTTGGAACAGGTGCTCAGAGAGGCACAGGGCTCCTTCTGGCCGCTGGAACTCTAGAGTGGTCTCTACAGCCTCGCCTGCTCTCAGGAAGTGACTTGGGTACTGGGAAGGTGCTGCTTGTTATCTGTTCCGAAGCAGTGTCTGCTGACTCCTTGTTGCAATATTGTTAAAAAGTTCTCTTCACTGGAACAAATATCTTCCATTTGGATTATGTCATGAATTTCATCCAGCAAAATGAGACTTTCATAATAGCTTTTGTGTGTCGCCTCTTTTTTTAACATCGCTTGTCTGGTGGCACCAAGAATACGTCCTCGCTGAAAATGGATCCATTTACAGTCAATAATAGGGTGGCTAGTGTTCGTTTTTCTTGGGAAAACGAAAATGCGCACCTTTTATCCTATTATACTGATCCACCAGCTTCAGATTATCTGATTTTGCTAGCTTCTCATTTTCTCCTGTATCTTAATGCTATCATTAACAAGAATTCTGTTGCTAATGGTTTTGGAAAATAATATGTGTACTTTGAGCTGTAACCTACATTTTTATGGTCTGTCTGATTTAGCTGGACTTTGATATTTATTCCAAAAGCTGCTCTGTTGCAGATCAAATGTGAGGAGCTTTAATGTCCTAGATTTATTTTCAGTGTCCTTATTTTTGCTACAAGATAATGGAGTTAATATTTTAACTATTAGTTACTGGGTGAAAAACACTTCTAAGGATATAATTTATAGCATATATCCTCTGAGTGATATATCTGTGTGTGTGTGTGTGTGTGTGTGTGTGTGTGTGAAGTGAAGTGAAAAGAAGTCTCTCAGTTGGGTCCGACTCTTTGCAAGTCCATGGACAGTAGCCTACAAGGCTCCTCCGTCTATGGGAATTTTCCAGGCAAGAATACTGGAGTGGGTTGCCATTTCCTTCTCTAGGAGATCTTCCCAACCCAGGGATTGAACCCAGGTCTCCCACATTATAGGCAGACGCGTTACTGTCTGAGCCACCAGGGAAGTCCGTGTGTATGTCTCTATGTATGNATACTGGAGTGGGTTGCCATTTCCTTCTCTAGGAGATCTTCCCAACCCAGGGATTGAACCCAGGTCTCCCACATTATAGGCAGACGCGTTACTGTCTGAGCCACCAGGGAAGTCCGTGTGTATGTCTCTATGTATGTGTACATAAGGGGCTTCCCTGGTGGCTCAGTGGTAAAGAATCTGCCTGCAGTGCAGGAGACCTGGGTTCGATCCCTGGGTCAGGAAGATCCCCTGGAGGAGGGCATGGCAACCCACTCCGATATTCTTGCCTAGAGAATCCCATGAACAGAAGAGCCTGGCAGGCTACAGTCTACGGGTTCGTACAGAGTCGAGCACGACTGACTCAACTAAGCAGCAACAGCTTGTGTATGTACATATAAATAGAAGAGAGAGGTTTTCTATTTTTAGAAACAAAAGGTCTATGAATATCTGTGAATGTTTTAATGATATTTTCTAAAATATAATTTTACTTTTTAAACACAAAAAAAATGTGTCTTAGTCTGTTGTATCACCATGCTTTATAAACTTTCCACTTCATCGTTGTTTTTATATCCTTTTGCACACATTTTCTATTTTAGAAATAATTTTGAAATCTATTTTTTCAAAATACTGACAAGAATGTATATATAATACTGTAATTGTTTATCTATTGACTTACATATTTCTTGTTTTGATGGGATTAAGTATGAAATCTTTTTGTTTTGTATTTTTCTTTGTTAGCTATTTCTAGGGATTGCATACATTTTTTTTTTAACTAGTAATTTTGAGTGTCTACTTTGTGCTGGATTCTTCAGATACTATAGTGAATAAAATGGACATAGTCCCTGAACTCAAGGAAATCATTTTACATTTCTGATGAGCGTGCCTAAAGAACTCTAATTATTCTTTAGGTATTTTTTCGAGGACAAGTTCTTCTTTTGCCCAGGGAAAATGTATACATACATAATAATTCATTTACCTTAGCAATTCCCAACAGACATTCCATATTTCTTCTAAAAAAATCATAAATAAATTTTGTGACCTTGGAAAATGTGGAGTTTTTTTTTGTCATTGATGTTTTATATCTGTAAATATGTTTTATATACATATAATAGCACCTCTTTAATTGACTTGCTAAGACTAAAATCCAAGTTTTCTAATGCCTAGAGAGTACTTTTCAACCACTAAGGTTTTTAATTAGATCCCTCAGGTAGTAGTCTCAAACTTTCCTGTGCAGAAAACTCACCTGGGGTATTTGCTTAAAAGAGATCTGGAGATGATCTAGGAATTTGCACTTTTAATAAAACACAAGGTCTTGGACCTCTGTGTCCTATGACAGCCATGGATGAACTTCAGGTGGTCCTGTTCAGCCCTGAAGCTACGACGACATGATTTTTTTTTTTTTTTTCAATTAGAGGGTCTAGGAGAATTTTGAAGACTTTCATTAGTTTCTCAGAAAAGCCTGAAAAATAACAAGATGCTATATGGCATCATCGACTCAATGGACATGAGCCTGAGCAAACTCTGGGAGACAGTGAAGGACAGGGAAGCCTGGCGTGCTGTAGTCCGTGGGGTTGCAAAGAGTCAGACACCACTGAGCGGCTGAACAGCAGCAGCAGTTGGGAGCAAGAGTTTATGAGTGGAAAAAGTAGCAACAAGAACCCACAAGGAAAGGCCTAAAATGGTGGGAAACACTACAAAGCAGCTGTAGATGCTCAAGTGGGACTGTAATCCAGACCCCAGAACAATGTCCCCTCCACTGCTGTTTGAGAAAACCCTAGAAATTGATTGACATGGTGCTGATTGACATGGCCATGCTTTCCGGGTGTTGACTGGTCAAAAGAGCCAGAGAAACATTAAATCTTTAATATTTTAAATTTATTAGAGAACTGCATAGACTTTGGTATACTAATTTGCATTGTGAATAACTTTTATTTTATATATTTTTTGGCCATGCTCAGTGGCTTGTGAAATCTTAGTTCCCCTAAATCAGGGATTATTGAACCCAGGCCCCTAGCAATTAAGAGAGCAGAGTCCTAACCACTGTACTATCAGGGAAGTCCTTGTGAATCACTTTAGAGAATATTTACTAGGTAGTAATTCCCGAATCTATCTGATCATAGAACCCCTTTCCAATGGTTATATCTTTTGAGAAATGCTTTTAACAGAGGGAAAGACACTAGTCGCCAAGTGCAGTGCAGAAATAAGTAACTGTCTTCAAAACCTTGTCACGAAGAAAAGTTGAAAATGTGTCCTTAATATTCTAAATGATAGAATTTTATATTTTAGAAAAAAATATTAAAATATATAGGGGGGAAGGGCCTTCAGCTATATAGTTATTTTTATTTTTTTACATGAACTTATTCATTGTTATTTGATGGTGAATTTAATACTGTCTTGCTCTAGAGTGAAAATTTAGTTTTTTTCTTTCTACTTTTCTTAGGATTTAGGAGAAATTTGTATTTCCTAAGAATCATAGATCTCATTCTATAATAAAACAATAATCCTTATTTCATACATTTTATAACTATAATTAGTGGCCAGCTAAACATAGTTGCCTGTGTATAAACATTTATGTCCCAGATTTCTTGAAGTAAGACAGTTCTACAGTGATAAAACAGAAAAACCAAATAGGTAAAGACCAGATCAACTTAAAGGGGGAAAGCAAACTCCTGGATTGATTGCATCCTGGTAAGATTTTATGGAGAGGTGATTTGGAGGAGAGGAGCAAATTGAAACTTGAAAGAAAGAAAAGGAGATTAATTCACTGAAGGCAAAAGCAGAAGGAACTTCTGCTGGGGAAAACCCCATTCTAGCATGGTTAACAGGGAAACATAGATATGCTTGGGCAGATAGAAATCATGAACTGAGGTGTGATGATTAAAACAGTGTTGTTAGATACTATGGGGAAGAATCAGCTTCAGCATCACTCCTTCCAGTGAATATTCACAACTGATTTCCTTTAGGATTGACTGGTTTGATCTCCTTGCAGTCCAAGGACTCTCAAGAGTCTTCTCTAACACCACAGTTCAAAAGCATCGATTCTTCAGTGCTCAGCCTTCTTTCGGTTCGGTTCAGTTGCTCAGTTGTGTCCGACTCTTTGTGATCCCATGAATCGCAGCAAGCCAGGCCTCCCTGTCCATCACCAACTCCCGGAGTTCACTCAGACTCACGTCCGTCGAGTCAGTGATGCCATCCAGCCATCTCATCCTCGGTCGTCCCCTTCTCCTCCTGCCCCCAATCCCTCCCAGCATCAGAGTCTTTTCCAATGAGTCAACTCTTC
>SJYX01010723.1:115244-148267 GCA_006410675.1 Oreotragus oreotragus
TATAGATTTCTGAATCTGACAAAAATCAAATGAGAAAAATAATAAAAACATAGAACAGATTAGAAAATTAAAAGTCAGAATGAAAGGTTAGATTTATTAGGAGGTAATGTGAGCCCTAAGGATCTAGAGGATTCTTAGATCTAGAGGATCTAAGGGGATCTTCTAGATGGAACTGATCGGATCAAAGAGAGATCTGAATAGAGAAATATGATGTTTTGATTTTTTATTGACTTGTTGGTGCCACAAACAGTTGGCACTTGGTGTTGGTACGCATCCATCATGCCTGGCTAGATTTGGCATCTCTTATCCACATCTCTTGTAGATCTTTCCCGAGATGTGGATTAAGAAACAGGGTGAACTCCAAAGTATCTAGATACCTATCCATTTTGATTCATCTTATGTTAGTCTTAGGCAAAGCTCTTGAAATAACTCAGTTCTGAGAACTTTATTCTTCTTAAGGGAAGCATAAATTCAAAACCTAAAATTGTATAATAGAGGTATTGTAAAGATATAGAACTTAAATAGCCAAGAATTAAAGCAAAGATTTGACATATACTGATTTCAGGAAAAAGGAAAATGAGAAAAACCTGGTTCAACAGCACTGGATTGAGATCAAGAAGTGTTGAGACTTGCAAATGATGTACATGAGAGCAATAATTAGGTTCACTGAATAAAATTAACAGAGAAAATATATAATTATTCCACAATATACTGAGCGAGTGAGTGAAAGTTTCCCAGTTGTGTCTGACTCTTTGTGACCCCATGGACTGTACCCTGCCAGGCTCCTCTGGCCATGGAATTCTCCAGGCAAGAAAACCGGAGTGAGTTGCCATGCCCTCCTCCAGGGGATTTTCCTGACCCACGGATCAAACCTGTATCTCCTGCGTTGCAGGCAGATTCTTTACCGTCTGAGCCACCAGGGAAGTCTTACCCCAAATTTGTCATCATCTAAACAGCATGGCAGATAAAAGAAACTTCAGTATCATATTAATAATACCTATTATAGAAAGACACTTGTGGGTTATCAAACATAGTATGTGGAAGGAAGTTTGAATGACTCTAATAAATGTCTAAGTATTAGAACATCTCTTTGTGAAATATGTGTTCTTCATTCATATGTTTTTGTAACAAAGCCAAGATTTAACCTGACATAACTTCATGTGAATGACTTCCTGAAAAGAATGATCTTGAGGGAAATCTTTAAGGAAAAATTTAAATCTTTTATTCAGTGTAGCCACATTAATCAATTCTTATCAAAAGACATGGCTTCTTAAATCCCAAAGGAAACGATTTTTGAATGATTAAAAAAATCAGATGAATCTTAGGTTATCCTGATAGTTAATGTTTTGCTTAGAAAACTTGTGTTGGGGAGAAGGTGGTTCAGATCAAGTCATCTGGTTTTTGTGTATTTGTTTTGATTGGAGCATATTTTGCTAATAAAGATCTTGGAAGGAGTTGCCTACTGTGTCTATGTAACCAAAACAATATGATGAAAAATAAAGGTTTTTTTTTATTCCTTGTCCAGATGTTTAAAAAATATCCAGGTGTTTAACATCACACAGAAAATATAAAGATGATTAGCCAAATGTTTTACTCTTTTACTTTGATGTTTACTACTATATTGTATATTTAGCCAAATTGGCAGTGCTTTTAGGAATCTGAATTTGACACAATAGATTTTTGTAGAGACACAAGACATGTTTTCTGAGAAAGAAAGGATATTTATTTATGATATTTACTTGCTTTTGTTTGGTCATGAGTCTATGGTTTTCTCGTTTGGTCATTTCAGAAAAATGATATGACATTATTTGACTGCTGTGGCATCTTCCTGTATTTCTTGTGGGTCATCTTATCTTACGGCCTCAGGTTTAATTTCTGGAGCGCTTCTAATACTCCTTCAGAATAAAGCTGTTCTTCGGGCAGTTCCTCAGATTTTCCAAAGGTGGCATCTGAGATTTATCTAAACCAGGAGGTTTCTTGGCCCTCATTTTTCCTTTAGCCCCAGCAATGACAAAGAGCAATGGCTGCTTCAATTGGATGTGAGAAGAACACTTAGGGTTTGTCTCAGAAGAATCAAAGATTTCAGCTCTTCTGAAAGATTGTTTGTACTCTTAGGGGGTCTTAAGAGGGGTCAAATGGCTTCTAAGAGTTCCTTAGCTAGATGGTTACGGGCTTGTATTAGGGAGGCGTATGTAGTTAAGGTAAAGAGGCTCCTAGGGTTTGTAAAGCTCATTACACTAGGACTTTCGCTGTTTCTTGGGCAGAGAGGTCGAAGGCTTCCACATTGGAAATTTGCAAGGTGGCCACCTGGGCTTCTCTTCATACTTTTCATAGTATTATCTCTTGGATGTAGTCTCTTCTACAGATTCAGCTTTTGGTGGGAGGTTGCTTATAAGCCAGAAAAGAACAGTGAAGAAAAGAAAGACTTGTAGTTCCCACTCAGAGCTGCCAACAAGGCAAGTTGCTTTGTAGTGCGCACAATGGGAGCCTATGAAGACCAATTTGGGTGTGAAAGTGGATGTCACAGAGAAGTACTGCCAACCTCTACTCTCTGTGAAAGAAAGCAGCAGTGTGGACGCTAACCAGAAGTGTAAAATGAACCACAGCGAACTCCACAGGGAGAGGCTGTTCTGCAGCTGGCATCCCTGTGACCCTCTGCACTCTACTGAGGGCCTTAATCTGGGCATGCTCTTAAAGAAACCACTGTTGATTGCATGCAAATAACTACACTTTAAAACAATGATCCAAAAAAGGGGTACCTTTTCTAGACAATGTTAATAAGTGTATAGCATGTCCAGTATTAATTTTAGATAGGTGAAATAATTTGTTGTTTCAAAGAGCTCATAACATTTGACAGTGTCAAATTCTGAAATTGACCATTTTGAATTCCAAACAAAAATAAAAATGCCACAATCTGTTAAAATCATGAGACATCCTACTAGTCTAGATTCAGTGTTACTAATTCTGCCTTAAAATAATCCTTTTGGCTTCTCTGTATAGGATTAAATTTTAAAAATCTTTTTAATTGGGAGGGGGGGAAGATTATGCTATATAGGTTATCATAATTACTCAATAATTCTTTTTCTATCTTACTATAGAATTGCTCACCAGCAAAAGAAGTCTTGGGAAGTTTATCTTATTTTTTAATTCATTTTGACCATAGGCAGATGGTTTTTGTAAACATCAAAGCCCATTACTTTGCGTGAATAACAATAAACATAATGTATTTGGAAATGAAATGATAAATACAAGATAATTAAACTTTTTCATGTTTTAAACTGTAGCTACACAATGACAAATAGTTATATCCAAGAATAGATCTGCAAAACTTGTACTTTGAATTAATGTTATTTTTCCAGGGTTAATATCTTTTACATCAGTTGTTTAGTTGTTTTTACTGTGGAAAAGTAAAGTAACATTAAGAATCCAAGTGTTACCTCTTCATGTCATTGACAACTTGATCTTTATCATTTTTTCTTTCTTAAAAAAATATTTTTTGAATGATAGTCCAGGCATACAGTAAAATTTTTAAGCAAGTTAAAAGAATATATGGTTAAAATGAAGACTTTTTTCCAATTGACTTGGAAAATCACACAAATCTTGTCATACTCTACAGAGATCCTTTTTTATTAATAATTATGTAGAAGCACCTCATATTCAGAAAGACAGCTGAATAGTTTTCTACTGCTGTATGTACCACAATCACCTACACCTTGCTTTTGTCCTCTTCATTTTGCGTCCACAAACGATGATGTGGCAAATTTCCTTGAACTGTGTCTTATGTGTCCTCTTGTATATCTGGACAGTAATTTTCTAAAGTGGAATTGCCAAGTAAAAAGCAGTGGTCATAGAGAGGATGAAAAGACAAGACATAAATTGAGACAAATATTTGCAAAATACACATCTGATAAAGGTCATGTATCCAAAATATACAAAGAACTCTTAAAATTCAACAGGACAACAAAAAACTCAGTTTAAAAATGAGCAAAAGCTCTGGAGAGCTCACCAAAGAAGATACACAGATGGCAAATAAGCATATGAAAAGATGCTCGGCGTCATATGTCAGCAGAGAAATGCAAATGGAAACAACGAGCTACCATTATGCTTGCTTCTACTAGAGTGGACAAAACCCAGAACACTAACACCACCAAATTCTAGCAAGGATGTGAAGCAACAGGAACTCTCGTTCATTGCTAATAGGAATGTAAAATAGTATATTCTGGATGGTTTAGCTTATAAAGCTAAATATTGTCTTACACGATCTAGTAATCACACCCCTAGGTATTTATGCAAATGAGTTGAAAACGTATGTCTACACAAAAACCAGCACATAAATGTTTATAACAGTTTTATTCTTAATGGCCAAAAATTGGAAGCAGCTAAGTTGTCCTTCAGTAGATCAGTGGATAAACTGCGGTATATTATTCAGTGATTTTTTTTAAAGAGGTATCAAGCCACACAGACACATGGAGAACTTAATTGCAACCTAAATGTATGTTGCTAAGTGAAAGGAACCAATTTGAAAAGCCTACATACTACACGATTCCAACTATAAGACAACCTGGTAAGCAAAAGTATAGAGACAGTAAAAGATCAGTGGTTGCTAGGGAGAATACAGAGGAGAGGAGAGGTATTACAGGTGGAGCACAGGTGACTTTCAGAGCAGTGGAATTAATATGTGTGATACTAATGGTGGATGCATGACATTGTGCTTTTGGCAAAACGGTAGACCTGCACAACACAAAAAAATGAACTCTAATGTAAATTATGGGCAAACGTAAAAAATTATTTAGCTAATAATAATCTATCAGTATTGGTTCATCGGAAAGCAAGCGAGTTCCAGAAAAACATCTATTTCTGCTTTATTGACTATGCTAAAGCCTTTGACTGTGTGGATCACAATAAACCGTGGAAAATTCTGAAAGAGATGGGAATACCAGACCACCTGACCTGCCTCTTGAGAAACCTCTATGCAGGTCAGGAAGCGACAGTTAGAACTGGACATGGAACAACAGACTGGTTCCGGATAGGAAAAGGAGTACGTCAAGGCTGTATATTGTCACCCTGCCTATTTAACTTCTATGCAGAGTACATCATGAGAAATGCTGGGCTGGAAGAAGCACAAGCTGGAATCAAGATTGCTGGGAGAAGTATCAGTAACCTCAGATATGCAGATGACACCACCCTTATGGCAGAAAGTGAAGAGGAACTAAAGAGCCTCTTGATGAAAGTGAAAGAGGAGAGTGAAAATTGTCACCCTGCCTATTTAACTTCTATGCAGAGTACATCATGAGAAATGCTGGGCTGGAAGAAGCACAAGCTGGAATCAAGATTGCTGGGAGAAGTATCAGTAACCTCAGATATGCAGATGACACCACCCTTATGGCAGAAAGTGAAGAGGAACTAAAGAGCCTCTTGATGAAAGTGAAAGAGGAGAGTGAAAATGTTGGCTTAAAGCTCAACATTCAGAAAAGAAAGATCATGGCATCTGGTCCCATTACTTCATGGGAAATAGATGTGGAAATAGTGGCTGACTTTATTTTTCTGGGCTCCAAGATTGCTGCAGATGGTGATTGCAGCCGTGAAATTAAAAGATGCTACTCTTTGGGAGGAAAGTTATGACCAGCCGAGACAGCATATTAAAAAGTAGAGAAATTACTTTGCCAACAAAGGTCCATCTAGTCAAGGCTATGGTTTTTCTAGTGGTCATGTACGGATGTGAGAGTTGGACTATAATGAAAGCTGAGTGCCAACGAATTGATGCTTTCGAACTGTGGTGTTGAAGAAGACTCTTGAAAGTTCCTTGGACTGCAAAGAGTTCCAACCAGTCCATCCTAAAGGAGATCAGTCCTGAAGGAAGGACTGATGTTGAAGCTGAAACTCCAATATTTTGGCCACTTGATGCGAAGAGTTGACTCATTTGAAAAGACTGTGATGCTGGGAAAGATTGAGGGCAGAAGGAGAAGGGGATGATGGAGGATGAGATGGCTGGATGTCATCACCGACCCGATGGACATGGGTTTGGGTGGACTCCGGGAGTTGGTGGTGGACAGGGAGGCCTGGCGTGCTGTGGTTCATGGGATCGCGAAGAGTCAGACATGACTGAGCAACTGAACTTAACTGAACTGATTGGTTCATCAGTTGTAACAAATATCTCACCCCAAATTAAGATGTTAACAGTAGGGGAAACTGAGGGCAGAGTGAGAGGAAATATATGGGAACCTTGCTGCTCAAATTTTCTAGAAAACTAAAACTGCTCAAAAAGCTAAAGTCTATTCATTTATTTTTTTTGGTGGCTCAGCGGTTAAAGCGTCTGCCTCCAATGCGGGAGACCCGGGTTCGATCCCTGGGTCGGGAAGATCCCCTGGAGAAGGAAATGGCAATCCACTCTAGTATGCTTGCCTGGAGAATCCCATGGACGGAGAAGCCTAGTAGGTTACAGTCCACGGGGTCGCAAAGAGTCGGACACGACTGAGCGACTTCACCTTCACCCTTCATGGGCATTGAGATATAATTCTGAGCCAGTTTGTCATATCTATTTCAACTAACAGTATTTTTGTTACATAGAATTGTTTTACAACTTCTCTGTGCTTCTGAAAATCTCTACCTTATATCTTGAAAAAAAAATTCCATATTTTCTTTAATAACCTTATAGTTTCATTTTTCTTTTTTTAAAAGTCTGCTTAATCTGGATTTTATTTCAGCACTGAAATTGATCCTTATTAATGACATTATCTTCTGCAAAAAAATATAATAAAACATAAGCCACAGAGAAAGCATTTTAGGTTAAATGGTATAACACTGATGTAAAACCTCATCTATGTTGTGATGTGTGTTGAGAAATGAAGCAGGATTCCTCAACTGCAGTCCATGGCCCCTCAAGGACCATGAATGTGTTTTACAAGATGGCTTGGGGATTTCCAATAGCATGTGTGAGTGTGTGTGCGTGCACACAGTCATATTGTGCATTTTGGATGAAGTGTTCTGTCACTTTAATCAAGTTCTCAGAAGCGTTCGCAAATCCAAAATGATTTAGAAACCCGAGAGTTGAGGGAAACTTTTCCACAGAATAAACTGACAAAATTTCTCAAAAGGATGTTACCAACTACCAGATGGAATATTTACCTCTTAAGAGAATGTTTCTGTGAATTGTATTACTTAGGAATCATTCATAGTTAAGCTTATAGAACCATATTTAGAAAAACCAAACCAAAAAACCCACATATTTTCTTCATGACTATACTTTTCAGGAGGAGCCCTACTGATAAGAATCACTGATATTTGGAGATTTGGTTTGCCCTGGATGTAAGGAGAAAGTGCCTCTTATGATGATTAAAATAAAAGAATAATTAATCATGGTGTACCATTCATCATCATATATCAAGTCTAAGTGAAACCAAAAGATAATTGCTAAGTCATTTCATATCAAATTAAAGTATAATTGCTAGAACCATAATAGAAAATGGAAATACTTCTTTCGGGCATATTTATTCATTACATTTTGGTATATATATTTTTTTTACCATGGAAAGAATTTTTTAATTATAAAAAATGAAAGTTGAGAAAGTATTTCCATTTTTTTTTAGTTTCCATTTTAGAAGCTAGAGATCATTTCTTATCTGACTCAGTGTTTGTGTTTTTCCAATGAGTTATTAATAAATTCGTTAAGAGTATAACTTTTCTTGATATTTTGGTGTTTATCCACATGCTTTTGTTCTCTTGCTTCCAAATAAGAAATAGTAATGTGTTAAGGAAGACCACCAGCTTTTAAAGCATTACTTTCGAATTTAACATTTTAAATGAACAAGGAAATTAATATTCAGTTTGTACTCAATTTATCCTACATTATTAACATAAAAATGAATTAATTATAAAAAGATATGATTTTTACAGATTATATATACCTGCATGGTACATCAAATATGAATATAAATTCCATCAAGTTGTATGTATAGAAAAGAACTCTGTAATTCTGTCATTATCATAATGGAGATATCACCCTACATGTTTTGGACTGTGTTCTTTGTATCTTGATGTGTGTGTGTGTGTGTGTGTGTGTTTGTGTATACTGTGGATAGAGCTTTTGTACATAATTAGTAACTTTAACCTACTGATCACAATGGTTTGTTTTCCTTAATGTATATTTGTGTTTGTTTCCTTTTCTATTTCATAGGAATTTTGGAGACATCCAGTAGAGAAGCTGTTGTAGAGAACCCTAGAACAAATGAGACCAGTATTACTTCAGAGCAACTGCTACCAGTAACAGAGGTAGGTGAAGACAAATGAGTGGAGGATTTCTATTCATGTGCAATAACATTCTCATTTTCCTGTGACTCCTTTATGAATCAGAACATCTTGATTTTTACCCTTTGCCACTAAAAAAAAAAAAATTGGCTTACAAATTTTGATGAAAATTGAATTTAGTGGGAACCCTGCTCTGTTGCACGGTGTGTTCCATGGCAGCAGTAGGGAAGAGATCTTTGTTCTCATCCCAACTCAGGGACTATACCTTGAGAATTTGGACTGTAGACAGCTATTGAAAGGTGACAAAGTGGTAATTAAAAAGGGAAGGAACAAGGAGAGAATAGTTTGAACTGGCCTCTTATTTTCGTGTGCGCCACAGGTCCCTGTTTTTTCTCAGATCCATCACCACTCTTCCTCCATTCCGTTCTGTAGTCTAGAGAAACACATCCTCCGGGTGTTCTTGCTTTCTGGACCTGGGAAGCTTTGGCCAGTGAAAAGCACTGAGGGAGACTGGAGGGGAGGTATTGGAGAAATCAGGGGACTTCTTCCGCTCGCTCTGCGTTGGGGAACATCTCCAGGAGTAGCTGTGGCTCCTTCTCCTCCTTGCTTTTCCCCACATACAGTCCTCTCTCTGGTTTCTGGTCCACAGGGCAGGTCGGCCTCTTTCACTCATTGTGACATTGTGGCATCTTTAGTGGCAGCATGTAGAGTCTTCTAGTGGTGACGTGCAAACTTTTAGTTGCATCATGTGGGATCTAGTTCCCTTACCAGGGATTGAACCTGGGTTCCTTGCATTGGGAGCATGGAGTCTTAGCCAGTGGACCACCAGGGAAGTCCCTATACATCGTGTTTTAATAAAAAATCAGAGTAGATATTAAGAAATTAGCATTCGGTAATAGAAGCCCTACCAGGGGCTTCCCTGGTGGCTCAGACGGTAAAGCGTCTAAAACGTCTGTCTACAATGCGGGAGACCCGGGTTCAATCCCTGGGTTGGGAAGATCCCCTGGAGAAGGAAATGGCAATCCATTCCAGTACAATTGGCCTGGAAAATCCCATGGATAGAGGAGCCTGGCCTTCTTCAGGGGATCTTCCCAACCCAGGGATCGAACCCGGGTCTCCTGCACTGCAGGCAGATTCTTTACTGACTGAACTACAAGGGAAGCCCCAGGCTACAGTCCACGGGGTCGCAAAGAGTCGGACACGGCTGAGCGACTTCACTTTCACTTTGATAGAAGAAAGGGATTCGATGGTGCGCTCCTTTGCACACAGAACAGAAAACCATATTATTTCTTCTTCTTTCTTGGATCAACTAGTAAATGTTCTGCATTCTAACTGGAATGTCTATGATTCTAAACATCAGAAGGGAAGAGTAGCAGTAAGCCAGTGATGTCTTATGTAAAGAAATAGACTTCTAGGAGGAGATTTGAGTAGTAAATGTTTTCAGTTTTCTTTTTAAGAGCAGCTATTAATGTTCCTGCTTTTCCATATTTTGAAAAGATACCTTCAAAGGTAGTAAAGTCACATATAAATGACCATGGACAAAGGTAATCTTTATGGCACACACACCACCCTCAAAGTTACCGTGACCATGGCAATTAATGGCAGTTTTCCCCCTAACATATTTCCCTGAGTGCATGAATGAATGATTTTAATGAATAGACATTCCCTGGTGGGGGAACAAAAAAGCAGAGTTTTATTGTTGTTGTTAATTTTTATGAACGTAGGTTCCTTTTCATATTTCTATCATAAATGTGTCTCAAGAAAATACCTATATGGCGTAGGACTACACATATGGCACTTGCAAAGTTTCACTTAGGAGAAAAGAAACTATATGAGCTGAGTAGATTGGTTGATTCATTTTATGTAATAAAAAGATGAGAGGTTTATCTTTAAGTAGGCTCTGTGATGCTAAAGGTCCAAATAAACTTTAGAAAGGAGATGAGAATTGCATCTTAATTATAGGCTTAATGAGAAGGAGAGCCACTTTTTCTGATTAGGGAGTTATGGAATCATAGAATTTTAGCTCTAGAAGATAAATCACCTTTATTTGTTCTGCATATACAAAATGCATTAGACTAATGTTTAGTGAGAATTTTGTATACAAGAAAATTAAGCTAATGATCATAATCTCAGTAATTTTAGACTGAAAGGAACTATAGAAATCACTCAATTCATCTCTTTTATTTTTCTGACAAAAAACTTGAGATCCAGAGAAATAAGTAATTCAGTTAGAAATATCAAGCCTAGAGTCTTCTGAAGTTGAGGGTAGGTAAATTATTGCTGTTAGCAAGATTACACTAAAGAAGGAAAAGTTTAGTACTAAGCATAGATTCCACCTACTATCCATAATGTATTTACACTTTAGAGAATATTAGAGGGCTTGGGGAAAATACCCATTTGTAAATATATTGCCACATGAGCCTTAGACCAAAAGAAAACCAAAAATAACACCGGCCTCCATGCCAGCCTTTCCCACTGCCCACATACAGAGCAATGCAAATTATTTTAATTCCTCATTTTTTGTAACAAAAGTAGTGATGCTTACCACTTTATGGGTGGAGAAACAAAATAAAACTCTACAGCAATAAAAATCTAGAAACATGCAGCGGTATATTTTCTTCAAGAAATTTATTTCTTATTGCTATTTTTTTTGGCTTGTCTGGATTTCTGACAGTGAAAAAGAAATAAAAGATTGAATATTAAATGCTGTCTTATGTCACAATACTTGTTAACAATAAACTATAAAAAAGACTATAAAAATCTAATTTAGACTTTATTAAATATATTGAATTTAAAGGTTGCTTTACGTGATAAATAGTAAGTAGAACTTTCAGCTCTCATAAAGATGGTTTTATTGAACTATATTTAAGAGATTAAATTTTGAAAAAAAGTTTTTTATTAAATCCACTGATGAATTAAATTGAAATGTCAGTATATTACTGTATATAAAAAATGCACATGTTTTGTATATTGCTTTATTCACTGAGTAATATTTTTAGGTTATAAGAATGGCTTTTACAGTTTATCAAAGAATACCTATATTCAACATGCTGAATGAAAGTAATGCTTTTATATCTATAACACTAGAAACACTTGTTGTTAAGATTAATATAACTGAATATAAATTTTTATTTCAGGCTACCTTATTAGATTTTGGCTGGAGAAGTGCATTTAAAAAAGTATCTCTTCCCATGGCACATAGTATAACAACAGCCATTGAAGATTTTTCTGAAAAAATTCTCCAACAGGAACAGAATGAAAGGTTTTCAACTGTGAGCTATGCTTTGGACCTTGTAAATGTCCTGCCAGTTTGGCAAGATAGCTATGTGGTTCCTGAAGCAGACCAACCAAAGAAAATTGCAAAGGCAAGTGTTAAATGAAATCCTTTCAAATTAGATTGGCATATGAGATTTTTCTTCATATAAACCATTGCAAAGGGAACCAACAGAAAAATGATGGGATCTCTTGGGAAACCCTTGGCACTTGACCTAGCACCAAACCTGCTGCCAACTTTTTGCTCCATGAATCTGAAGCAACTAAAGAGCGGGCCTCTGTGACTTCCCTTGGGAAACAGCCTGTTTGTGTGATACCTTTGAATGACCACCCCTTCCCCCAGGAGAAATTTAGGAGGTTGAAGGAGTTGTTGTCTTTTATTGGTTTGGGCAACCTTTAAATCTTGACTTACATCTTAGTAAACATTCCATTAGCATCAGTGTTACGTCTTTGTTTTGAGAGTCACAGAACATACTGAGAAAATAGGAAGTAGCTACGGAAATGGAGAAGTATAGTTACTCAATATTAAGTCTACAGTGGGCTCAGCAACTCATCACCTAAATGTTTTTGAAAGAGAGTTTTCGAAAGTGGCCTTAATCCCCCACTGCCACCTGAAGCTCCACTACATTCCCCAGAAACACTGTTGGCCTCTCTGGAGAAGAGGCAAGTGAGCCTTTTCATCCATCCATCCATCCATCATACCTCCTTTGCCATTAAGAAGGAGTAAATTCATAATAACTAGTGAAATGCTAGGCGCATCACTCCTAAAAGTTGCTGACTCTATCAATAAGAAAATGCTACATGAGATTGTTTCTGATGCCCATAGATTATTTAAGTTACACTGATACAGTTTCATTTATATGTGGTGATTAATTAAAAAACAAAACAAAACACTTTTATGACAGTTCAGCAAAAAAAGAAAAAAAAAACAGGAGTAAGTCAAAAATAATGTAATCATGGATACATACTTTCTGAGTTCAATTAACTACAAATAAAAGTATTGTCATGGAAAGCTATTTCATGAGTTTTTCATAATGTCTCTCTGGCAAGCATAAGGTTTGAAGTTTATATATAGAGAAGTATCATTTTGGTATTTCTTTATTTGACATAAAACATTTAACTTTCTACCACTGAGACATCGATTATTATAAAGTTGTGTCATTATATTTATGTTTGATGCCAAATTCATTATTTTGGAATTTAGTCTCCCTGTACATAAATTACATGGCACTGTCAGAATACAAATAACTCAGTGCTACATTTATTTCTCCCTAGTTTTGTTCTGACATCATGGAAAAACTTGACATAATGCTTCCACTGGCTCTGGCATGCAGAGATGATTCTTTTCAGGAAATTAGAGCAAACTTTGTGGAGGCCTGTTGTAAAGTGGCAACAGCTGTCCTGGCCAGACTGCAAGAGAGAAGCAAGGAGTTTCCCTCCAAAGCACCCCTGAAAAACCTACACGCGCTGCTCTCCACGGCTGTGTATGTCTTCCAGCATTTTATGCAATATGATCGTGTGATGAAAGAAAATGCTAAGAAGTGAGTGTCACTTACACTAAGTAGATGGCCAAGCTTGCAGAATCATCTATCTTTGGGTATCACAGAAGTGGAATCGTGAAAATGGTATTTGAGAAGCAGAAAGCAATAATAAACATGGGGGATTATTTTCATTTGTCTCGACTAGGGAATGTCAAAAAGGTAGAGCGTGGGTTCTATTAAAGCAGATACACAGACAGCAAGAAAGATAGGCATTCCTTCTGAAGGCCCACCAGGATGACCTTTGCATTTCCCAGACTCTCTAGTCTGGAGGAACTATTTTCAGCATGCTGTTATAATGTGACCAAGCAAAGCCTTTCCATTCCACAAGACCCGTTGTACAGATTACACTGAAAAGGAAAAATAAACTTCTCCCTGTCACACAAAACAATATTTGTGGAAAATGCCCTTCTCTCTGGTTCCTAGACCAACTAGACATTAGGAGCTGGCCTAGAGAAGAGATGCATTTCTGACTATTCTTGTGACCAAGGTAAACATATCTCAGAATGCCCGTTTCCTAGACGCTATCTTTCATGTGTGAAAAGGAAGCAGTGACAGTCTCAGTGCTCGTGTATTTGTGGTCCAAAAAGACCAGATGTTTTCTGGCTAGAGAACATAAATGATCAGATGTATAATCACATGGTCTATCTGGCTTTTCTTGTACTCTCTAGAAGACAGCACGGCCTTTTGCAAAGGGAACGTGTAGACTGGACACTCCAGTGTGAGCCCAAGAATCTAGTCTGTATTCCTTATTCAGCCTTTGCAGTCCCTTTCTAGTATGAGAGGAAGCATAAGAGAGTGTACTAAAAATAGCTAGAGATAAAAGTAAATTTGGCTTGATGTAGGATATGACTATGATAGTTCTTTAATTCCTTTAAGTAGTCAGATGTTGTGATTCATACTCAAATTTATAAACAAAACGTGCCAGCAATCCCTTTATTTCTGTAGAATATTGTAAAACAGTTTATGAGATAATTGACAGCTACAAAATTACAATTTTTAAAATAAAAAGACTGTGTTTGTGGGACGTGTGATAGCTTTATAAAAGTTGGTTCTGACAAATGCATGTTGTTCTCTGTAATAACGATAACCTAATGCCTAAATAACGCACTGATCTCTAATAGTAGGCTTACAAAGAATACTTTGATTTGTGAATGATGTATTGACAATGCAGTTTGTCTCGAGTTGAAGTGCATATTTGCGGAACAGCAGATGTACGTTTTCAAAGGACTTGCAAAACAAAGACCAGCTTTTTTTTTTTTTTCTTTTTGGAAAGTGAATGTGGATGCAGACTTCAGCATTGGGAGGAAATGAATGATTGATATCTAATAATCAAAACCATTTGTAGTACTGGAGATTGTTACCTCCTACTGCACAGGCTTTAAATCTCTGTCTCTTTGATCATTCCCTCTGCACAGACCCATATTCCTGGTGCCTGTCCAACGATACCAGGAATTCATCAGCAGTCTGCAGTTTCAGGTTACAGACTACTGCGTCAGAGTTTGTGGTACAAGCATTTTACAGGACGCTGAGAGCCACCATTGGGATGACTACAAAGCTTTTTATGAGGTGTGAAGTTACGTTTACTATCCCTCCTTTTTACACAAATATGTTTTACTGCCTACCTGCTTTCTGGCTAATTAGAAACATGAGCTTGGCATTACTAACACATGAAGGCTGTGAGGATAATATTTTTTAAATATTGAATTTATACTTGGAAAAACACGGTTCTTAAAAACCTGAAATAATTAGAACACTCCTTCTGCTTAAAAGTAAAAATAACTTAATTTGAGCTGCAGTGTTTCTGAGCTATATAATAGTTGGAATGTAATGGGATACGAGTAAAATTCAAGGAGAAAACAATGCCACAATATAATACTACAACCTTGCATTGTTTTCAAAGGGATCAGTAAGAGGTATCCTTGCACTTTTTTCTTGTTATATATTTCCATCTGTGTTTGATAAAGATTTTTTATTAAACAGCTTTATTCTTTTTATACTTGTTTTCTCTTATTGTGTTTTCTTATGAGTGAGCTTTAAGACCCATCTGATCATTTATAGCTTACCTATTTTCATTTAACCCATGTTTTGAAATCCCAAATTTCTACTGAATTAAAGCCTAATGATTCCTAGTGCCATGAAAACCTCGATCAATTAAAATTATTCATCATCAGGCTTCATTAGTTCCCCTTCCTCTGAATCCCATTGATTACACATAAACCACAGTATTTGAAAGCCCTTGAAGCGGATTTCAGAGCAGGGTGAAACATTTATAATATCTTAATCAAGATAATCAACATTTTCTAAATGTCATCAGTCAAGCCCACCTTCCGTAGTTTTTCCAACGTATGCCTTCCTCCAGACTGAAGCTTGTGATTTTGTTTCTTGATTGTCCTGCTAACTGTAGAGTATTGAGAAAAACAGAGCTGAGTTTTATTCAGTGAAGTCGCTCCTGTCACCTTGCTGACACCATGGCTCCATTTATGCCTGGGTTATCATCATAATAAATGTTGTCACAAGAGAGATGAGCAGCTTAGAAGCTTTTTAAAAGGGCTTTCCACGTTTTCTAAGACCATTTCATCTCTCCTTTAGAGGCCCTTCCCAGATACCTTTTCTCTCTGCGAAAGCATCTATATAGGGTGTTCCAAACCTGACGCGCTTCAGACAGCAGCGAGCAGAATGAAAACGAGAAAGTGGTACGGTGCAGCTGGTAGCCTGAGATAAGAATAAAAGTATTGGTCTCCCCTCTCCTGGCTGCGTCCCAGCTCCCTTCTTTGCCTTGAGGTAAACAGAGAGGTTGAAAATGAATCCATCTCATGTTTCAAACTATTTCAACGTGTCAGTGCACTGATGAGCAATTTTATATGATGTTTCCACTGAAGAACAGGTATCCTCTCACTCTCCGTCCAACACAGGGATATTATGTTTCCTTTCATGCAAATTGGGAGCTGGAAGAGTCCTACAGTATAAATAATAAGTAGATGCATTGAGAACCTGTTATTGAAGTTACCAAGTGTTTAAAAGAAAAAAAAAAAAAAAACCAACAAATTACCACATAACATTCAGCTCTTAGATCTTATGACAAGGCTTTAGCTTCCAAGACAGAAATAACGAGATAGCTAGCCTGTGATTACATGGTACTGTAGCTTCCATATACTTACATGGTCAGTAGTTACAATTTAATTGCAGAGTTAGCGGTGGTTATTTATGCTCAGAAAAAAATAAATAAATAAAGTGATACTGCTTTTCTGTTTACCAAAAATAAGAACCTTCTAAAAACAACACAGATTTTAAGCGGTTTTGATAACTGGAGTACCCAACATGGTTTTATCCTGTTTACTACACCCCTCTCTCTTCCTCTCCCCATTATTCCAGCTGATTTGTGAAACAGGACTGGTAGGAATGTTTGAAGGGGCGAGGCGATGAGATCTGCCCGACTGGAGGTGGAGGGTGAGATAGAGATCTCAGGGGATCCTATCACCATGTGCAGAGTGTAGTAAAGAAATAGAGTATTTATAAGATATGGAGCAATATTTGCTCATGTATTGTGATAACAAGTGAGCCCTCGATACATCATTTCCACTTTCTGAACTGTCAGGTTGAGAGAGCCAAAGAGTTCAGTATCTCTCTGATGAGGTGCTGGTCAGATGGCACAGTGGGTGTTCAAATTACATGTTTAAAATCAAGCCTTTAGTATACTTGACATCTGCTCAATTTTAGCAACTTGTGTTTTCTAATAGTCAGAGAATAAAGAATTGTCTGTTCAAAGATAATATTGAGTAGCTTATATAATAAAGCCCAGCTGCTTGTTTCCTGATATATAATCTAAATAAAAGTTCACATCTGTTTGTATTATAGCGGGTCTACAAAAATAACAGATGTTTACTAGCAGAATACTTTTGAAATGACAACAAATAGGGAAACAGGTCAGAAAAATAAATGAATCACATTTAATTTAATGAAAGCCCTTGCATACATAGAAACTATACACATTTTGAAGAAAATTGTGAGACAGATGACCAGTTTGGAATGTTTTTAAGTGAACATGAAGCTTATATTTTTAAAAGTCTTAAAAATAAGGATCTTTCACTTTTAGGGGAAGAAATAGGTGTACCTAAAGTTATTTTTATTTTCTCATTTATTGCTCAAAGGTGGCTATTAAGGAGACTAGTTTTTATATTTTGAAAAATATGAGAAATCATGTTGGCCATGTTATTATGCACACCCACTCACCGACATGAAGTAGGTATAAGTCATTTAGACCAGCCATGATATCAGCTGGATTGGTTTTGCTTTGCTTAACATATAACACAGAAAGTAATAAAGAAAATAAAATATTAAAATTCCTTTCTTAGCTGAGGAAATTTTGTAAAGTATTCTTTATCACAGAACACACAACAAAGAAAATATAAGAAACTATGATTTGCAACTTCTGCATTAATTTTTTTTTAAACAGTTTTGATGTACATCTAGTCAGCAGATCAGAAGTGGTTGAAGTCCCCACCAGTTTGAACTTGACTCTTCGACATGTTGACATCCAAGTTTTCTACCCAACAAGAACAATTCTACTCATAAACTCCATTTGAAGGTCAATAGATAATAACTATAGATTATTATTATTACAGTGACTACAAAAAACTTTAGTAATCAAAGAAATTACCAGAAGAATAATATTTAAGGAATATATACATAAGAAACTATCAAATTTAGGTATAGGAGAACGTAAGTTCAATTCAGTCACTCAGTTTCACTCTTTGCGACCCTATGGACTGCAGCACACCAGGCCTCCCTGTCCATCACCAACTCCTGGAGTTTACTCAGACTCATGTCCATTGAGTCACCCAACCATCTCATCCTCTGTCATCCCCTTCTCCTGCCTTCAGTCTTCCCCAGCATCAAGGTCTTTTCCAATGAGTCAGTTCTTCACGTCAGGTGGCCAAAGTATTGGAGTTTCAGCTTCAACATCAGTCCTTCCAATGATATTCAGGACTGATTACCTTTAGGATGGACTGGTTGGATCTCCTTGCAGTCCAAGGGACTCTCAAGAGCCTTCTCCAACACCACACTTCAAAAGCATCAATTCTTCAGTTCTCAGCTTTCTTTATAGTCCAACCCTCATATCCATACATGACTACTAGAAAAATCATAGCTTTGACTAGACAGATCTTTTGTTGGTAAAGTGATGCCTCTGCTTTTTAATATGCTGTCTAGGTTGGTCATAACTTTTCTTTCAAGGAACAAGTGTCTTTTAATTTCATGGCTGTAGTCACCATCTACAGTGATTTTGGAGCCCCAAGAAATCAAGTCTGTCATTGTTTCCACTGTTTCCCCATCTATTTGCCATGAAGTGATGGGACCAGATGCCATGATCTTAGTTTTCTGAGAACCAGGGAGAACACTGGAATTGTTTAAAGTGATGTTTGTTTGAGAAATATTAATAGTGTGCAAAATAGAAATTTTAAGTCAAAGAGGATTGCTTAAGAAATAAAATAAGTTTTTCTCACTTAACTTTTGATATAGTAATGTAACCAGGATAGTTTTGGAAGAACACATTCTTCAAACTTCAAATAATCTATTTCAAGTAATCTTTTAATCTGGTCTGAAGAAAATGAGGAAATTCCTAGCACACCTCCCTGTGAGCCTGTTAACTAATTATTGGTTGTAATTCACTTGAGGTGACCTTCTCATTTCTGCCTGTTTCCCCTTAGCTTTGGCTGCTGTAGGGTCTCACTCTGTGGTCAGGGAAAATTTGACACAGAAAAGAGGTCTGTTGAGAGGTAGAAAGGAATGAGAACCTGGCCCTTTGGAAGTATAAAGTACTGTAAAAATACTAAGAAATGATGATACCATCTGCCTGGGCTTTACAAAATCTTGCAAAATCAGACGATTTTTAGGATGTGTTTCTAGTACTATTGTTGAAACTCCGTGGACGAGATAGCCTAATATAATCATCTTTGGTGACTCCCACTTTGTTTTCATGCATGTTGATAAATACACACTCTGCAAGTTTATGTTTGCCCCTGTCATTTCATTGTAATGTGAAATCTAAACCATTTTTAAGATGATCTCAATGATGTTAATAAACCCAGAATATACATGCTTAATTTAAATGATTACTCTTTAATTTTAGAAGAATCAGCCCACTCTCTTAGACTATGCAAGGCTTTGTGTAGCAGCTACACAGATGATCATTTTAAAGTAAATTTTAAACTCCAGACCAGGAGTAGGTAAATCAAGGCTACCCTAGGTTAAATGCTTGTGGTCTGGATTTGCACTAGAATATCTGGTCTTGTAATTGAAATAAAACATATGTTTCTTTGTCAATAAGAATGTTTTACATCTTGTCAAAAATCTTTCTTGGTCATCGAGTGTGTCAGACTCTCCAGCTATTTCCTTTCAGCCTGAACTAATTAAGTTCATAGGAAGCAAACTGACATTTGGTAAGATGCGATCTTCTTGTTTAATGTGTGGTGGTTTTGCCAGGGGGAAAGATGCTCCTTCTCGCTCCAGATGTGGCATTATTTCTTCTGGGCGCTTCGTCACGATCTCTGGACCATCCTGCCCCCTAAATTAGCCCAGGAAATACTGGCAGAAGTGCTGGAGAAGTCTTTGGGCCTCCTGGCCTCCAGATATGCCCGGGCCCATCCCAGCTATAAGAGAACCCCACAGATAAGGTAATTGACGTTGTGAAACCATTACTTTTCAAGAAAGTGTTTGTCAGGTGTATAAAGCAGAATGTGCTTCTGAATCTCATGATGTAACTCCTTGTATATTTAATATGTTTCTAACATCTGAAAGGAAATCATATTCAGTCTCCTGAGATACTTAAGTGCAAATGTGGAACTTGAATCAAAATAGCTATGTTCTTTTTCCCTCCGTAAAATTGTATGTAAAACCCACTTTTTTTCTAAAAAGTGAGTCAAGTTGTATTACAATCTAGCACATAGATATCCAAAGGTTAATACATAAGATAAAGAGAGAAAATTAAAATCCTGAAATGGAGGGGAAAGCTGCAGTGCTGTGATGAAATAATTTGAGATTCCAGGCAACCAGGGAATTTTACTTTTGGGCTTTTTTTTTTTAATGCCTTTAAATATTGTAGTTCATCTTCATTAAGGAAACTCTTTTGTCTAGTCATTTTTCTCTTAATATATTCTAATTACTTCTTTCCTCTTTTCCTTTTCTTTTTATTATGTATTACTGAAAAATAGTTCAACAAAATGTGAAATCACAGAAAATGAGAAGCAGCAGTCATTAAGTCTTAAAGACTGAATTATAGGCCAATATTAAGGAAACTCTTTTGTCTAGTCATTTTTCTCTTAATATATTCTAATTACTTCTTTCCTCTTTTCCTTTTCTTTTTATTATGTATTACTGAAAAATAGTTCAACAAAATGTGAAATCACAGAAAATGAGAAGCAGCAGTCATTAAGTCTTAAAGACTGAATTATAGGCCAATTCTAAAGGAAATCAATCCTAAAGGAAACCAATCCTAAAGGAAATCAGTCCTGAATATTCATTGGAAGGATTGATGCTGAATCTGAAACTCCAATACTTGAGCCACCTGATGCGAAGAACTGACTCATTGGAAAAGACCCTGATGCTGGGAAAGACTGAAGGCGGGAGGAGAAGGGGATGACAGAGGATGAGATGGCTGGATGGCATCACTGACTCATGGACATGAGTTTGAGCCAGCTCCAGGAGTTGGTGATGGACAGTGAGGCCTGGCATGCTGCAATCCATGGGGTTGCAAAGAGTCTGATACAACCAACCGACAGAACTGAACTGAACAGGCCAATTCTATGGGTTGTCTAGGCAATGAATATTACAAAAATGTGCATACATGCCAGCAATGGTCTATACAAAGTGAAGCCTTTTGTTTTTATAAATATTCTGACTAATGTAATTGAGACCTGCCTTTTAGGTATAAATTTTTTTTTTTCAGATGTGTTAGGAAGAGCCTAAAGAGATCAGAAGGTTTATTATTTTTTTCAGTAGGAATTATTTTCTGATCAAGCATGCTGCATGTGAGGGCATTTAGGTCTTGCTACAGTGTTTCATAAATACGGTATTTTTGAACAAGCTGTTTTGAATTACTGACCAAGCATTAAAAAAAAAAAAATTGGATTCTGAAGAAAAGATGGAAAATTCCTTTTGAAAGCAAAGGATACTTTCATTCTTTTCCGTGTGTAGCTTGCATCACTTTTGACTGTGAGGTGGCAAGTCATTATGAGATACTTATGAAATCAGATTTACTATTAGCTCATGAAATAGGTAGTATATTTAATTAATTAACTGTACTATAGAGACTTTTGGCTTCTATTTTCTGGGTACATAAAAATGTCTTGCAAAACTAGAGTTATCTTTCCTAAACCTTCCTAAGGGTGGTTCTGGACGCTCTTAGAATTCTAGCTTCCAACTGTCATATAACAAAAACCATGCTATATATATATTGTATAGTCACTCAGTCATGTCCGACTCTTTGTGACCCCATGGACTGCAGCATGCCAGGCTTCCCTGTCCGCCACCATCTCCCAGAGCTTGCTCAAGCTCATGTTCATTGAGTTGGTGATGCCATCCCACCATCTCATCCTTTGTCGTCCCCTTCTCCTGCCTTCAATCTTTCCCAGCATCAGGGTTTTTTTTCCAGTGATTCAACTCTTCACATCAGGTGGCTAAAGTATCAGAGATTAAGCTTCAGTATCAGTCCTTCCAATGAATATTCAAGGTTGATTTTCTTTAGGATTGACTGGTTTGAATACATATATGCAAGGAAAATATTTATTTGATATGAATATAAATTAATATTATTTGCATATACATGTAAGGAGAACAAGTATTAAATTTGGGGCAAATATTTGTGACAAATTTATTTAATATTGCAAACTTCTGAAACTATAAGCTTTTTCATTTGTGCCGCTGGTGCCATTTTTTTTTTCACCTCCCACGTGCTGGGAGAACATATTGCTCAGTCTTGTACCTTTCTTTTGATACCTTGTACTTGGATGAGAAGATTGTTCTGCTATCACATTTTTACCTATCATATGTATGTGGATAATAGAGAACTTTCTTTAAACCTGGCTTTTCTTTTGCTGAATTTAATTTCAAAGAAACACTCTTGAGATTCTTGAAGAGGATCTTGATAATGCAAAACAGACTGTTTTTCCTTTTTTAAAAAAAGCGCTTCTGCAGCACTTCACTGGCACAGAGGTCACCATCTCTAAAGATAATGCATGGTGGTGTGCTCAGGCGTGTCCGACTCTTTGCAACCCTTTGGACTGTAGCTCGTCAGACTCCTCCATCCGTGGGTTTCTCCAGGCAAAAATACTAGAGTGGGTTGCCATTTCCTCCTCCAGGGGATCTTCCTGACCCAGGGATCGAACTCGCATCTCCTGCCTCCTGCATTGAAGGCAATTTCTTTACCTGCTGAGGCATCAGGGAAGCCCAATGCATGGTATTACGGGTCAGCTAACACTTGGAAACTCAAAAGCTATCTTTGATGCTTTGTCTGGTTTTGATCTCTGAATCTCTGATATGTAAGCAAATATTTCTATTCTTACATATGTTTAATATAATAGATATAAATGATAGTGTGCATACCAAGAAGAGAAAACAATTTTAATGTGATTTTCTTCTTTTTCTTTCCAACAGACTTGATGTCACAACGATTTTAATTTGCACTGAGAACCTGTTATGGTCAGTTTGCACATCTGTACAGAAGCTTTTGAATCCTCATGCATATGTAGATGATAAAATTTTTAAAATTCATACCCACTGTAATAATCTCTTCACAACATTAGTTATTTTGACTTCACCATTAACAGAATTACACCAGTAAGTATCAAATGTATTTTCTTTTTAGCTACTATGATATATATATATGTAATTTCATGCTGCTTACTGAATTGTGTGAAGTAGCAAGTAGAAATTTATTGAAGTACAGTTTTGATATTGTGAATTGAACCATTTTACAAAACTAACTCTAACCAACAGGGGTTTCTTCATTCTCAAAGTTACTTGATCCTAATAATGTGCTATTTCTCTATTGATTGATCCTATTCAGTTGATAAGGCTCTAATACAAGCAGGAATGTTTTGAGCATCATTATTTGAGTTGTTTAAATTCTCAAATTTTATTCATGGATTGATTTGTCTATGAAAAAATAAATCATATCCCAATGGCTTTATGCTCCTCTTAAAAATATCTTATAATTTGATATAAATGATTTTCTCTAATAAAAAAGATTTTTTAAATGATTATAAAATGCTCTCTAGTCTGGAAGAGACATAATGTTTCCGGTTACTCTGCCGTAGATTTGCATTTTTAGTGTTGGACTTTAGTGACTGGGCTAGTAATGGCAAGTGGAAATAGGAGTGAGTAATGATTTTTTAAATGGTGAAATATTTGCTTAGCTAAACAAATAAGATTCAGGGAAATAAAAAAATTTGAACTGCTTTTCTGGTTAATTTCATTCAAATTTGTAATATGATAAAAGAAGTTAGAGTAAATCTTATAATGAAACATTAATATACTTTCATTTAAACTCTCCTCCAAAGTAGACAGTTTATCTTAAATGATTAAATATTGCATATTCTTAGTTTCTTGGATAGTAAAAATTATACAGACTTCTATTTCTTAAGATAAATTTGACAAAGTATTTGTTTCTGTACCATCCTGGTAAAGGCAATATATAAATCTTGATTTTCAGTAAATTTTGTGTTAGAAATTCTAAGAGTAATTAACAAGTTTTTTCAAAATTTCCCTGTAATTTTCACCCACTCTTGAACTTTCAGCAGACCCATTGTTTATAGATTGCTTCTTCTGGCAACCTTTCCATTGAGATCTAATTTTAGAAATGGAGAATTCTTTCAGAAAAGGAAAGAAATAATGAGATAAATTGCCATAAATTTGGGATTATATGCATAATGGTGCATAATCACAAAAAGCTCAAGTTCTGAAGCCCATAATAAATCCTAATAAACTAAACTGATTTACCATAGATGAAAAAATTACTATGCTCTTAGTTCAGTGGGTCATTTCTTCTAAGGGGAAGGCCTTGTGAAAATCAGGAACAAAGTTGACAAATTTCATGGACTGGTCATGGTGAGCAATATTGAATTTCATGGTCTGTCACAGATGAATAGAAAAATTTAACCCCCCAATGCATTTGTAAAGCAAATAAATTATTATCAAAGGTTGCATATTTTAATAATAATAATAATGAAACATACATTCATTATTGTTAACCTGTGGCCTTTTGATAAAATTTTAAACAACTCTACAAGTACTCAGATCTTTGTGATTTGTGCATTAGATATTGCACTGTAACCTCATTCAACAAATTTAAATTGCTAATTTAAACCAGAATTGCAGAACATTTTATACCAAGCACTGCCTCTGTTTTTTTTTAAATATAAAATATAGATAGTGGTTTTGCTTTAAAGCATGAATTAAAGTCTATATATACTTTCATTTTTTATTATTTCTCAGATCATAAAAATTTTCACAGATTTTATCTATTCATGTTGGTATAAAATTTAATTTGCTTTCCTAGAGTATATATCTAATTTTAAAAATATATTTTGCTTTCTATTGACAAAGGAAATCTACAGGGCAACATGTTCCACACCTAATAGGAAAAAAAAAAATGTGTGTGTTGCAAGAACTCTATTGATTTATTTAGCTTCTTTTCACAGCCAGGATATGAAGTTGTCATATTGTTAGCATTTCGAGAAAAAAATTGTATATCTATCTCGCATTTAAAAATTAGGCTGTATGCTTTGAGGAATTGGTTAAAAGTAGCAATCAGATGTTGATAGCATTGAATTTTTATAAATTATGCCTGACATTTGTCACTCTATGTGATATGCCTTTCTTGAAGGTGACTGCTTTTATTCCAAGTAGTTCTGACAGATAAACTGAATGTATTTTCCTCTCTGAGCTTAGCATAGGACTACTAAATCCCAGGGCAGAAATATGATTTTTAAATCTTTTCAGAAAGAATGAAATGTGTTTGCAAAAACATGTGTCCTTTTTTAACTCTCCTTTGTAGATTTCTGTTAGAATGTTGTAAAAGGAGTACTTTAGGTTTGTCCTCCAGGGAAAGAGACCTGCTGAAACATAAAATATTCAACGTATATTTTCCAAAATGCTTATCACTTGTAGTTATGCTTATCTTCTTTCATAAAGGCAGTCACGCTGCACTTTCAGACATGTATTCAATGCACATTCACACACATACGCTAATAGTGGTTTCATATATTACATTTGCTTGCACAGAATGTTAGTTTAGTTTCTATCTAGCAAATTAAAGTTAATTTTTAGAATTTTAGGTAAATACAATTTAGTGTCAATTCATTAAATACTGTTGCCTCCCTAGGCCCTATGATTAAGGACCAGGATTAAACAAAGGTGTCACGTCAAGGAGCAAGTTGAAATATTCACCCTCAAGTATTATAGGAAAGTCTGATAAAATTTTTAATGTTAAAATTGAACATTGTATATATTTCAAAATGTTTTGATTTGTCCTATAAAAATTAGAAGTGGAAACTTTTTGAAAGTTGATTGTCTCCAATGTTACCTCACTTAATAACATGGGAGAATGAATTTCAGTGCAAGTACCAACATGCCAGGCAAAGGCTGGGTCATCAGAAATAGGCCAGAATGTTGATCACTGAGCCAGGGAACAGCACACCTATCTTTGGGGTTCGCTTGATCTTATTCACATGAGTTTTGAGTCACTAAATTCCAAGGTATTTCATTGCTCATTCTGTAGTTTGGTTTCAAACTGGTGCTGGGTGTTTTAAAGTTAGCTTGTTTATTTCTTTAGTTATTTGACATTACTGCACTGTCCCTAATGAAACAGAACATGTTGGTCTAAAACTTTTTCTTTCATACCTCAAGAATGTCTGGTGCCCTGGAGACACGTGTTCCTCAACGTGGTAAGCAGTGGGGATGCTCATGTACAATGTTGAGCATCATATGGTCATAAACACAGTAACTTTACTCTTCGGCATATACACAAAAGAAGTGCAAACATATGCCCATGCAAAGCTTTGCACACAGGAGTTCATAGCAGCATTCTTCCTAGTAGCACAAAGTGGAAAGAGCCCAAGTGTCCATCAGCTGGTAAATGGATGAACAGTATGTGGCATATCCATACAGTAGTATATCATTCAGCCACTGAAAAGAAGTGGAATACTGACAGATGCTACAACAGGGATGAACCTCAAAACCTGCATGCTAAGTGAAAAAAGCCGTACACACAGAGTACATATAGTGTGACTCAACTTATTAGAAACTTGCAGAATAAACAAATCCATAGAGGCAGAAAGTCGGGCTTGCCTGGTGGCTCAGCTGGTAAAGAATCTGCCTGCAGTGTGGGAAACCTGGGTTTGATCCCTGGGTTGGGAAGATCCCCTGGAGAAGGGAAAGGCTACCCATCTAGAGAATTCCACAGACTGTATAGTTCATGCGGTCACAGAGTCGGACACGACTGAGTGACTATCATAGAGACAAAAAGTAGATTAGCGATTGTCAGGGGCGGGAGAGGAGGGGAGAATGAGTTTCTTTTGAACCTAATGAAAATGGTATAAAATTGCTGCTAAGTCACTTCAGTCGTGTCTGACTCTGTGCGACCCCATAGACAGTAGCCCACCAGGCTCCCCCGTCCCTGGGATTCGCCAGGCAAGAACACTGGAGTGGGTTGCCATTTCCTTCTCCAGTGCATGAAAGTAAAAAGTGAAAGTGAAGTCGCTCAGTCATGTCTGACTCTCAGCGACCCCATGGACTGTAGCCTCCGGGCTCCTCCGTCCATGGGATTTTCCAGGCAGGAGTACTGGAGTGGGGTGCCATTGCCTTCTCTGGTATAAAATTAGATAGTGGTAAAAGGTGCATAACTGTGAATATAGTAGAAATTATTTAGTTGTATACTTAAAATGAGTAAATATTGTGGTATGTGAATTATATATCTCAATAAAGTTGTTAAAAATGAATGTGGACTAGATGGAAATAGAAACAAAAATATGTAAAATGTATTTTTAAAGAAGTATCTGGCAGAATGCAAAAGGATCCAGTAAACAGAGTTAAGTCTCTGAGCCATTTTGTTTAGATTAAATGGCTCCCTTTGTTCTCTTCCAGCTAAACATTATTTTTGAGGGAAATATCCAATTAAAAAATAAAAACTAAAATCGCTTTATGTGTGGTTTTAAAAGAGTAAAACACTGGTAAACAGCAAGTCATTGGTTTTGAGGAAGGCCAGTACCCTGAATCTCTAAGTAGCTGGTTCCTGCCTGGTACTCTAGGATCAAGACTTGTTCTGTTTCTTTACCATATGGCCTGTTCTCAATCTACCCCTTCGCTCTGTACCACCCAAGACTGACTTCACAGATGGCCCGTGTAATTCACCCTCCTTCTCACTAAGCAAAATGAAAGTGAAGTCGCTCAGTCGTGTCCGACTCTTTGCAACCCCATGGACTGTAGCCTACCAGGCTCCTCTGTCCATGGGATTTTCCAGGCAATAGTACTGGAGTGGATTGCCATTTCCTTCTCCAGGGGATCTTCCCGACCCAGGGCTCGAACCCAGGTCTCCCAAATTGTAGACAGACGCTTTACCGTCTGAGCCACATCTGACAATATCTTCTGTTTAGTAACTCCTTTTTAAAAAACAAACAAACAAACACAGTATTTACTCTGTAGGAAGATTCCCCTGGGGAAGGGAACAGCAGCCCACTCCAGTGTTCTTGGGGCTTCCTTGACAGCTCAGATGGTAAAGAATCTGCCTGTAATGCAGGAGACCCAGGTTCAGTCCCTGAGTGGGGAAGATCCCCTGGAGGAGGGAACGGCTACCCATTCTGATATCCTGCCTGGAGTCCATGGCCAGAGGAGCCTGATGGGCTACTCAAAGAGTCTCAAAGAGCCAGACACAACTGAGCAACTAACGCTTTGTTTAGACCAAACATTATAGCAGTCATTTTCTAACTTCAGGCCATCATTTTCTAACCTCAAAGACGTATTTTCTATCTTGAGAAACACAAGCCAAGGGCAGGAGAAATGTAGGAAGCCTTATTGTACTCCAAGTCTCTTACCTTTATTTCTTTCACTTAATGACAAGAGGCTAATAGCCCTGCTTTATGAAAGAAAAGCAGTGACTTCGAACTATGTTTAAATGGTGAAGTAGATTGAATTTGGTTATCTTTACATGGGCTTCCCTTGTGGCTCAGCTGGTAAAGAATCTGCTAAGTCATTTCAGTCGTGTCCAACTCTGTGCGACCCCATAGACGGCAGCTCACCAGGCTCCCCCGTCCCTGGGATTCTCCAGGCAAGAGTACTGGAGTGGGTTTCCATGTCCTTCTCCAATGCATGAAAGTGAAAACTGAAAGTGAATTTGCTCAGTCATGTCCGACTCTTAGCGACCCCATGGACTGAAGCCTACCAGGCTCCTCCATCCATGGGGTTTTCCAGGCAAGAGTACTGGAGTGGGGTGCCATTGCCTTCTCCAGCAATGCAGTAGACCTGGTTTCAATTCCTAGGTTGGAAAGATCCCCTGGAGAAGGGAAAAGCTACCCACTCCAGAATTCTGGCCTGGAGAATTCCATACTGTGTAGTCCATGGGATTGCAAAGAGTCAGACATGACTAAGTGGCTTTCACTCATTCATTCATATATTCATGGTTAATCAACCATGGTGTCAGGGGCATCAGAAGGACTCATATATCCTCAGTTATCTCAGGTGTTCCAGTGTTCTCTCAATAGTTCACTCTCAAGCTAATTCTCCTCCTTCTGAAATGTGGTCTTGTTATTTTTATTTATGGAGTCCCTCCAATGGTAGCCACTGATTATACCAGACATTTGACCTGAACCCTGTGCCCCTGTGGAACTTGCATCCTTGGGCTTCCTCAAGTCCATCCTGGAGACTGATTTCAATAGCATCATATCATGAGACTCAGCCACCTGGGAGGGCAGTCAAAAGCAGGGTGGCGCAAGAGAAGCATAAAACCCAGCTAACTCTTTTTAGCGTATCAGTTTATCCCACTTTTGATATGCATTGAATTTATTTTGTTCTAGCAGCAACTGGCTACATAAACCTAAGGAGTCAGTGTTGTTAATGAGAAAATGAAAGAAGGCAACATGTGTAGATGAGGAAACCACAGAGACAGAATCTGGTATAGTGTGCTCAAGTGGGGTGGTGTGATCAACCTAGAGCCAGTATGATGTTAATGATAGAGAAGGGGTGTGACGTTGGAAGCAAGGCAAGGAATTTCCCCAAATTTATAGTTTTCCCTTTAGTTCAGTTCAGTTCAGTTCAGTTCAGTCGCTCAGTCGTGTCCGACTCTTTGCGACCCCATGAATCGCAGCACGCCAGGCCTCCCTATCCATCACCATCTCCTGGAGTTCACTCAGACTCACGTCCATCGAGTCCATGATGCCATCCAGCCATCTCATCCTCTGTCGTCCCCTTCTCCTCCCGCCCCCAATCCCTCCCAGCATCAGAGTCTTTTCCAATGAGTCAACTCTTCGCATGAGGTGGCCAAAGTACTGGAGTTTCAGCTTTAGCATCATTCCTTCCAAAGAAATCTCAGGGTTGATCTCCTTCAGAATGGACTGGTTAATGATCTTCGTTTTCTGAATGTTGAGCTTTAAGAGCCTGCTAATTTGGAAAGCTGAGATAATGTATTCTACTTCAACCTACAGACAATTACCTGCTTTTAAAGGAGTATCCACCTTTGCAATATCAAAGTTCTTTTATGTCTTGTGGAGAATATAATTCTGTTGCTTATACGCTTGTATTTTACTCTCCCCTATGAATTATTTAGAGCATCTTGTATTTTAACTGTACACCAAGACATCATTAGAGGTTATCTAATAGCTGGATCATCATTTCATTTTCCCATGGAGGCTGTGGGCCAATTTTCACCCTGTTATACTCTCCAGAATAATGAAACTAATTTGGGATCTTGCTGTGGAATTAAATGCTCATACAGATCCCACCTCCTCTGAGACCATAAACATCTGCCATAACGTTTATTATTGCCAAATAACCTTACTATTACCAGTGCAACTGTCAGTGGAGGGAAAGAGTTTAGGGACGGGCAGAAATGTTCTGGGAAGTATTGCATTGTCAATCGTTTGTAGTATAAGAATTTTGGCACCAAATAACCATTTTATTACTATTAGATCCTCCGTTATTTTTCCTAATGTTGAGGATACAACTGTACCTAGACAATCATTTAGACTATCAAGTATTCCATTTCGGTTCTGAGGTAGTTGTAGACCTTTTTGAGAAGTATTTGCTACAGTTGTTGTCATACTGGTATTACTTCACATTTGCTGGGCCCTTGTTATGTACCAGGCACTTTGCTAAGGGCTTTGTATGCGTCATCTCAATCATCACACTTGCAAAACATTACAAATCTAAGAAAGACCCCACCCAAGGTTCCAACCCAGGATGTCTGGCTCCAGAACTCCTGTGCAGACCCAGGCAGGTGCATTATGAGCTTCTATGACCCTCCCCTTGGGTATGAAGCAAAAAGTGAATGTAAAAGGACAGATGGTAAAGTCCTGAGCAGAAGCAAAACCAATAAGGGCAGAGCGAGTCATCCAGATTTCTCCTTTTATCTCCTGCCTTCTCCCCCCTCCCTTCTGCTGTCTCCAACCCCATGTTATTACGGAATGAATATTGTTAATTTTATTAGTTTTATATATTTTTATATTTGTCCCATACACACTATCTCCTCTGCTTCTTACTTTGGTTTAGGACTTCTCTTCTGCCTGCTTTACTGAAATATCATCTTTATTCTCTCCCTTCCTTTAGCCCTAATCTTCTACGATCGACTCTCCTCACTAGTGCACAAGTGATTTTTCTAAAATGTAAAGCAACTGGTAAGACTCCTATGCTATAACTGTGATTCCTCATTGCTAATACATAGTCCAGACTCTTGAGAAAATCGTGTCTTGGTGTCCTGACCTAGCCTGTGCCTGTTTCTCTGGTTCACACGGTGGCAGGTATGGGATGGAAACAGGACAGCCTCATTTTGAAGCCTATTCAAGGAATTTTGTTCTATCTGAAATTTAGTGAGGAAAAAAAATGGCTTTCAAAGAGGAGATGATCTATTAAAAGTCTAAAAAAATGTCAAAGTATCTTTAATGAGAAGGTGTACTATTTGGCAAGACAAACAGTGGAGAGGCAGGTCAAATCTGAGAATGTGAGGATATAAGAAACAGGAAGGAGGATGGAAAGACAAGGATGGGTTTTCAAAGTGGAATTCCTTTCTACATATTATTTTTTAACTGTTATTGTTTTTGTACTCTAGATCAAGAGAGACAGCACCACTTCAAACAATTCCATTTCTCAAATACTCTCAGTTGTGACTCTTAACTCTATGTAGGCAGGCAAATAGAGTTTTCTGTTATTATAAATATTTTATTATCCAAGCTATCTACTAAAGATTTTATGTAACAAATCCTTTCTTATTACCTCAAGATTTATTGTTGAATTTGGGCCAGCCTAGAAAAATGGTACAGTTACTTCTACAAAGGTAGTTGTAGACCAGTTATTTGGGGCAAATTGTTCTAATTTTGAAATCACCATCCTATATTTTACAGTTAAATGATTCTTTATTTGGCTTCAGTAAGCCCTTCAGTTCNGTTAATAACATTTTTGTGTATATGGTTTTTCTAGTTATATAGTTCACAAAGCTATAACATTTTGTCTTATTCACAATAGCCCCCAAACTGAATTTGTATATGCCTCAGCTCTACCTACCAGAGAGACAGGATAAAAACCAGCGTTGCCTTTACTTGTGAATCAAACATACCCTAAGTCACTTAAGGGTTTGACGTATACCTTAAGTCCAAAGCTGTGTCTTTGGCTTGGGGCTTCCCTGGTGGCTCAGTGATAGAAAAATCTGCCTGCCAATGCAGGGAATGCAGGTCCAGAAGATCCCCTGCAGAAGGAAAAGACAACCCACTCCAGTATTCTTGTCTGGGAAATCCCACGGACAGAGGGGCTTGGTGGGCTATGGGGTCCCAGGCCATGGGGTTGCAAAGAATCAAATATGACTGTGCCACTAATAACAACATCAACCATGGGATTAACCTCTCTTACCCAGAAAGCAACATTAGTTGCTTATTCATTGAAGAGAGCAGATGTTTCTGAGTTTTCCTTTGTTTGATAGCTACTAGATTTGTAAATATTCCCCTGGAAGACACAACACAGTTCTGATGAGTCATCATGCTTTCATTTAAGGGTGCTGAAAAGTAACCTCAGAATAGGAACAGAAACTTAAAACCTCTTAAGACTTCCGTGACTTGTGGCATTTTTCTAAGGAACAGACACCTAAAATAGCTGCATATATATTAACTTATATTGAAAATGTTTAGAAAATAAAGATCCAGTGAGTGAGCATCTCTAAAAATTTTTATCGACATTATATTTTCACTTTCCTTTTATTCTTAACTAAAATAGTTCATCTGGGGGAAAAGAGCTTTGGAAACAGAAACATGTAATTTTCGTCTCTATATAGAGCAGGCTTAAGAAGGTCTGTGTGTTTAGTCTTCACCTGGAGAGGAACATGCAAGCATGCCTCTACTAGCTCACCAAGAAGAGTATTTCCAGAAATTTGAACTTTCTGCTTCCTTCATCATTTCTTACATATTTTAGAGCAGAATAAATGTTATTATTATTAGCTAAAATCTTGCCTATGTACAGTGTTGGTCAAACTTGTTTTAAGTTACCCACTTTAAAAGAAAGAAAAAAAAAGCAATTAAAAAAGCCATGGGCTTTGAAATCAGGAAGACTTGAATTTGGATCTCTGCTCTAACACTTAATAACTTAACCTTGGGCAATTTAGGGAAACTGTGCCTTAGTTAGTTCAGTCGCTCAGTCGTGTCCGACTCTTTGCGACCCCATGAATCACAGCACGCCAGGCCTCCCTGTCCATCACCATCTCCTGGAGTTCACTCAGACTCA
>SJYX01010725.1:26429-58232 GCA_006410675.1 Oreotragus oreotragus
AGCAGTTGAACCGAAGAAGGTGTTCCCTGGAGAACAGGTACAACAGGCCTACTTTTCATTTTTTTCTTTGAAGTAAAAAATGCCAAATAGGACTCTTGCCACCTCGGTGTGGTCTGGTCCTTTAGGATGACCTTGGGGTCCCAGGAGGACTTGCCACAGTTACTTTTGATTCTGCAGTCTTGGGACCATGGTTTCCTCCATGACTCTCAGTGAATCTGTCCCAGCCACTGGGACAAGCTCCCAGTTCTGTATGAAAAGACCTGGCTTCTTTCTGCTAGAAATTTCTATGCAGACCATCTGCAGCCCTTAAGGCTACAGTCTGGAAGGTCTGGGACTGCCGTGGGTGGGTGGCCTGCCTTCAGGGAGAACTTGCTAAGGCCTGAGCTGCACAGTAATCGGAGGCTTCCAGCAGCTGTGTGGTCAGCACTGTGTATCCCTGGCCGGGTAACCTCCAAAGAAGTACTTCTTGAAGCCCAGGCATGTCCCTCTTCCTACTGGCCAACAGGCCCACTGACTCACCTCCATAGACTTCCGTACCCTACTCACTGCAGAGCGTTGCATTTCACCCCACTCAGGGTTGCCTTCCCTGTATTTTCCACACAACTGAGCATCACAGACACTAAGGTTTCCCTAGTGTCTGAGGAGCTGGGGGTACTTAAGACTGCGACACTCTTCTACTTGATCCGTGTCCTTCCTCAAAACCCTATCCCTGCCCTAAATCACAGATGGCTTCCAGCCATTCAAGTCCTTGATGGCAGGACAAGAGAGGGAATAAAGAAAGAAAAAGGACACGTTGAAGAAATATATTCCCTATACGTAAAGTAGGTAGATAACTCATTTCCCCAGAAACTCTTTCAAATAAATAGGAAATAAGACCCTGGTGGCTCAGATGGTAAAGCGTCTGCCAACAATGCTGGAGACCTGGGTTCAATCCCTGGGTTGGGAAGCTTTCCTGGAGAAGGAAATGGCAACCCACTCCAGTATTGTTGCCTGGAAAATCCCATGGAAGGAGGAACCTGGTAGGCTACAGTTCATGGGGTCACAAAGAGTCGGACAAGACTGAGCGGCTTCACTTTCACTTTTTCAGTCTAACAATAGATAGAAAAGTGTGGGGAGACTATGGAGAGTCAGAAGAATAAATACAACTGGCCATTTAACAAATACTAGAATTTTAAAACTTGCATGAAAATCTAAGGCATGAAAATTAAAACCATGAGCTATTTTTGCAGAGATTGGTAAAGTTAAAAAATTTTAACAATACTGAAGGTTGATGAGGGTTTAGGGAAACTGACACTCACATGCTGTTGAGTTTTAATTTGATACAAAATTGAGAAAAAGGTGACAACATTTATTAAAATATATAATGTGTATAGCCTTTGCTCCATCAATTTACCCTTTAGAAAAACAGAGATCACAGTGATAAATACACAGATAAATTCAGTGCAGCATTTTTCAGTAATAAGAAACAATCCAAATGACCACCAATAGGGAATTGTTTAAAGAAGGAAAGAATGTCATTGTTAGGACAAGTGAATAAACCCAGATGTATCGCCAAGTGAAGATGTCCAAGATATGCTTGTCAATGGAAAAAAAGACAAAACTATGCATCCTATGGTCTCATTTTTTGCAAAAACATATAAATAGATACATACGTGTATATAGACGCATGTACCGGAGCAATCTATACCATACCCAGGTTAACTGTACTACTCACTCAAAGATGAGGAATTGATCAGGGTTTGCTTATTCACTTTCTGCAATGTACGCTTTTATATTGTTTGAATCTTTTATAGTGCTCTGTCACTTTTTGGTAAAAAAAAAAACTTTATTGTTATTTTTTTAAAGAGTAGGTTCATGGCAAAACTAAGCGGAAGGTATGGAGATTGCCCATATAGCCTCTGTGCCCCCTCAATGCGCAGTCTCCCCCATTTCAACGTCCCCCACCAGGCTGGACATTTGTGACAACGAATGAACCTACATGGACACATCATAACCACCCAAATTCCATAGTTCACCTTGGATTCTCGTGGTGTCGTCCATCTATGGGTTTAGACAAGTGTGCAGTGTCTAGTATGTACCCTTATAGTATCATACTAAAAATTTTCACTGTCCTAAAAATCCTCTGTGCTCCACCTATTCAGACCTCAGTCCCCGCTAACCCCTGGCAAACAATGATCATCTTACTGTCTCCACAGATTTTATCATAAATGGGTGTTGATACTTTCTTTTGGGCTTAAAGAAAACCCTAAAGGCAAACATTTACTTGATTACTCTTTCTACAAAGTCAGAAGAGAAGTCTTATCCGAAAACAACCCTGATGACATCTTTATCTTGAACTTCTAGCCTCCGAGAGTGAGAAAACAAATGTCTGTTGTTAAAGGCTCTCAGTTTGTGGTGATTTGTAGTGAGATCCCGAACTGTCCAATAGGCCCCATATTTTTTCCACCGGTTGTGTGAAACAGTTGCATTTCCTGTTTTGTGATCTGTTTGTGCCTGCCCTCTGGATGCATAATAGAACTTACAAGTTTATCCATCTGCTCAGACTTAATGGTGTTCCTTTCCGGTGAGTGAAGACTACAGCATTTGTGTGGACAGATGCGCTTTTTTTTTTTTTTTTAAAAGTTTTTATTTATTTTTAAATTTTGTGGCTGAGCTAGGTCTTCGCTGCTTTTGCATGGGCTTTCTCTGGTCACGGTGAGCGCGGGCTACTCTTTGTTGCCACGAATAGGCTTCTCATTGAGGTGGCTTCTCTTGTGGTGGAACATAAGTTCTAGGCACGTAGGCTCGGTATTTGTGCTGTGGGCTCTAGAGCATGTGGCTCACGGCCTTAGTTGCTCGGTGGCATGTGGAATCTCCCTGCACCAGGGATCAAAACTGTGTCCCCTGCATTGGCAGATGGATTCTTATCCACTGAGCCACCAGGGAAATGCACTGCTGCTGCTGCTGCTGCTGCTAAGTCACTTCAGTCGTGTCTGACTCTGTGTGACCCCATAGACGGCAGCCCACCAGGCTCCCCCATCCCTGGGATTCTCCAGGCAAGAATACTGGAGTGGGTTGCCATTTCCTTCTCCAATGCATGAAAGAGAAAAGTGAAAGTGAAGTCGCTCAGTCTGTCCGACTGTTAGCGACCCCATGGACTGCAGCCCACCAGGCTATTCCGTCCATTGGATTTTCCGGGCAAGAGTACTGGGGTGGGGTGCCATTGCCTTCCCCGGGGAAATGCACTAGTTTAAATTAATTATTTTTGTTTTTATTTTCACTTGGACAAGTGCACTATTGATACACATTTTTCTTTTATTGCAAAAGAGCTTCCATGACTGAAGTTTAAAATCCAAAAATGAGTTGGTGAAGGAGTTAGTGAGATTCTATCTTCAGTTGTTTTCTATCCCCATTTAAAAAGAAAATTAGGAAAAATGTGGTACCACGAGGGGGCGCTCCTGGAAACCTTGTCTAGTATTAGAGCCAACCGTTTATAAAAGCAGCATCTCCTGCAGAATGGGTTCTGGAAAAGAGGCGTTTTTATGAAGGATTGGCAGCTCCCTGGGCACATGCTTGGAGAAGCCTGGTGTGCTGCAGTCCATGGGGTCGCTGAGAGTTAGATACGACTCAGTGACTTCACTTTCACTTTTCACTTTCATGCATTGGAGAGGGAAATGGCAACCCATTCCAGTGTTCTTGCCTGGAGAATCTCAGGGACAGCAGAGCCTGGTGGGCTGCAGTCCATGGGGTCGCTAACAGTCGGACAGACTGAGCCACTTCACTTTCACTTTTCTCTTTCATGCATTGGAGAAGGAAATGGCAACCCACTCCAGTATTCTTGTCTGAAGAATCCCAGGGATGGGGGAGCCTGGTGGGCTGCCGTCTATGGGGTCGCACAGAGTCGGACACGACTGAAGCGACTTAGCAGCAGCAGCCGCAGGGCACATGCTCAGGGCCCCACTTACTAAACCCAGAGTCCTGAGGTAGGAACACATCCCCAGTGCTGTGGCAGCTCGCAGGCTCAGGTAAGTTCAGATATTTGTCCAGAGCACTCAAAATAAGATGGATTCAGACCTAATAAGTAAATAAGATGCGGCACTGGCCCATCAGGGAGGATTTATAACCTCAAGGACACTGGCCAGCACTGACAATGTGGGTCACTGTGTGTCCTTGGAATTCAGGGTCATAGCAATCTGCCCGCCAGCAACATGCTTCCGGTTGGGTCAGGAAGTTTCAGGAAGTTCCTGATTATGGGAGAAATAGTCCCACCCTGATCATCAAGGGTCTGTGCCCAGTAAGCCCCCTTGTTGGGGAGAGAACTTATTAATGCGAAGAGGGTGTCTAGAGTCCGTGGCTTGATACTTCTCCCCAGACTGGGGTGTCTTTTATTGCAAATAAATAACGTGGTATTTTACTTTATATAACATCTTTGGCATAATTTTGTAGCATGAGTGTGTCACCAAAAGTATCCGTTTTATTGAAATATTGTGAAGACTTAGAGCTTTGGGACGTAAAGTACTGGGGATGACTGTGGACTCTGAGATCCTTCCTCTTGGAGTAAAGGATTTATATCCTGCAACTTTACTATATTCATTGATTAGCTCTAGTAATTTTCTGGTGGAGTCTTTAGGGTTTTCTATGTAGAGGATCATGTCATCTGCAAACAGTGAGAGTTTTACTTCTTCTTTTCCAATTTGGATTCCTTTTATTTCTTTTTCTGCTCTGATTGCTGTGGCCAAAACTTCCAGAACTATGTTGAATAGTAGCGGTGAAAGTGGACGCTTTTGAACTGTGGTGTTGGAGAAGACTCTTGCGAGTTCCTTGGACTGCAACCAGTCCATTCTGAAGGAGATCAGCCCTGAGATTTCTTTGGACGGGACGGTGTTAAAGCTGAAATTCCAGTACTTTGGCCACCTCATGCGAAGAGTTGACTCATTGGAAAAGACTCTGATGCTGGGAGTGATTAGGAGCAGGAGGAGAAGGGGACGACAGAGGATGAGATGGCAGGGTGGCATCACTGACTTGATGGATGAGAATCTGAGTGAACTCCGGGAGATGATGATGGACAGGGAAGCCTGGCGTGCTGCGATCCATGAGGTCGCAAAGAGTCGGACACGACTGAGCTACTGAACTGAACTGAACTGAACTAAATAACAGGTATCTATCTGGTGAGCAGGCATACCCAGGACAGTTACAGAAAGCACTTTTATTCTCTGGTGCACAGATCTCTCCCCAGTTCCTCATTGACTGAGTACTATAGGATTACAATCTTCCCAGATTGTAAATCCAAGTCTAAGTAAGCCTGTATTATAGGGTATTTTTTCTTTTCCCTTCCAATCCTAAGTCCACATTTTTCAACAAGGACTTTAATTTATCCCTTTTCAAACATCCTGTTAGCTTAGGGACTCTTCAGGTATAAGCTGTTAGGCAAGACTAGCTTGCCAGTAACTTTCCAAGACAAAACTAGCTAGCTCTGAGTGAAAAACCATTTTTTAATAATTTTCCACCCAAGGTCAGCTACTTCATTTTGAAAATAGACCACATCAAGTTCCATTTCTTAAAATTGTAAAATCATGAAAAAGATCTTATTCATCATAGTCAATAAAGAAACCACATTTTCTTTACATTCTCTTTGAAACACAGTGTAGTACAATGTTCAGTGTTACAATACAGTATAGAATGCAGGTGAGATGAAAATAGGTGAGACACATATTTATAAGAATTGATATTTGAACACAGAATGAAATATGAATATACATCTACTCTTATACAGTCTGAAAATCCCTAGAAATACTAGAACAAGCATTGGAAAAGCAGAAAATACACCTGTTGACCAAATAGTTCGTCAAATCCCTGAAAAATAGAAACCACATGATATAGAAAAACTTCAGAGGAACTATCAACTTAACCAGCCAAACAAACATGCAAACGAAGAGGGAAGCAGAGGGGATCCAGGAATTACAATAACTCCTGGGAAATTGGATTTGGAAAAACAATCTCCTTCTCTCTCCCCACTGTTACCCTTGGGCCAAGTCAAAGTACTAGGATCAGAGAGGGAGTTCACAGACCCAGCTGCTAATAATTCTTCAAGTAGCATTAGAATATTCTTATGTAAAAGATTAGCTATCTATACACTCCCAATATTCCTAATGCCTAACATTTTTTACAGACCAGAGAAACACAGTCATAGACTGTTTTTTGAGAGTTCATATTCACAGACTGTTAATCAGAAGTCTTCAATTGAAGAGATATAAATTCACACCAAGTATCTCAGGAAAATCAACATCCTGGAAATGGGTCATTAAAGATGGCATATATATATATGTATAGAGAGAGAGAGAGAGAGAAAGTGAATGTGAAATTGAAGTTGCTCAGTTGTGTCTGACTCTTTGCAATACCATGGACTGTAGTCTACCAGGCTTCTCTGTCCATGGGATTTTCCAGGCAAGAGTACTGGAATGGGTTGCCATTTCCTTCTCTAGGAGATCTTCCTAACTCAAGTCTCCTGCATTGCAGGCGGACGCTTTACCCTCTGAGCCACCAGGGAAGCCCATATATATATACACACAATAGTCAACTGATCGTTGGCAAAGGAACAAAGGCAATACAACATAGCAAAGATAATTTTTTCAGTAAATGGTGCTGGAACATATGGCCATCCACACGCCCCCCCCCCTCAAAAAAAAAAAAAAAAGAATCAAGGCATTGTCATATGAATCATTATTTAGGAAATAGCACAGGAGAAAATCTAGATGACCAGAGGTTTGGTGATGCCTTTTTAGACACAAGACCAAAGATAAAATAAATGAAACAAATAATTGATAAGCTGTATTTCATTAAAAGCTATTGCTCTGCAAAAGAAACTATCAAAAGAATGAGAAGGTACAGATTGAGAGAAACTATTTGCAAATCTAAAATATACAACGAATGCTTAAAAATCGCAGAAGAAACAGAGAACCCAGTTGGACAATGAGCAAGCAAGCAGTTGGCAATAAACAATGAAAAGATGCTCTAGGTAATAAGTTATTAGGCAAAGGCATATTAAAATAATAGTAGAATACTACTAGACACATCCATAAGAATGACCCAGAGCTGGAACACTGAAAACCTCTGTCAGGATGCAGAGCAACAGAAACTCTCATTTATTGCTGAAGGGAATGTAAATTTGCACAGCCACTTTTGAGGACAGTTTGGCAGTTATCTAATAGGCTAAACATTCTCTTACCCTACAATGTAGAAATCATGCTCCTTGATATTGATCCAAGGGAACTGAAAACTCATATCTACACAAAAAACTTCCACATGGATGTTTAAGCTCATGTGCTTAGTTACTCTTGGGAGAAAAATATGGACACCCATTCCAGTATTCTTGCCTGGAGAATCTTGTGGACAGAGGATCCTGGAGGGCTACTGTCAATAGGGTTTCACAGAGTCAGACACAATTAAAGTGAATTAGCAGCAGCAGCAGCTTAGTCACTCAGTCATGTTCAGCTGTTTGTGATCCCATGGACTGCAGCCTACCAGGCTCCTCTGTCCACGGAATTCCCAGATAAGAATACTAGAGTGGGTTGCCATTTCTGTCTCTATGGGATCTTCCCAACCCAGGGATCAAACATGCATCTCCTGTGTCTCCTGCACTGCAGAAGGATTCTTTACTGTTTCAGCCACTAGTGAAGCCACCATGTATGTTTATAGCAGCTTTATAACATAGTCATCAAAACTTGAAAGAAACCAGGATGCCCTTCAGTAGATGAATGGATAAATAATTGTAGTACATCCAGAATATGTAGTATTATTGAGTGCTAAATGAAAGTGAGCTACCAAAGCCATTAAAAGATATGTATTACTTAAGGGAAAGAAATCAAATTAGAAAGGCTACACACTCTACATTTCTAACTATATGACATTCTGGAAAGTGAAAACTAGAGGTACAGTAAAAAATCAGTGGTTGTTGGGGATTATGGAGCAGGTGGATGAATAGGTAGAGCAGAAAGGATTTTTAGGGTACTGACAATTTTCTGTATGGTATCATAATGATGAGTTCATGTCATTATACATTTGTTCAAACCCATAGAATATAACCAAGAGTAAAATATAATGTAAATTATGGACTTTGGGTTATAAAGATATCAATGGAGTTTCATCAATTCTAACAAATTTACAACTCTGATGGGGGATATTGATAATGGAGAAGGATATGCATGTGAGGGGCAAGATAGTATGTTAGAAATCTCTGTGCCTTCTTCTCAGTACTATTTTGAACATAAATGCTCTAACAATAAAGCTAATATAAGAGTAATGATAATAAAAGTAGCAAATAAAAAATACTTATAATGTAGTATAATTAACTTAGAATGACTTCAGAGGATACTAAAGCCATAAAACAAAAGATTGCTATAATAAAAGAGAAACAACTACAAAATCTTGGAAATTAAAAATAGGATATAAAAATTTAAACAGATGGGCTAAAAGAAGAATGAATGCAACTGTAGAACAAATTATTATGTCTTGATGATTAAGCTAAGAATTCTCTCAAGAAGTTTGGCAAAGGAACAAAGGGATACTTCCCTTCTAATACTAAGACAGACTAGATTTTCTGAAATTACCTTTTATTTTTATACTTCTAAGTGAAAAATAAAATAACCATAAAAAATGCACGCTTAGCTTAGAAAAAAAAGAAAATCCTTAGTGTAGAAGATAATATAGTGTTATAATAACACCAGAGGGATTAAAAATATTGCTAGGGTTTTGCTGGACACTGTTGCCAGCCCCAGGAAATAATAGCTTTGGGAAATGACATTTGCACAATCAACAGAAGAGGTCTTTTGTCAATTCAAAGAAAGAGAACTGAATTTGACATAAAAGCATAAACTTAGAACATGCAGTGTAGCCATTTCCTTAGAATAATCTGAAAAAATATATATACAAGATTATAAGTGGAAACGAAGTGAACCATTGAGGGAACCTGTCTTTCTATGGCATCTCCAGGTGGAATAATAAGATTAATTGTTTACAGTGGGAATCTGAAATAGTAATGCTTGGCTCACACTGGAATGTGATTCTACATTACATTACTCATGTAGCCCAAAACTTTGTGCTGAGAAATCAAATTATTTTTTAAAATGGTAGAAGGAGGTCAGCAAAAGCAAAGGTAAATATTTTATGGAGTGAAGAATTCCCATTCCAGGTTACTCAAGATTTCTCAAAATTAAGTTTTGTTAAAGATGAGCACATAAAAAATACACCAAACACAAGAAGGAAAATGCCACCATGAGATGAAGACAATAAATAACATATTACACTCTCAATGACTTGAAAATTGTAAACATTGTTTGCAGAATACGAAATAACTATGCATGGGATAAAAAATAAATTTACCTTATAGTTTGTATCTTCCAATATATTAGTTTATGGTGCAAAAACACATTACATGTGTTATCTGGAAAACTTCATTTCAGAATTTTAAAAATTTCAGTTAGTATTGCCTTAATAGCTTGATAGATATTAATACAAATTCTCCACCCAAATGAACTCTCCAGTACAGACTTGCAAAACTCTTATTTGATGAGGATTGGAAGAAATATGCACTCAGTTGAAATAACCCACATATGCATATATGATTACACACTTACACACAAATAGACACACACACACACACTCTTCATATGACCACAAAGAAACAAGACTTCATGACTGAGAATTAACAGGATAAGAAAATATTAATCATTATCATTTTTCCTAATATTTTAAATATAGGCATTATCAGATAACTATTAAAGTTAAAATAAATATATTATTCAATAAATGAAAAAGGAAGTAGACATAAAAGAGAATATCAGGTAGATTTGAAAATGAGTATAGCATTCAAAAATGTAAAATATAATCATTCATTTGAAATATAATTATTTCATTGGTTGATTATATTCTAGTGGGTACACATTTGTATATTGGAGTAGGAGGGAAAAAATAATTGAAGGGAAACAAAATGAAAGAAAGAAAGATAGTCTCACAGTTGTGACCAACTCTGAGATCCCATGGATGGTAGCCTACCAGGCAGATATAAATATTTAGTTAGAAATATAGCTAGATGTAATATTGAAAAGTTCCCTGGTAAAATGCATGAGAAAGAAATTGCAGATAGTATTTAAGAAGAGAAAAAAATGCAAATATAAATGGATGGATCAGAAAAAAAAAGAAAGCTCCATATTCCCCTCTCCAAGGGATCTTCTTGACCCAAGGATTGAATCCTAGTCTCTTGCATTGCAGGCAGATTCTTTAATATCTGAGCCACCAGGAAAGCTTTAAAATGATAACATTTGCCCAAATATTTGGAAAGCGGCCCCTATGTGGCACAGTGGTAAAGAACAATCTGTCAATGCAGGAGACACTAGAGATGTGGGTTTGATCCCTGGGTCAGGAAGAGCCCCTGGAGTAGGAAGTGGCAACCCACTCCAGTCTTGCCTGAAAAATTCCATAGACAGAGGAGCCTAGTGGGCTACAGTTCATGGAGTCACAAAAAGTTGGATACAACTGAACAGGGAGCAAGATATAATACAGGTCTGTAACTATTGCAGGAAAACCAACCTGGGCCTGTGGCATTCCTTCATCTGACCTGGGAGCTAAAAGACTATTTTTTTTTTTTTTCTTTTGTTTGAAGATTGAAAAAATGAGAAGTTGTGACAAAGTTTATAGATTTGCCTAGAAAAACTAAAATCTTTACTATTTGTTTTTTTAAAGAAAATATTTGATGACTATATTTGAGAGGGAAAAAATGTGGGTAGAAGGAAAAATAAATGAAAAGGTTATTTGTAGATGGTGCCAGAAAAATAATTTAATGGGAAAATAGTGAAATTGAGTCCATCAGTTCAGTTCAGTTGCTCAGTCATGTCCAACTCTTTGTGACCCCATGTGAAGCATGCCAGGCCTCCGTGTCCACCACCAACTCCCAGAGTTTACCCAAACTCATGTCCATTGAGTTGGTGATGCCATCCAACCATCTCATCTTCTGTTGTCCCCTTCTTCTCCCACCTTCAATCTTTCCCAGCATCATTGTCTTTTCAAATGAGTCAGTTCTTCATATCAGGTGGACAAAGTATTGTATTTTCAGCTTCAACATCAGTCCTTCCAATGAATATTCAGGACTGATTTCCTCTAGGATGGACTGGTTGGACTTCTTTGCAGTCCAAGGGACTCTCAAGAGTCTTCTCCAACACCACAGTTCAGAAGCATCAGTTCTTTGGTGCGCAGCTTTCTTTATATTCTCACTCTCACATCCATACCTAACTACTGGGAAAAGCCTTGACTAGGCGGACCTTTGTTGGCAAAGTAATAACTCTGCTTTTTAGTATGCTGTCTATGTCTTACATCAAACAGACAAATCAGTTTCAATGAGTTAATTGCTGAAATTTGAAAGGTCAAACTTTAATACTTCTACTAGAGAATATACAAAAATATATTCATTAATTCAAGATAGAAACAGATTTCTTAAACTAAAGTAGAAAGTGCTAGCCACAAAAGTATTTATAGAATCATAACAATATTATAATTAAGACCTTTTTTTGTCAAAGTGTAGCAAAAGGACGTCAGAGAAATTTTGAAAAAAAAAAAAAAAGAATTGTGACACATTTAAAACAATGAAGAATTAGTATACTGAAATTACAAAGAACTTTATATAATTGATAAGAATAAAATGAGTAACTAAGCATAAACTAGGCAAATGACATAAACAGATATTTGTTCTGGTGAGGAAACAAGATTAACATATAAACATATTGGAAGATGACATAACTGAAGTCAATGAGCATGCACACATGCACATAGAACGATAGTTATCCTCATTTAAAATATAAGAATGCAAATTAATTCCACAATGACATATTATTTTTGACAAACTATGTTGGAGGAGATTAAGACACTTTGCTTAAGGATGTGAATCAATGAGACCACTATACACTGATAATGGAAGTATGAATTATTAATATTGCAAATATTTTCAGAAGCTATTTGGCTCTTGTTTATTTAATTAGGCATATGTGTGATCTACAATACTGAAATTAGAGTCCTGGATATGTATTAGTTTAACTTACTCTGGAAGCTGACCCAGTCAAAAATTTCAGGAGACTACATTCTCCTGAAAGGAGTATGAAACTGAGATAGAAACAGGAAGAAAGTTAAAAAGTAAAAAACTGAACAAACCAAACCAAATAAAAATGAATACATAGATACAGAAAACAGAGAAGAAGATACCAGAGAGGAAGAAGGATGGAAAGAGAGCAAGGAAGTTAACTGTATGTTGATGGATAGAAGCTAAACTTTCTGGTATTGAGCATGTTAGTATATGAGTCAAAATATAAACTTACATATTAAACTTATATAATGTTATAGACAAATGTCAAATCAATTAAAAAAAAAAAACTAAAAAATAGTTTATAGAGCCATTTACCACTGTAGTCCTGTGCAGTGTTAAACTAGTAAATTCTGTGAGGCAACATGTGGCTCTAGGGTTATCCCACAGGCAGTGAAGCAAGGGTGAAGCAACGGGATGTATTTATGGACCAACTTCCATCAGTCATGGAGTTCAGCTCCTTATACATTTTAGTTTCCCAAGATTTTTGACCTNCTATTTTTTTTTTTTTTCTTTTGTTTGAAGATTGAAAAAATGAGAAGTTGTGACAAAGTTTATAGATTTGCCTAGAAAAACTAAAATCTTTACTATTTGTTTTTTTAAAGAAAATATTTGATGACTATATTTGAGAGGGAAAAAATGTGGGTAGAAGGAAAAATAAATGAAAAGGTTATTTGTAGATGGTGCCAGAAAAATAATTTAATGGGAAAATAGTGAAATTGAGTCCATCAGTTCAGTTCAGTTGCTCAGTCATGTCCAACTCTTTGTGACCCCATGTGAAGCATGCCAGGCCTCCGTGTCCACCACCAACTCCCAGAGTTTACCCAAACTCATGTCCATTGAGTTGGTGATGCCATCCAACCATCTCATCTTCTGTTGTCCCCTTCTTCTCCCACCTTCAATCTTTCCCAGCATCATTGTCTTTTCAAATGAGTCAGTTCTTCATATCAGGTGGACAAAGTATTGTATTTTCAGCTTCAACATCAGTCCTTCCAATGAATATTCAGGACTGATTTCCTCTAGGATGGACTGGTTGGACTTCTTTGCAGTCCAAGGGACTCTCAAGAGTCTTCTCCAACACCACAGTTCAGAAGCATCAGTTCTTTGGTGCGCAGCTTTCTTTATATTCTCACTCTCACATCCATACCTAACTACTGGGAAAAGCCTTGACTAGGCGGACCTTTGTTGGCAAAGTAATAACTCTGCTTTTTAGTATGCTGTCTATGTCTTACATCAAACAGACAAATCAGTTTCAATGAGTTAATTGCTGAAATTTGAAAGGTCAAACTTTAATACTTCTACTAGAGAATATACAAAAATATATTCATTAATTCAAGATAGAAACAGATTTCTTAAACTAAAGTAGAAAGTGCTAGCCACAAAAGTATTTATAGAATCATAACAATATTATAATTAAGACCTTTTTTTGTCAAAGTGTAGCAAAAGGACGTCAGAGAAATTTTGAAAAAAAAAAAAAAAGAATTGTGACACATTTAAAACAATGAAGAATTAGTATACTGAAATTACAAAGAACTTTATATAATTGATAAGAATAAAATGAGTAACTAAGCATAAACTAGGCAAATGACATAAACAGATATTTGTTCTGGTGAGGAAACAAGATTAACATATAAACATATTGGAAGATGACATAACTGAAGTCAATGAGCATGCACACATGCACATAGAACGATAGTTATCCTCATTTAAAATATAAGAATGCAAATTAATTCCACAATGACATATTATTTTTGACAAACTATGTTGGAGGAGATTAAGACACTTTGCTTAAGGATGTGAATCAATGAGACCACTATACACTGATAATGGAAGTATGAATTATTAATATTGCAAATATTTTCAGAAGCTATTTGGCTCTTGTTTATTTAATTAGGCATATGTGTGATCTACAATACTGAAATTAGAGTCCTGGATATGTATTAGTTTAACTTACTCTGGAAGCTGACCCAGTCAAAAATTTCAGGAGACTACATTCTCCTGAAAGGAGTATGAAACTGAGATAGAAACAGGAAGAAAGTTAAAAAGTAAAAAACTGAACAAACCAAACCAAATAAAAATGAATACATAGATACAGAAAACAGAGAAGAAGATACCAGAGAGGAAGAAGGATGGAAAGAGAGCAAGGAAGTTAACTGTATGTTGATGGATAGAAGCTAAACTTTCTGGTATTGAGCATGTTAGTATATGAGTCAAAATATAAACTTACATATTAAACTTATATAATGTTATAGACAAATGTCAAATCAATTAAAAAAAAAAAACTAAAAAATAGTTTATAGAGCCATTTACCACTGTAGTCCTGTGCAGTGTTAAACTAGTAAATTCTGTGAGGCAACATGTGGCTCTAGGGTTATCCCACAGGCAGTGAAGCAAGGGTGAAGCAACGGGATGTATTTATGGACCAACTTCCATCAGTCATGGAGTTCAGCTCCTTATACATTTTAGTTTCCCAAGATTTTTGACCTACTGAAAGGCAAATCATGCTTCAAAAGTTAGAGAAAGTCATCAGGCAAAGGTATGTATGTGCTCAGTCATTCCTTCATGTCCGCCTCTTTGTGACACCATGGACTGTAACCCTCCAGGCTCCTCTGTCCTTGGTATTCTCCAGGCAAGAATACTGGAGTCATTTGCAATTTCCTCCTCCAGGGGATCTTCCAGACCCGAGATGGAACCCATGTCACTTGCTTATCTTGTCTTGGCAGGTGGATTCTTTACCACTGAGCCACCATAGGCAAACTTATGCATCAGCTTTTGTGAGGCAGTTGGATCCCAGATAATAAAGATAAAGGAAGATGCATACATGCGGAACACTGGTCTCTTCTGCTACACTGTTTATATTAGCAGATATTTTGCCCATGGGTAAGAATATAGCAGAATGCTCATAGAAACTTTGTTCATGGTAGTTAATTAATATACAAAAAGAATTGGAGTCTCAAATCAAGCTCAATAAATTAGAGATTTTAAACAGTACCTAGTTTTACTGGTATTTTCAAGGATATAATAAATCAAGAGAGTAAGATGAAGCAAGTTGGGACCTGGGACACTGATAGCAGCTCTCCAGGCCCTCCAGTGATTTTTGGAAAAACAAAAATCACATAATAAAGGATTTAGGGCAGTGTCTAAAGGGTAAAAGACATACATCATTTTGCTTTTTAATTAGATGGATATTATATTATGCCAAATTGTAAGTAACACAAAAGTAACAAATATAAAAAAATCACATTCTTGAACCTCGTTAATCTGTATGATTAAACAATTTCTGTAAAAACACTATTAATTAGAGTTGTAGTACAATGGATCTTTTTTTAACATTTAAAAGATAAGCTAAAATCAATATGAAGGTATATTTCAATTTTGATTTTTAGTATACCTCAAAAATTAAATATTGTGATTAGTATGATTGCAAATATTCAAAGTAGCTTATATTTATACAACTGGCCATTTTAAAACTGTATAAAAATGGAAAATGCATAGTCTCTTTTAAGCCCCTGCATTTTTCATCAGGGATTACCACTTTTTTCCATATCAAATACAGATAGATTGGAGTAACATAGTTTCAGATTTCTTATTTTGCAAAAACTTCCTTTCTTCCAAACTTGAAGTTATTCAATTATAATGACTATCCAATAACATAAAATAAATTTTGAAGAGACTATATGGTCTTCAGTTTGGTCAACACTGAAATTAACTTTTTGGCTCTTTTGTTTCTAAAGCAGTATATTCTAAAATCAATTCAGTAAGTGCTCATGAGAAAATCTGAATTACTACCTTTTAGGTACATCTAGTTAAGGCTATGGTTTTTCCAGTGGTCATGTATGGATGTGAGAGTTGTACTGTGAAGAAAGTTGAGTGCTGAAGAATTGATGCTTTTGAACTGTGCTGCTGGAGAAGAGTCTTGAGGAGTCCCTTAAACTGCAAAGAGATTCAACCAGTCCATTCTGAAGGAGATCAGTTCTGGGTGTTCTTTGGAAGGACTGATGCTAAAGCTGAAACTCCAGTACTTTGGCCACCTCATGCGAAGAGTTGACTCATTGGAAAAGACCCTGATGCTGGGAAGGATTGAGGGCAGGAGGAGAAGGGGACAAAAGAGGATGAGATGGCTGGATGGCATCGACTCGATGGACATGAGTTTCAGTGAAATCTGGGAGTTGGCAAAACTAATAGAGTTTTGCCAAGAAAATGCACTGGTCATAGAAAACACCCTCTTCCAACAACACAAGAGAAGGCTCTACACATGGACATCACCAGATGGTCCACACTGAAATCAGATTGATTATATTCTTTGCAGCCAAAGATGGAGAAGCTCTATATAGTAAAAACAAAACAAAACAAAAAAACAAGACCAGGAGCTGACTGTGGTTCAGATTATGAACTCCTTATTACCAAATTCACACTCAAATTGAACAAAGTAGGGAAAATGGCTAGACCATTCAGGTATGACCTAACTCAAATCCCTTATGATTATACAGTGGAGGGATAAATATATTTAAGGGACTAGATGTGATAGATAAGAGTGCCTGGTGAACTATGGAATGAGGTTCGTGACATTGTGCAGAAGACAGGGATCAAGACGATCCCCATGCAAAAGAAATGCAAAAAAGCAAAATGGCTGTCTAGGAAGGGCTTACAAATAGCTGTGAAAAGAAGAGAAACAAAAAGCAAGTGAGAAAAGGAAAGATATAAGCATCTGAATGCAGAGTTCCAGAGAAGAGCAAGAAGAGATAAGAAAGCCTTCTTCAGTGATCAATGCAAAGAATTAGAGGAAAACAACAGAATGGGAAAGACCAGAGATCTCTTCAAGAAAATTAGAGAAGGGAACATTTCATGCAAAGATGGGCTCGATAAAGGGCAGAAATGGTATGGACCTAACAGAAGCAGAAAATATTAAGAAGAGGTGGCAAGAATACACANAACAGAATGGGAAAGACTAGAGATCTCTTCAAGAAAATTAGAGATACCAAGGGAACATTTCATGCAAAGATGGGCTCGATAAAGGGCAGAAATGGTATGGACCTAACAGAAGCAGAAAATATTAAGAAGAGGTGGCAAGAATACACAGAAGAACTGTACAAAAAAGATCTTCACGACCCAGATAATCATGATGGTGTGATCACTAATCTAGAGCCAGACATCCTGGAATGTGAAGTTAAGTGGGCCTTAGGAAGTATCACAACGAACGAAGCTAGTGAAGATGATGGAATTCCAGTTGAGCTGTTTCAAATCCTGAAAGATGATGCTGTGAAAGTGCTGCACTCAATATGCCAGCAAATTTGGAAAACTCAGCAGTGGCCACAGGACTGGAAGATGTCAGTTTTCATTCCAATTCCAAAGAAAGGCAGTGCCAAATAATCCTCAAACTACCGCACAATTGCACTCATCTCACAGGCTAGTAAAGTAATGCTCAAAGTTCTCCAAGCCAGGCTTCAGCAATACGTGAACCATGAACTTCCTAATGTTCAAGCTGGTTTTAGAAAAGGCAGAGGAACCAGAGATCAAATTGCCAACATCCGCTGGGTCATGGAAAAAGCAAGAGAGTTCCAGAAAAACGTCTATTTCTGCTTTATTGACTATGCCAAAGCCTTCTACTGTGTGGATCACTGCGGGCCTTTTGGGCAATTCTGAGATCAGCCACTGGGCAGCGACATTGTCCGACTATGTCTCAGGCTGCCTCCCTGGGAGGATGGGACAAGGGAAGCCTTTTGGGGTTGCCCTGTACGGACTGCTTCTTGCACCGTATTTACTTAGTTCTCCTAGCAAGCCAGGGAAGGAGGACGCAGAGGGTCTGCCCATGATTACCCAGCCTGTGGTAGAAGCAGGAATGCAATCAGTCTGTCTGTGTGTCTGTCTGCAAAGTCCTGCCTCCCAGCACCGGAGGTGGGCTGGGAGGTGAGGGCAAGGAGTGGGCTGGAAAGAGGAGCGGGGATGGGGCATGGGGAAGGGGGAGGCTTCCAAAGGGAAGGTCGTTCTGCGCTCTCAGGATGCACAGCCTGGTGTGCAGGTAGGTGGGGGACCCACTGAGCCTTCGCCAGGGGCGTCTAGTGAAGGAGAGTGGTGAAGGGGGACAAGCCTCCACTTTGGTTATTGAAAGGGGAATTAGGTTTTAGAGTGAAATAAAATACAGTTGGGCCTCACAGGTGGCTCTAGTGGTAAAGAATCCTGCCTGCTCACGCAGGAGTGCAAGAGATATGGGTTGGATCCCTGGGTTGAGAAGATCCCCTTGGAGTAAGAAACGGCAACCCACTTCAGTGGGTTCAGTATTCCTGCCTGGAGAATCCCATGGACAGAGGAGCCTGGCGGGCTACAGTCCATGGGGCCACGAAGAGTCGGAGGCTACTGAGCACACACACAGTACAGTGAAGACCACTCCCGTGGACCCCTAGGATGCTGCTGCGGTGCAGACCACGGAGCACGCTGGGCCCACCCTGGGGAAGCCGTCCTCCTGCCTTGGGAGAGGCTGCCTTTTCCTCCTGGTAAACAGTTGCCTGTGTTTCTGGGCAACGCTACATGGAATGTGTCTGTAGCCTGAAATGTCTGATTTTCCTCAGACAGTGATGTGTTAAAGACACCTGGAGCTGGCTTGTGAGGGAGAGCTGATTTTACTCGTCTTTTTCCCAAGGGTGTGCTCCGTGTCCGCATGCTGGTGGTTTGAAACGAGCCACAGAAGGGGTATCCACACCATGTGCGTGCGTGCTGAGTCGCAGGGCACCCGGGAAACCCAAAGTGTTAGTCGCTCGGTCATGTCTGACTCTTTGTGGCCCCATGGACTGACTGTAGCCCGCCAGGCTCCTCTGTCCATGGGATTCTCCAGGCAGGAATACTGGGGTGGGTTGCCGTTCCCTTCTCCAGGGGGCCTTCCCCACCCTGGGATTGAACCTGGATCTCCTGCATGCAGGCAGATTCTTTACCGTCTGAGCCACCAGGGAAGCACCCACACCACAGGAATTGGCAAATGCTAGAGACCAGGGCCTTCCCCTCCTGAAAAGCCAGCTGCTAAGCAGTTCCTGACATAGCCCTACCCTCAGGGAAGGCGGGTGGGAGCAGAGAGATGGACCAAGGGGCCGGAGGGAACCTGTGGATTTACAGCTTCCATCTCAGGCTCACTCCAGGCCTTCAGTTTGAGCAGAGAGTAGATTCTCCTAGAGTGGACTTGCTGCACAATTGAAATGGCTCTTTTCTTCTCTCTTCCTTATTGTTGCTGAGAGCAAATAACTAAGTATGAAACATGCATAAGCTGTGTCTCCACTGGAAGCAAGATGGTGGAAGTGGACTGTGTCTTTGGGCCCAATCTGTGATGAACAGTGCCTGGGTCCTAAAGAGGTGGGGCGCCCATAGGGGACAGTGGCTGTGGGGTGAACTGTGGGGAGACGGAGCACGCGTGACACTCTCCTCGGGACTCAGAGACTGCAGCAGATGGTGACTGGACAGGAAAGGAGGGCCCTGGCGACGTGCTTCTTACAAGTGTGCTCAGTAAATATTTGCCGAGTGGAAAGCCATCACGGGTGCCATATGCTGCTTAGCTGAAAGCTGCTTGTCGTATTTAAGAGCATGTGTGACACCCCAGCATTCTCACAGGAGGGATGGGACAAAGGTGAGTCAAGAGGACCCCACTCTCAGGTGCCAACCTTGACTTGCACCAGCCAGAGAGTGGGGTCTCCTTGCCTACCCTGTGTCTGGGGCTGGGGGTCTGCATCAGAATGGGGAGGGCAAGAGCCAGTGATCTTGTCACATCACAAGTGACTGACAACTTGCTGAAGTGCTGTGGGAGCCTGGCGCAGAGAGCGCCTAATTCCATCTGGGTCAGGATGGGGCAGGGCCCCAGAGTGCCATCTGAGTTGCCTCTGAAAGTGTTAGTGGGCACTGGGTAGGAGGGAAGGGTCTTACTCCAGGGAGGAAGAGCAGGTGTGCAGGCTACAGGCTGATGGTTTTTTTTCTTAGGCCCATAAGGGGTGGGGAGTGACCCCTCAAATGAGGTTTTCCCCATTTACCTGCTCCTGCTGGGGCTTTCCCTCCCCTCTCTGCCCGCGATGGGAGAGTCTCAGATCTGTCAGCATGACCTCAGGGGCCGTGAGTGGGGATCTGCAGAGCCCCACTTCCTGTTCCTTGTGGGGTGGTTGGTATGTCCTGAGCCCCTGGAATCTTAGGCCCATAAGGGATGGGGAGTGACCCCTCAAATGAGGTTTTCCCCATTTACCTGCTACTGCTGGGGCTTTCCCTCCCCTCTTTGCCCCCGATGGAAGAGTCTCAGATCTGTCAGCATGACCTCAGGGGCTGTGAGTGGGGATCTGCAGAGCCCCACTTCCTGTTCCTTGTGGGGTGGTTGGTATGTCCTGAGCCCCTGGACTGGGTAGGAGCTTGTGCTGGCTGTTGTGGTCTGTCCTCCTCTCTCTGGATGGAAGAGAGATGCTGAGAACCTGTCCAGACAAGAATCAGGAGGGAAATCTTGTGATAAAGGAAGCCCAGAAGAAAGAGGCCTGGCCAGCGGCCTGGGGAGAGAGTCGCCACAAACTGAGGCTGGACATGATCCATGCACGGGGGCTGGACACAAGCTCGGGGTGGGAGCAATCTCTGCATCAGGAGCGATTCTCCTGATGTAATGTAATGTACTTGGTGTGACTGATGGGATGGATATTAAGACTAAGATGGGAGAAGAGTCCATGAAAGCAGGACCATGAGATTCTCTATAAGGATGGTTCACTGCCCCAGGAAGGAGGGCAGGTCCACCAGCCTGCAGCTCACAGACAAGTGAGGGTCTCTGGGCTCTGCTGGGAGACCAACCAGCTGAGGCTTCTCAGGCCAGCAGCCCTTGCAGGTCTGGGCTGGGCTGAGGGTGCAGATCTGTTTGTGACTCACTGAATGCACAGGAAGGTGGGTGTGGCTGGACAAGGGCCGCCCTGGGGACTCAGAGGATGCTGACATGGAACCAAATGATGTGAGGGAGGTGAGAGGCTCTCCAGGACAGGCCTGGCCTCCCTCCCTGTCATGCGGCTTCTCAAGGTCTGAAATCTCCCATCTGGAGTGTGAGATTCACTGCACCAAGAGGGACCTGGATCTGGAGAGACCAGTGGTCTGAAAGGGTGGGACCCTGGGGACTCAGAGGATGCTGACATGGAACCAAATGATGTGAGGGAGGTAAAAGGCTCTCCAGGACAGGCCTGGCCTCCCTCCCTGTCATGCGGCTTCTCAAGGTCTGAAATCTCCCATCTGGAGTGTGAGATTCACTGCACCAAGAGGGACCTGGATCTGGAAAGACCAGTGGTCTGAAAGGGTGGGATCTGGTCTAAGGTCAGGCTCTGCCATAGACTGACTTTCCACACCTTGGGGTTCACCAGTTAACCTTTCTGGGGCCTCAGTTTCCTCATCTGAAAAATGGGAAGGTAATCACAACAGTACTTATCTGCCTCTCACAGGTGAAAGTGCTTCTGCACTGGAAAGTAATTAGACAGGTGGGAGGCATTGATGGTGGTTTAGCTCCTGGGTGCCCCTGATGGGCTGGACATCAGGGGAAATGTCTGTTGTGTAGATTCAGCAGGAAAAGGTGGTGCCCTGTGTATCCAGGGGTCAGACTTCTCCCATTCTTAATCCTTTAGAATTCAGCCCAGGGCTGGGCTCCCACCTCATGGTCACAGGCACAGGGGCCCATCTCAGTGACTTGAGCAGAGGACCTCCCATTGCCTACTTTTGGTGAGAGGTTTCTCTCAGGCTGTTCAGCTTCCCAAAATGGAGATATTTTCCTATTGTCTCACGCAGAACCATGCAGCTGTTTTTATTTTCTTTTTTATAATTTATTTGTACAGCAAATCACATTACAGAGTTAAAAAAAAAGTCCTCGACAAGCAAAAGACATAGAAAATTTAAGTTCTATAAAACGGATTCTTCTTTGACTAACCTGAGACCGTGAATGTACTTAGCATTTTACCTCTGCTTTATAAGTGTGTGTGGAGTTGAAGAGGCAGAAATCCCCCCGACAAGGGTCCCCAGCTTCTCAGCTGCTCTGTGTCATCCTGACTCTTTTGGGGGCCTGTGAAGGGAAGCTCTGAGCCCAGGCCACAGAGGGAGGTCATGTTTCTTTGAGAATGAGATCTGCCCTGGGGTCTTTCTCTGGAAGGGCCAGAGTTGTCCTGGATCTTCAGGTCAGCCTTGGGCCGTGGCCTTGCAAATGTGCCCTTAGCAGCAGCGATGGAGCTTGAGAGTGGAGAGGGTGCAGAAAGAGGCTGCTTGAATGGCCTTAGCATGACTCCGACAGCCGGAACCCACATCACATGCAGCTGTGGGTGTGCTCCCCACACAGGACAATCCTTGGTGTTTGTGAGTGACGGGTGTTCCTACCTTTGGGTCACTTCCTCACTGATTCCTGCCTCTTCTAACCCAGGTGGTCCTGTAGGCCCCTTACACTCAGGTCCCCAGACTGTGCTCCCCTTCTTGTCCCGAGTCTCCAAAGGCCCAGCACCCTTTCCCTGGATACCTGGGCACTTTCTCGCCATCACCCCTCACACCCAGTCCTTTGCCGATGATCCTACTGCAGCCTCGTCTCTCCATCTTGCTGTCCCTGCTCTCCTTCACTGCCCTGCCCTAACCCCCACCTCTCACCTGGAGGTGTCTGGCCCTGTGCCCCCAGGGTCTCGCAATAGGTGATGCTGCCCTGGTCAGCCCTCCTAACGCATCCTCTGATCCTGTCTCATCTCTGTTCAAAGATCTTCCCCGATTTCCCGTCATCCACAGAATTTATTTCAGTTGACTCAGCCTGGCTTTACATCATCTGCAGCCCTGCTACTCAGACTGTGGTCCTCAGGCCAGCAACTCTGGCATTGCCCAGGAGCTTGCAGGAAATGCAAAGTCTCAGGCCTCACAGAGTTACTGAGTCACAAGCTGCTGTTGTGTGCACGCTCAAGTTGGACAAGTGCAGCTTTATGATTTCTTTAAACAAAACACATATGTAAGGCTGAACCCCGGGGGCCATGATGGGCCGCCCCTCCTCTCCCTCCCGCCGGTGGGGGAGGTCTCTAATGGAAGGAGCCTCCCAGACCCCGGGGACCAATGACAGCACACTTCACCAGCTAAAGCCGCCCCACCCCAGCCACGTAGAAGGACCTGTCATCCCGCGACGCCTGGGCCTGGCAACCTATCCGAACCCCCGTCCATCTAGCCTGATCATCCCTCGCAATGAATGTATAAAAACCACCCCCAACACGGTCCGGTGTGGACTTCCTCGACCTGTCTCGTTCGGGTCTGGGAACCCCGCCCGGGAGCGCTTTGCCATTAAAAAGTCTGTTAGACGCTCTTTTGGTGTCCTGGTCTTTTACCTAACATTTGGCGCCCAACGTGGGGCCCAAGGCGAGGGCCCATCCTGCAACGAGCGGGATTTGCGGCCCCCTCGGGTCTGGCCCGCGCCGGACCAGGTCACCCCGTCAACCCTCCAGGACCATTCAACCGTCTGGCAGGATACAGGGTAAGTTCCATCGGTCGGGCTCTGGGGGTTGTTGCTCCCGAGGCGATTATGCCTAGGGTGTCCCAGTTCCTGTAAATCGCGGCCGCGTCCGGACCCCTCCTCGGCAAGCCAGGCTTGCTTCCTCGCCATCAATTTGGAGATGTCCATCTTGGCTGAGTGGCCTCCTCCTCGCTGGGTTGACGGCCCGTTCGGGGATACCTGACCCGACCACTCCCAGCCCCGTTAACGATTGGTCCAGGGCCTTCGTTTCATATTCGCCATGGGGGCGGCTGCCTCCAGGGCCGACCAGCCTTGGTCTACACCACTAAAGTGTTTACTCGCCAACCTCAGAACTCTACATATCTCCGGAGAAATTCGTTCCAAACGCTTAACCTTCCTTTGTTCTGAGGCATGGCCCCAATATTCTTTAGATAATGGCTCACAATGGCTGCCAACTGGAACTTTCGATTTTAACATCCTCCGTGACTTAGATAATTACTGCCAGAAGACGGGAAAATGGCCCGAGGTACCCTGCATACGGGCTTTCTGGCTGTTGCGCTCCCGTCCCACCCTATATACCCACTGTTCCCCTTCTGAAATTCTTCTATCGCCTTGCCAACTTCTCCATGTCTTCCCCTCCTCCCTGCCCTCACAGCCCAGCCCTCCTGTGACAAAGCCGCCTCTATATCCACCCCTCTCTTCATGCCCGGCTTCACCGACCTCCCCTACACCAACCTCCCCTCCCCATCGCCCTGCCAACTTCTCCCATGTCTTCCCCTCCCCCACCGTCCTCACAGCCCAGCCCTCCTGTGACTAGCCTCTCTCGCCGCTCCCTTGGCTCCACCTCAATATCCACCCCTTCCTCCATGCCCACCCCTTTCTGGCTCACCAGTCAGCTCACACACAAGGTCGCAGACTGCTCCCAATCTGCCACCAGCTCCCCTGCTTCCTCTCCTCCAGGTGGATGGCCTGGAGGGTCTCACCCATGTCCACGTACCCTTTTCACTCCAAGACCTTGCCCATATCGAACAGCAGCTAGGCTCCTACTCGGCCAACCCCTCCAACTACATCAAAAACTTTACCCAGCTGTCTCGGTCTTATGCCCTCACCTGGCAAAACATATTTGTCATCTTGGGGTCCACTACTACCTCAGAGAAAAGAGAGGCCATTTGGGCCACAGCAAGAGTGGTAGCAGACCGGAGACATCTAGCCAACCCAGCAGACCCAGCCTGGCCACCCGGAGCGGCTGCTATTCCAGACGTAGACCCAGACTGGGGCTATCAGGAGGGACAGAGAGGCAGAGCCAACATTCGATACATGGAAAAGTGCCTATTGGAGGAAATAGAAACCACCCCCCTCAAGGTGGTAGACTTACTTAGGCTAGATGAAATAACCCAGGGCCCCGATGAAAACCCAGCAGCCTTTCTCAACAGGCTGACAGAGGCTCTCACCACCTATACCCAGATTTCCCCAGATTCTCTGGCGGGGGTTACTACCCTAGCCAACCATTTTATATCCCAATCAGCTTCAGACATCAGAAAAAAAACTCTCCAAGGCTGAGAATGGGCCTCAGACCCCCCTCGAGACCTGGTAAAAATGGCCTTTAAGGTTTACAACGCCTGAGAGGAAGCCGCTGAAGCCAGCCACAAGGCAAGGCTTAAACAAAAAACAGAACTCCAGGCTAACCTCCTTAAGAGACACGCCTAGACACTGGCAGCAGCCCTGCGGCCGGCCACGGGACAGAAGGTGGGTCCCCAGAAGCCACTGCCAGGAGCCTGCTTCAAATGCGGTCATGAGGGCCACTGGGCCCACCAATGCCCAACCCCCTGGCTCCCAACAAAGCCCCGCCCTCATTACAAACAGCTGGGACATTGGGCGAATGATTGTCCCCAGGCGACTCAGGCCCCGGCCTTACCGGGCTGAAGTCTGGGCTCCCAAAAGGACATTTCCTCCCTGCACCCCACCTTGGAACTTCTCTCCTTTGGTGAAGATTGACGGCGCCCAGAGTCAGGGACCCCCGTAACCCAAGCCGAGCCCAGGGTAATGCTTCAAATGGCGGGTGAGTCTATCAATTTCTTGATGGATATGGGGGCTGCTTACTCGGTCCTTCCCTCCTTCAGGGACACCTTGCATCCTTCCCAGGTCTCGGTGGTGGGTATAGATGGCACGTCTTCCCAACCCTTGCAGATTGGGCCACAGCCCTGTCAGCTTGACCACTTCTTGTTCACTCACTCTTTTCTGATAATCCCTTCATGCCCCACTCCCCTGCTGGGGTAGGACATTTTAGCTAAGCTTAGGGCCACCATTCACCTACCTCTCTCATTTTCCCAATCTCTCACCTTGCCCCTACTCTTCCTTTGCTCCGCTGAGGCTCCAGTTGTCAACCCTACTATCTGGGACACTGAAATCCCTCTGGTAGCAACCCATCACACCCCCATCCTGATTAAACTATGTGATCCTTCCCACTTCCCAACCCACCCTCAATTCCCCATCTCTCAGACTCACCTATGCGGTCTTAAACCAATCATAGACTGTCTCTTAGGCCAGAGCCTCCTAGTCCCCACGGTCTCGCCCTGCAATATCCCCATTCTCCTGGTATGGAAAGCTTCTGGTGGCTACCGACTGGTCCAGGGCCTTCGACTGACAAACGAAGCCATAATCCTTGCCCATCCGACTGTCCCCAATCCTTATACCTTGCTTTCTGACATCCCTAGCAGTATGACTCACTTTACTGTCATAGACCTCAAAGATGCCTTTTTCACTATTCCAATACACCCAGACTGCCAGTTCCTCTTTGCTTTTATATGGACCGACCCAGAAACCTGACAGTCCTCCCAGCTAATGTGGACAGTCCTCCCTCAAGGGTTTCAAGATAGCCCCCATTTTTTTTTTTTTTTGCCAGGCTCTGGCCCAGGATCTGGCTACATGCCCTCTGGCCCCTAGTGTCCTCTTACAGTATGTGGATGACCTTCTGCTCTGCAGCCCCTCACAAGCTCTCTCTCAGACACATACCACTATTCTTCTCAACTTCCTTAGCTCTAAAGGATACCAAACATCTCAACAAAAGGCCCAACTCACCCAGACCTCTGTGACTTACCTAGATCTAAAGATTACCCCAAGAACCAAGATTCTAATTACTGACAGACTCAGCCTTCTCCGAGACCTCTGCCCTCCTTCCACTGGAGAACAAATCTTGTCCTTTTTGGGGTTAACAGGATTCTTCCAGCACTGGGTCCCCAACTATGCTTCACTGGCTAAACCCCTCTACACAGCTGCAAGAGACACCCCTACTGGACCACTCTCTTCAGAAACAGAGGTCCAAAAGGCTTTCTACAACCTCCGCTCAGCTCTGCTGTCCTCTTCCCCACTCTTCCTGCCCAATCCCAATCTCCCCTATCACCTGTACACTGATGAAAAAGGGGACATAGCCTTTTGAGCCCTCATACAGCCTGCAGGCCCTAAAATGCTGCCAGTGGCATTTATCTCCAAACAGTTAGACCCCACCACCCGGGGATGGTTCCCCTGCCTACGTGCCCTGGCAGCAGCAGCTTCTCTATATGCAGATGGAAAAAAAAAAAAAAAAAGCTAATTCTAGATCAACCCCTGACTATATTCTTGCCACACTGCCTGGCTGACCTCCTGGCTTCCAAATTCCTGTCAGACCTTAGCGACTCTCGGCTCCAGCAATTCACCATTACTAAGACACCCCTGCCTCCCGCCAGTGAGTGACATGCCCTGTCCAATGCTTGTCAGGCCTCATCCACTGTGGCTGTTGCCAATCACAACTTTGGCTATACTTTTTGCCATTGGACTGGCTGTCACGCCCCCCTGCCCCTCCCAGGACTGGCCGCCCACACTCCAACTTTCACTGGCCCTTACTTACCTTATCATCTGTTCACTGCTCCTGGGGTGCTATTCCTTTGGAACGGTCTGACCTGGCCATATATCTTTAGCCTGCCTTGATGACTTTATCTTGACCCTACTACAAGACCTCTGGCTGGCTACCCCAATTATTGACTGTGACTCTTTCATCCAGGCAATTTCTGATCTGCACTTACAGGAGACCTTCCTCCTTTTTACAAAAGCTCAGATTGACTTTTTCTTCTTTATCACTCTCCTCCTAATATCATAGCTAAACATGCTCTTGTCACCATTCCTCCTGGCCGTGATAACACGGGTGGGACAACCTATGCCCTGGCCCCGGGGTTACACCAAACGAGACCACACACACACACACACACACACACACACACACACACACACACCTGGGTTCACAGCCTACACTTATGTTCACCGAGACTGTTATGTCTCACCTGCCCAGCCATGCTCCCATGGGGGTAGATGGTATTGTAAGGCCAAGAGCCTTGGGACTTGCCAAATCAAACTCAGCCTCTAACTGCTATAAAGCTAGAAACAAAGACCTCTGTTTCACCATACAAACCCACTACAAAATGACAGATGGAAAGGGGGCCCAAGATCAGAGACAAAAACAAGTCCAGCATAAGCTCCAATAGGACTTAATAAAGTTGACAACTAAAGCCTGTAATCCACACCATGAGCCCAATAAACTCCTACCCTGAGTTGTACATACAGCAAGGAGAAGAATGCAGAGTCAACTCAACATTCCATCAGTATTAACTTTTATCGATATCAGGTTCTTTCCTGCAAGAGTCTTATTTTTTGTACATTATCTTCTGGCCCAGTGGCCTGTTGATATTTTATGACCCCTTTTTGATAAAAGGTTGGTCAGCCAGAACAATAATTTTCCCTTAAAGTGTTTCTTCTTAAATTCCTAGCCTGCGTCACATGGCAAAACCAATACAATATTGTAAAGTAATTAGCCTCCAATTAAAATAAATAAATTTAAATTTTAAAATGTATATAAAGGCTAAAAGAAACTCAACTTGATTTTTCATTTATTTTTGAGTTTCCAACACAGGAGATAGCAGCTCTGTTCCTCTCTGCTTCATTGCACATTGTGTCTTAGTTGCCTTTGTTTTCATTATAGTTTATCAGTTTATTTCTTGACTTTTTGACATAGAGCATTAGGGTAATCTATACTTGGTAAAGACTCTAAAGCAAAGCCATTTCTGTTGAATGAAACACCATATACAGAAAAAGGATTTCAAAGCTTAGCTGAAAATCCAAGGTGGTTCTTGTCAGGAACTCTTCATTAGAACAAGTCTGCAGTCTCAACAGCTCTGGAAACCACTCTGAAGGAAGTTTGCCTGGAGAGAGTAGATATATTCCTTAGATGTCCTATCTGAATGGTGATGTGTTTTTGCTTCTTTTCTTCCTCTCCCAAAAGTTGGTGTAATTTTGTTTTTTTCCCCCAAACTGTTCTTTTGATTAGGTTTACGGCCACTCATTATCATTTTGCATATATTTCACAAATGCTTGCATTTTGCTTTGGAAATGATATTTCACTGTCCTCAGTAATAATAAAACAATGAAAACCATTGTAAATTTAGAATCTTCAAGTGCAACAAAATTTATGGAAGTAAAGAGTAGTCTCCTGTTTTTTAATGAATACATATAAATAAGGAAACTTTTTATTTCTAGACTCTTAAAAGAGCTATTCCCTTTCCCCTTAACTATTTCTGTTATTTCCTTAACAACTGAAGACATCCATTTACTCTTATTTCTTTTAGTTGCTGTTAATCCTATAGGTTGCTAAAATATGAAAATTGCCAGTTTTATTAGAATATTCCCATATCTAAACTTACCAGATATGTTCTTAAATCCAATACAAAAAGAAAGGCAAATAACTCATAGTCTTAGACATGCTTTATATTTTGTTAAGAATTTTTAAAACGTCAGAAAATGTTATTCTTTAACTGCTGCATCATATACTTTGTGGTATAATAATGGTTCTTAAATGAGTACAATATTGCAATATATTTTTCACTTTCTCTGGTATAGCTAATTCCTTAGCAAGCTACATATTCAATACTTAGCACATAAAATAGAGTAACCTGTTTCCTTCAATATGATTTCCAATTATAACTCAGAATATTCTTTGGAATCATTATATTCTATAACCCTGCCAATTTGCATTATTTACAGTTTTACTTTCCCTTTGGAAGACACAATTCTTTACAAATTCACACTTCATTTTTTGTTTGTAGAAAACAACCATACTGCCAGTAGTATTTTCTGAATTCCTTCTGTAAACTGCTGCTTAAATATTGGCGTGGCCAAATGTGCATGGCTTTGGGCAAAGTCAAGAAACATAATATACATCCTGGTGCAAAGTTAAATTAAAATTGCTCTATTTATTTTGTATTTACATATCTCAGGTGTTGAATTTGTTTCTTATTTAAAGAAAACCCCCTCTGATTCTTATTATGAATTGTAAAAATTTATGTATATTTATAGCATTTCACCATGAATACAGATCGTAGAAATTGGATTGAATTTACTGAGAACAGCACAATTAATGAAAATTGCTGAATTGTAATTATAATTTATATCGTATAAAGTCATAACTGAATGACTCTAATATACTGCTCAATATTGCATATGTTAAAATGAATCTTTTTTATTACAAAATTGTTATAATCCAGCCATATTGATTTAATGAGTATTAAATAACATTTTTAATTTAGTACTCACACATACCAATTTCTATAGTTTAAGTTAAAATTTAATTAACATTATAATAGACTGGAAGAAGAAAAAATATAAAGCTGTTGACAAGAAATATATTTTAATGTCACTCTCAAATTGTTTTCATAGTCCTTTCTGTTTTTACGAATTCAGTATCATATCTATAAGCAAATAGAAATAAATGTTTAATAAATGCACTTAAACAACATTGTTACTTCCCCTTTCCCTCACTCTTCTTTTTCTTCTCTTTTCCTTCAACCTGTACAAGAATCTCCCCTGACCTCTGCTTCCAGATTTGTCATGTGTAAGCTTTTGTGCTGGTATGAACACATATGGAAACACACACACACACACACACACACACAGTATAGAAAAGAAAAACAGATTTTGAAGCAACTCTGCTTGCCTTTGAACATTTGTTCTGGTTGTAGCTGGACATGGGCAAATTCCTTAATAACTCTATCAATTTTCTCATCTTTCAAACAGAGATTATGATAAAATCTATCTTACATAAATGTAATGAGGTTTGAATGAGTTAATATATGTAGAACACTTAGATGGATTCTGGGAACACTGTAAGGTTCGTAAAATGGTGTTTTTTTTTTCATAACAAACATTTAGATATATGAATAAAACTAAAATTGGATAATATTAACATATATTCTCTTTGGCCAATGAAGGAAGCATGTATGATATCTATGAGCTTTAGTGAATATCTAAGATTTTTGTAAGAAGCCACATTTGCATATCTTAGGCTGATCACTGAATTTATAGATGTTGTAGCTAGTTTCTCTAGATCATCAGAACTAAAATACTAATGCATTTTAACTTGGAAAAAGTCATAAATATGCATAGTGATTAATATGCTATCTTAATATGGAGGTCCATAATAATGATTAAAATTTATAAAAAGCTGCTTCACAATTATTCTCTTTTTATTGTCTAAAATAGTCATCAGACACTTAATTCAGTTCTTCACACAGTTGTAATTTTCTAAAACAGCATGGATTCTCACCAACTAAATTTTTAGTAATTATTCTATGGTGTTCTAAAGTAAAACACTATAGTATATCTTTTAAGATTGGTAAGCAAGGTACTAATTTTAGTAGATGGTATTAGGATTTCTTCCTAGGCAACGGTGACTCCTGTTATGAGCTTCTATTGATTCCATTGGTTATTTGTAATTTATAACCCCACCTTCTGATAGTTGGTTGCAGGAAATCTGATTTCTAATCCAAATTGGAATATTCAACTATTTGTCCTCAGTTCAGTTTAGTTGCTCAGTCATGTCTGACTCTTTGCAACCTCATGGACTGGAGCACGCCAGGCCTTCCTGTCCATCAACAACTACTGGAGCTTACTCAAACTCATGTTCATTGAGTTGGTGATGCCATCCAACAATCTCGTCCTCTGTCATCCCCTTCTCCACCTGCATTCAATCTTTCCCAGCATCAGGGTTTTTTCAAATGAGTCAGATCTTCACATCAGGTGGCCAAAATATTAGAGTTTCACCTTCAGCATCAGTCCTTCCAATGAATATTCAGGACTGATTTCCTTTATTTTTATTTTTTTGCTTTTTATTTTTATTTTATTTATTTTTTTGTATTTATTTATTTTTTTACATGAACTCCCAAACATGAACCCC
>SJYX01010725.1:61544-96690 GCA_006410675.1 Oreotragus oreotragus
GGAGAAGACTCTTGAGAGCCCCTTGGACTGCAAGGGGATCCAACCAGTCCATTCTAAAGGAGATCAGTCTTGGATGTTCTTTGGAAGGACTGATGCTAAAGCTGAAACTCCAGTGCTTTGGCCACCTCCTGTGAAGAATTGAGTCATTGGAAAAGACCCTGATGCTGGGAGGGATTGGGGGAAGGAGGGGAAGGGGAAGACAGAGGATGAGATGGCTGGATGGCATCACCGACTCGATGCACGTGGGTTTGGGTGAACTCCGGTAGTTGGTGATGGACAGGGAGGCCTGGCATGCTGCGATTCATGGGGTCACAAAGAGTTGAACACGACTGAGCGACTGAACTGAACTGAACTGGACTCATGATTAAATCCTTCTTTTCCATTTTCTCCCAGGATTATTGTTCAATAGTTTTTTCAGTCTTTTTGAATTAGTTTTGAAAATGTATATAATATTTTCCATATCATCAAAACTTTCAAATTTATTATTATTTTTAAGTAAATGATACTATTTAAAAGTTAGATCAAATTATCGTTACTCTTTCTAAGTGGTATGTGTTAAAGCCTAAAATATTTTTTGGAGTTTATATTTTTCTGAATGGGTATATTCAATTAATAAATAATCATTTTTTGTAAAGTCTGTTCTTTCTTCCAATGAATTGTGTTGCACTTACATTGAAAATAATGAACCATTTGTGTGTAGGTTTATTTCAAGGTTCTCTGTTCTGTTATACTGATCTATATATCCATCCTTAGGGCATTCTGGTTACTTCAGAATTATGGTGAATCTTGAAATCTATACCTATTTCATTTATTTTTAACAATAAATTCTTGGCTGATACATAAATATTTTTAAAAATTTATTAAAAGTTCTCCCTCTATTATTAAGTTTATATTTTATTGTTTTCTTAGACATTTTTTCTAAGTTTAAGTTATATAAGTTTAATTTATTTCTCAGTTATTTTAAGTAATTGGAGCATTATATTTTGAATTTTCTTATTTTACTTTGTAAAATTTTCAAATGATGTGATATATGGTCTTCTTATTTAGCTGTTTTTCAAATAATATCTGGCTCTATTTTGCTCTATATTTCATTGATTTATATTTATTGTCATAATTTTTTAGTTGTCATCTCAATCTTGATTTTTTTAACATTGTTACATCTCATACTGAAATATTAAATTTGTTATTATTAGCATGTATAATTTTGAATGGCCCATTTTCATTAATATCTCTATGTGGAACTTTTTCATTTCTGAAAAAATTAGTTAAAATTTGCACATATATAAAAAGTGTGTTGACCCAGAAGAATATTAATCTTTATTCACTCCAAATAACAGAATATGATTTATAATAGTTAAAAAAAACCAACATTTACAGTTTAGACATATAGCATTAGAATTCTCTATAATATGCCATATAACAGAAAGGCAAGTGATCATAAAATTCATTAATTTTAAATATAGAAGTTTATCTGAAGAGGTTAAGGAACAGCTATCTTGTACATATCACATAACATGTAGTTTCAAATGTGGCCAAGGACCCTAATATTCAATAATAAATCAATCATAGAGAAGACAACTAAATTTTGATTTATGGAAGAGATTTACGAGCTATTTTCTACTTTGGAAGGAGAACATGCTGTTATCTAAAAGAATATTTTTGCAGATGACTAATGAATATCCATGCATTCCTATAGCAAGAAAAAAAAAACTAATTAGAAGAGATTTTATTCTAGTTGAAGAACAAGATTGTTTGCTTTTGATTTTAACCCTTTTTGAAAAATTTATATCATTTTTCCAGAAGCTGTATTTATGTACCTTTAATAAAATTCAGGCAAATATACCTGTTGGACTGGTAGAAGCGCACCTATGGAGACAAAGCCTAAGCCTTTAATGAAAGAAGACAAAGATTCATTATATGTAAGTTTACTACAGACTAACTTTACGCTCATTTCAGCTTCCTCACTTTTACCTTACTCACCATACTGGGTTTTAACTTTAATTTAAAAATCCAAAAAAAATAAAAATAAAAATCCATTTTTCAGACCAATATTTTTATGAGTAGCTCTTATTTTTCTATTTCAGAAATGTAAACTTGGAATTCATTCTCAAGTCCTCACATATGTGCTGTAATCTGGTGCTCTGCCTAGGCATATTTTGCATTTTAGTATGTAACCAATTCTTTATTTCATTTTTCACTACAAGAATTGTTACACTTCTTTGCATAATGTCTTATATAATTTCTGCTAAAAGACTGACTTAATTGGAATTTTAGATTATTTTCTAGTGAAATTTTTCTTGATCTTATTATTAATAGTTTTACATGGATATATTCCTTTGTTAGGTTAATCAAATCCTATGTTTAAGAAATGAACATTCTACTTTATATCAGTTAGACCCCAAACTATCAAAGTAAGAGGAGGAGCAAAGTAAAATTCAACAAATACAGAATTGATTTTTGAGGTGGTTTCTTTTTGATGAGTGCAGATAACAAGTAATTGATGTTATCTGCTATATGAAGTCCAACTATATGAAGTTGTATATAGCTATATGAAGTCCATAACTTCATAACTATATGAAGTATATAACTATATGAAGTTTAAAGAAATTTTCTTTTGTTGTTATTTTTAAACTGGAAGAAATAACAGATATTTTGTGTGTTGATGAAAATAATCAATAGAGAAATAAGCAATGAGAGTGAGGAAGACAGGCAAAAATGCAGTGACTGTACTCATGGGTAAATTAAAGTGGATGAAATTCAGTGTCCCTGCCATATGTTGGCCTCAAATAGAGAAAAGGGTCATATGTACATATAATGAGAGAGAAAGCACAGATACAGAGAGTGACTTGTTTTGTTAACTGAAATTTACAAAAGTTAATTTCTGATTGTTTTTATTTTATTCAGATAGAGAAGCAGGTATCAGGTGTGCGAAAAAAAGAAAATAAAGAGAGTCTTCCCTAGGTGATGCAGGGTTAAAGAATCCATCTGAAAATTGAGGATATGTAAGAGATATGGGTTCAATTCCAAGATTGGGAAGGTCCCCTTGAATAGGAAATGGCAACCCACTCCAGTATTTTTGCCTGAAAAATCCCATGGACTGAGGAGCCTGGTGGGATATAGTCCATGGAGTTACAAAGATTTGGACATAACTGAGCATGCAAAAGGAAAAAAAATAGGACAAATTGAAGATTGGATTTAGTACTGGGCTTAGTACTGGAAGAGGTAAAATTCAGTGATGAGCCTAATTTCGTATTTTTGATGGATTCTGTGTTTTACCTATTTGGTAATGATAATACAGGAGGTAGATAATTATAAATACCCAGGATAATGACTGTCTTGGAATTGTTTCTCTGGATAATCATTCTAACTATATTAAGATCGCTGGAGGAATATTTTTCATGGAATTCTTTCCAACTTTTGTGAAATAGAAAGAGGATCTTGGAATGGTTTTATAAAAATAACTTGTGTTATAATATATACAGGTTTTATGGCTCTGTGAAAGTTACTGGGCAAGATATTTTAAAATTTCTAATACTGGGGAAAAAAATCATTGATGAGTTCCAGCAGTGTTCTGGTAGCATTTGGGGGATTTTCTATGTACAGTATCATGTCATCTCCGAATAGTGACAATCTTAATTCTTTTCCAACTTTGATTCCTGTTAATTATTTTTCTTCTTTGTTTGCTGTGGCTGGGACTTCCAAAACCATTTTGATTAAAAGTAGTGAAAGTGGATATTCTTACCTTGTTCCTGATATTAGAGGAAATGCTTTCACCTTTTTCATCATGGAGGATAATGTTAGCTGTGGATTTGCCATGTATCGCCTTTACTGTGTTGAGGTAGGCTCCTTCTATGCCTGCTTTCTGGAGAGTATTTCTCATAAATGGTTGTTGAATTTTGTCAAAAGCATTTTCTGCATCTACTGAGATGATCTTATGGTTTTTATTCTTCAGGTTTTTGATGTGGTGCATCCCACTAATTAATTTGCATACACTAAAGAATACCTGTATCACTGGGATAAATCCTCACTTAATTGTAGTGTGTGATCCTTTAACTGTATTATTGGATTTGCTTTGCTCATGTTTTGCTGAAGATTTTTGTGTCTATATTCATCAGTGATATTGTCATAATTTTCTTTTTTGTGGTATCTTTGTATGCTTTGGGTATCAAGTTGATGGTGGCCTCACTGAATGAGTTTGTGGGTATTTCTTTCTCTGAACATTTTGCAATAGTTTAGGACAGGTGTTAACTTTAGAAGGATAGGTGTTAACTTCAGAAAAGTTGCAAAACACAAAACGAATACCCAGACATCTATTGAATTTCTATACACTAACAATGAAATATCAGAAAGAGAAATTAAGGGAAAATCTTATTTACTATTGTATCAAAAATAATAAATACTTTGGAAAAAAATCTACTTATGGAGACAAAAAACCTGTACTACAAAAACTGTAAGCTGCTGATGAAAGAAATTGAAGATGACACAGACAGAATGATATACCATGTTTTTGGGTTGCAAGAATCAATATTTTCAAAGTGACTATACTACCTTGGGCAATCTACAGATTCAATGCAATGTCTATAAAATTACCAGTAACATTTTTTACAAAACTAGAATGAAAAATCTTAAAATTCTTAAAATGTTTAAAACTTTTTAAAACTCTTACAAAGTCTTAAACACAAAAGACTCCAAATGGTGAAAGCAATCTTGAGAAAGAAAAGTGAAGCTAGAGGAATAAAGTTCCCAGAATTCAGTCTATGTTACAAAGCTATAGTAATCAATAATATGGTACTGGCACAAAAACAGAAATATAGATCATTGGAATAGATAGAAAACCGAGAAATAAACCCACACACCCACTGGTCAATTTATTTATGACAAAGGAAGCAAGACTCTACAGTGGAGGAAACACAATCTATTCAATGAGTAGTACTGAGAAAACTGGACAGCTACATGTAAAAGAATGAAATTAAAACACTCCCTAATACCATACACCAAAATAAACTCAAATGGATTACAGATCTAAATGTAAGACCGTAAAATATAAAAATTCTAGAGGAAACACTCTTAAACAAATTCAGCAATATTCTTTTGGATCCACCTCCTATAATAATGAAAATTAAAAAAAAATAAACAAATGAGAACTAATCAAACTTAAAAGCTTTTAGGCAAAAAAAGAAATCATAAAAATGAAAGGACAGGATGTGTGTTGTGTTAGTCANTAAAATATAAAAATTCTAGAGGAAACACTCTTAAACAAATTCAGCAATATTCTTTTGGATCCACCTCCTATAATAATGAAAATTAAAAAAAAATAAACAAATGAGAACTAATCAAACTTAAAAGCTTTTAGGCAAAAAAAGAAATCATAAAAATGAAAGGACAGGATGTGTGTTGTGTTAGTCACTCAGCCGTGTCCGACATTTTGCGACCCCATGAACCATAGCAAACCAGGTTCCTCCATCCATGGAATTCTCCAGGTAAGAATACTGAAGTTGGTTGCCATTTCCTTCTCCAAGAGGACAAGATGGGAGAAAATATTCGAAAATTATGTCTTACAGGGGAACATCTCCAAAAATATACACACAGTTCATCTAGCTCAATATAAAAAAAAACCAACAACCCAACCAAAAAATGGGCAGAGGAACTAAGTAGATATTTCTCCATAGAAGACATACAGATGGCTTAAAGGTACATGAAAATATGCTCAATATTATTATTCAGTTCAGTCACTCAGTCGTGTCTGACTTTTAGCGACCCCATGAATCGCAGCACGCCAGGCCTCACTGTCCATCACCAACACCTGGAGTTCACTCAAACTCACATCCATCGAGTCAGTGATGCCATCCTACCATCTCATCCTCTGTTGTCCCCTTTTCCTCCTGCCCCCAATCCCACTCAGCATCAGAGTCTTTTCCAATGAGTCAGCTCTTCACATGAGGTGGCCAAAGTACTGGAGTTTCAGCTTTAGCATCATTCCTTCCAAAGAAATCCCAGGGTTGATCTTCAGAATGGACTGGTTGGATCTCCTTGCAGTCCAAGGGACTCTCAAAAGTCTTCTCCAACACGACAGTTCAAAAGCATCAATTCTTCAGTGCTCAGCCTTCTTCACAGTCCAACTCTCACATCCATACATGACCACAGGAAAAGCCATAGCCTTGACTAGATGGACCTTTGTTGGCAAAGTAATGTCTCTGCTTTTGAATATGCTATCTAGGTTGGTCATAACTTTTCTTTCAAGGAGCAGGCATCTTTTAATTTCATGGCTGCAGTCCCCATCTGTAGTGATTTTGGAGTCCCCCAAAATAAAGTCTGACACTGTTTCCACTGTTTCCCCATCTATTTCCCATGAAGTGATGGGCCCAGAAACTATGATCTTCGTTTCCTGAAAGTTGAGCTGTAAGCCAACTTTTTCACTCTCCTCTTTCACTTTCATCAAGAAGCGCTTTAGTTCCTCTTCACTTTCTGCCATAAGGGTGATGTCATCTTCATTTCTGAGGTTATTGATATTTCTCCCAGCAATCCTGATTCCAGCTTGTGCTTCTTCCAGCCCAGCGTTTCTCATGATGTACTCTGCATATCAGTTAAATAATCAGGGGAACAATATACAGCCTTGACGTACTTCTTTTCCTATTTGGAACCAATCTGTTGTTCCATGTCCAGTTCTAACTGTTTTTTCCTGACCTGCATATAGGTTTCTCAAGAGGTAGATCAGATGGTCTGGTATTCCCTCTCTTTCAGAATTTTCCAGTTTTTGTGATCCACACAGTCAAGACTTTGGCATAGTCAATAAAGCAGAAATGGATGTTTTTCTGGAACTCTCTTGCTTTTTCAATGATCCAGCTGATGTTGGCAATTGGATCTCTGATTCCTCTGCCTTTTCTAAAACCAGCTTGAACATCTGGAAGTTCACAGTTCATGTATTGCTGAAGCCTGGCTTGGAGAATTTTGAGCATTACTTTACTAGTTTGTGAGATGAGTGCAATTGTGTGGTAGTTTGAGCTTTCTTTGGCATTGCCTTTCTTTGGGATTGGAATGGAAACTGACCTTTTCCAGTCCTGTGGCCACTGCTGAGTTTTCCAAATTTGCTGGTATATTGAATGCAGGACTTTCACAGCATCATTTTTCAGGATTTGAAATAGCTCAACTGGAATTCCATCACCTCCACTCACTCTGCTTGTAGTGATGCTTCCTAAGGCCCAAATGGCTTCACATTCCAGGATGTCTGGATTATTAGTTATTAGAGAAATACAAATTGAGACTGCTTCAAAGCATCATCTTACACCATTCAAAATGGTCATTCCTCCTGTAAGAAATGCCAGTGCTTAACTAACCAAGAGCTCTTTTTCTTCATCTCTAGTCTCTGTAATTCTTAGAAATGGATTTTAACTGTGTTGAACTAAATGAGAGTTGAAAGAAGTCACCAGAAGGATGATGGTGGTTAGGACTGCGCTGTAGCTCATGGAAAAGAAAAAATAAAAAGTGTAAATGAGTATGCTATGCATATGAGAAGGTAAATATTGTTAGAAGTGGCCTCAAATATAGATTTTAAGTTGAGGATGAATTGCTAACCACCACAAAATTATAATTAAATTAAGAAATAACAATGATAAAAAGATACTGCCATAAAAATCCTAAAATGTGGCTTTTTAAATGTTTGACTATTACAGAAGTCATTCCTGTGAATTAGTAGTTTAGCATACATTGATACCTATTAAAGGTGCTAATTTTTTGTCTCCTCCAAAGTTATCCTCTCATTTTACTGAATCAAGAAAATCCCTAAATTTTTTCTTTTCACTATGTAACTTCAAGTTTTCTGTCCTTAGCTTAATATAGAATATTGTTTATTCAGGCAAAGTAAAATCAGAGCTGTAATCATTTTTGGGGGTAAATATGTTTCTAAAATGAGTCTTAAATATAACTAGTTTCTAAAGAAACTCAAACTTGTAATCTTTTTAAATAAGGCTATTGTGTGTATGTGTGAGTAACTCCACTTTAAAAAACAAAACAAAACAAAACACGCTGAGTATCAAGGTTTACATTACCTACAAGGGAAATCAGTTTCATTCTTTGTGAAATAAGCAACTGTTGCCATGGTGAGAATCTGACTGAGATACAGGTTGCTCTCATGTATAATGTTTCAAAGTCCTTAATACTTTATCTGTGTGACCAGAGTGTCTGAACACTCTCAACGGATTTACTAGCAGCATAAATACATTCTGTGTTTACGGTAACCATACAGTATTTAACAGATGATCAGCATTCAAAAAGTATCTATTAAAATTTTATCATAAGTATGAAACTATGCCAAATTCCTTTGGATAGATACAAAGTAAAATAACTCCACAAGGAACATGCATTCCAGCTGAAGAGATGACATACACCCATTAAAATTTGAACTGAGAATTAAATAAAAAACATGATACACAGTTCAAGAGAGGTTATAAAAAATGTGAGGTATTTGAGGAATGGTAAAAATAATTAGGACAGAGTGTCAAAGGGGAAATAAAAATCTCTTAGAGGAGTATGTGATATATTTTTTAATGGCTTTCAGTAGTCTATGGCAGTTAGACCTTAAAGAAGAGGTAAGATTTGGAAAAACTAAGTAAAACAGAGCATACATTATCTTCTGGGAATAAATGCAGAGGATCTGAGGATGCTGGTGTCTACAGATTGTAAAAAACTCAGAACTTTTACAAGGAGCAACAAAACAGCAATCCAAATAAAAGAACTTTGGAAAAAGGCTGATGCATTCAAGACCAAGTAGAAGTCCCATTGTCAAAACTTGGCTACAAACTGTGAGCAAAATTAAGGAAGCGTTGAATTTATATGGCCAGTGCATGTATATTTGGGGCTTCCCAGGTGGTACTGGTGGTAAAGAACCCACCTGCCAGTGCAGGAGACAAAAGACAAGAGAGACTTGGGGTCAGTCCCTGGGCCAGGAAGATCCCCTTGAGGAGGACATGGCAACCCACTCGAGTATTCTTCCCCAGAGAACCCTAAGGACAGAGGAGCTTGGAAGGCTAACAGTCCATAGAGTCAAACAGATTTAGACACGACTGAAGCTACTTAGCATGTATATATCTTTTACATTTTCATTCAGAGGACTGGATACAACCTACAAACAGTGATCCTTTTGTGATTAACTGTTGCCAAAGGAAGTAAAAGAGATTTATGCAAGAAGCCTTTCCCCTGGGACTATACCTTTCAAAAAGTAGCCTTATAGTAGTTAAAGAGAAATGTCTAAGGCTTAGTGTCTCCCAGATATGGTTCCACTCTCTCTGCCCTTCTACTAGCATGCACTCCATTATCCCACTTCACAAAAGGCTAGTAAGTGTTTACTGTGCAATTGCAGTTTGCCTTTTTCACCCCCATCCATGGATTCAACCAACTGTAATTCAAAACTTTGAGAAACATTTCAGAAAGCTCCAAAAGCAAAATTTGAAATGTCCATGCACTGGCAACATAGCATTTACTTAGCATTTACAACTATTTACATAACATTTATATTGTTCAGTTCAGTTCAGTCTCTCAGTCGTGTCTGACTCTTTGCAACCCCATGAATCGCAGCACGCCAGGCCTCCCTATCCATCACCAATTCCCGGAGTTCACTCAGACTCATGTCCATCGAGTGGGTGATGCCATCCAGCCATCTCATCCTTTGTCAAACCCTTCTCCTTCTGCCCCCAATCCCTCCCAGCATCAGAGTCTTTTCCAATGAGTCAACTTTTCGCATGAGGTGGCCAAAGTACTGGAGTTTCAGCTTTAGCATCATTTCTTCCAAAAGATAATTCAAAGTAGATGGGAGGATGTATATAGCATATATGTGGATATTATGACATGTATAAGGAACCTCAGTATCTGCAGATTTGAAATCTGAAGGGTTTTCTGGAACTGATACCCCACAGATACTGAAAGACAACTGCAACCTTCTTTAAATTTCCATGGATGAGTCCTGTTAATTATTAGACTGAATATCTGTTTTCTTTAATCCATCTTTCTATTCTATCCATTTAGAAAAACTCAACCTTTTTATCATAATTACTACATTCATTTCATTACAGCCCATTTACTTATTTGAAATCTGAAATAAATAAAAAACAATGATTTCTTATTTATTCACTTCAGTGAACATTTACCACTAGTATCTAGTGACATATCTGCAGCATTCAGCTTTTCTGACATGCCCTCTGTTTGGAAAAACTCCATTTTGTTTCTGTCCACAGCAACAATATGCTAGTTACCCTCATGCTTGTGTGGTCCTTCATCTTCATTTCTGCTTTATTTCACCATCAGAATTTGGAATGCCTGTAAATTTTCTCCTTGAATTCTGATGCCTTTAAATTTTCTCCTTGAATTCTGATGTCTCCTGGACAATGTCCTCTGGTAAAATTATTTAACCTGCACACACACACACACACACATGCTGATGATGCAAAGATTCATATATCCTATTATCTGCTAGACACCTTCACTTGAATGTTTTCACCTATGTCTGAAATCTAGTACCTTACCCTAAATCTTACTCTTAGGTTGTATTTTAGTTGATAGAAACAGTATCCATCTGTTCACCAAAGTGAAAGCCTGATAGGCAAATTTGACTCGTCCATTCCTCAGCCTCCAAATGTACTAAATCAAGTCTCTCAGCTTGCTTCCAGACATTCTGGTAATCTATTCTGCCCAACACTGTGCTGTAAATACTTAATGACTAGTTCTCTGGGAAAAAGTTTAGAGCTGGATTTTTGGCACTTGATAATTATCTTTGCGTAGATAATATCCACCACAGCAGATTTCAAGCCATCAAAGTGATATAACTGAACACATAGTTCACTCAATTCTAATGAGTCAGCTCATTTTCAAGCGGCCAATTTTCTGCCTCACTTTCTACAACTGTTTATCCTTTATTCAAGAGCTATTGAATAAAGGATATTTTGCTTTGCTAACATGCTAGTTTACTATGCTACTTCAACAGCTTCCTACCAGGCATCCTTTCCTCAACTGTCGTCCTTTAATAATTCATCTTCTATCCTGCTTTTGCAGAAATTTTCCTAATATATAAATTTGATCTTTCACTTTATTGTGTAAGTCACATCAGTGGCTTCCTGCTAACACATTCACATAGTCCAGAAAAGGAGAAATGATTGCAAGGTCTTTCATGGTTTGGTAGGTGTTGTCTCATAAGCATAATCTTTTCAATCACCTATATTGCACTTTTGTCATTCCACTTATACACCATGCAGTTGTCCTCTTTATGCAGCCTGTCACTTCTGCTTGGAATGAGCATCCCATTCTATCCAGTTTCACATGCTTGATATGTCTGGCTAACTCATGTTTAAATGTTTAGGATATATTAAAATTATTTTCATTCTAAGGAAGTGTCCAGTGATTTTCTGCACACTCCCTCCCTGCTCCCAGTAAGTTAACCTCCCTAGTTTCACAGCTATTTGCATTACAAATGATAAACTACGTCTGATTAGTCCAAAAATAGAATAAAGGAGGGAAAGGTAGGATAAACAGAAATAGAAAGTTCTCTATTAGATAGAGATAGTTCTCTAAATTTTGTCAGTGTTTTTCTACAATGTGTTTAAAATCTATATAAAAAAGGAAGACTGTTACAGAAAGTCAATAAAACAATGCCCTTCTTACAAGAAAAAATATATCAAATAAATGCATAGAAAATTTCCAATTAAAAATATAGAAAGATATGTTCTGTAAACATATTACAGAGCAGTTACTTTTATTCTCTTCCCCTCTTCACAAACACACAAAATCTATTATGTCTATACAAATATCAGACAAAATAAACTCTAAGGAAAAAATCACTTGAGAGATACAAAGTCCCTTTCATTATGATTAAGAGCATTTAACAATATTAAATCTGTACACACATAATAATATAACTTCAGACATTAAAACAAGCATTTACAATATTAAAAGACAGGAGAGACATACAAATGCCTGTTAAATAAGCGTTAGTTGCTCAGTTGAGTCCAACTCTTTGCAACCCCATGGACTGTAACCTGCCAGTCTCCTCTGTCCATGGAATTCTCTAGGCAAGAATACTGGAGTGGGTAGCCATGGTCTTCTCCAGGGGATCTAACCTGGTCTTCTGCACTGCAGGCAGATTTTTTACCATCCAAGCCACCAGGGAAGCTCTACATATACCCATAGTGGGGAATTTGACACATTTCTCTCAGAAACAGATAGAAAAAGCAGACAATAAATCATCAAGTAATCAGAAGATCTGAGCAACTAATATAATAAAATTGATCGAAGTGGCATCAATAGAATAGAGCCTCCAGTGTTAACAGTACATACGTTCTTTTAAGTGTGCATGAAACACTTACAGAAGCTGATTATCTGCTGTGTTACTAAGCAAGTATAATCTTGTTTACAATTGTGAACCTTCAGTGAAATCCAACCATTGTCAATAATAACTCTGAGAAAAATCTATAAATATTAACTATCCCTCTGCTGAAATCAAATTATATGTACTCATGTGTTAAAGTGATGAAGTAATGCCCTTTCTAGGATATGACCATTGGATTGTAGAAAAATGCAGAAGAAGAGAAATTTGTGTTAGTGGCTGGCAATAAGCTGAGATAGGAAATGGGAGAGATCTTTGTGTTTAAATTTCTCCCAGATTGTCTCTTTTCTCCTTTCCTTCTGTCCCATGATTTTTGCTTAGTTAAAAGCCTCAGAGCAAGATATTCAGACTGGGATTTTTTTTTTTAGTCTCCTCAATGCATTATTGATGATGAACGAAATAGAGTTGAACATCACTAATATTTCTGATGTTTACATTATATTAGGGGAGATAAATATTTCTATATATTAATTAAGGAAAGAAAATTAAAATTTTCCATTAAACTGCTGGTTCAAATCTTCACAAAGACTTGAACCAATAATGAATACTCTAAGTATTTTTAAATTATAATCTGTTATCATTTTAAGAAAATATTCATTTATCAGTTAGTTATAGTCACAATAAAATCTATGTAACTTAATATTAAAGTATTACTGTGAATATGGTGGAAGATAGATAAACATATCCAATATAATATGTAAAACCATAGAAATATCTTTTTTATTATACTTACTGTCTTACTTTTCACTCACTCTAATATCTGCACCATATTCAACGTATATGAGTCCTAAAAAAATATTTAAATTTATTAAACTGAGCAGAATCCCATGAAAAGAAACAATGTGTAATAGTGTATGAAGAAACTGTTTAATTATTTGTCCTAGAGATTCTTCACTTATAAATATAGATTTATTATGAAATATTGGCATATACAGTGACATTTTTGGAAGGAAAAATTGAAATGCAGTACTTGGATGCAAACTCAAAAATGACAGAATGATCTCTGTTCGTTTTCAAGGAAAACCATTCAATATCGTGGTAATCCAAGTCTATGCCCCAACCAGTAACACTGAAGAAGCTGAAGTTGAACTGTGCTATGAAGACCTACAAGACGTTTTAGAACTAACACCCAAAAAAGATGTTCTTTTCATTATAGGGAACTAGATGCAAAAGTAGAAACTCAAGAAAAACCTGGAGTAACAGACAAATTTGGCCTTCGAATATGGAATGAAGCAGGGCAAAGGCTAATAGAGTTTTGTCAAGAGAATGCACTAGTCATAGCAAACACCCTCTTCCAACAACACAAGAGATGATAATACACATGGACATCACCAGATGATCAACACTGAAATCAATTATACTCTTTGCAGCCAAAGATGGAGAAGCTCTATATGGTCAGCAAAAAAAGACTGGGAACTGGATGTGGCTCAGATCATGAACAACTTATTGCCCAATGCAGACTTAATGTGAACAAAGTGGGGAAAACCACTAGACCATTCAGGTAGGACTTAAATCAAATCCCTTATGATTATACAGTGGAAGTGAGAAATAGATTTAGGGGACTAGATCTGAGAGATAGAGTGCCTGATGAACTATGGAATGAGGTCTGTGGCATTGTACAGGAGACAGGGATCAACACCATCCCCATAGAAAAGAAATGCAAAAAAGCAAATAGCTGTCTGGGGAGGCCTTAAAAATAGCTGTGAAAAGAAGAGAAGCAAAAACAAAGGAGAAAAGGAAAGATATAAGCATCTGAATGCAGAGTTCCAAAAAATAGCAAGGAGACATAAGAAAGCCTTCCTCAGCAATCAATGCAAAGAAGTAGAGGAAAACAACAGAATGGGAAAGACTAGAGATTTCTTCAGGAAAATTAGAGACACCAAGGGAACATTTCATGCAAAGATGGGCTCAATAAAGGACAGAAATAGTATGGACCTAACAGAAGCAGAAGATATTAAGAAGAGGTGGCAAGAATACACAGAAGAACTGTACAAAAATGATCTTCAAGACCAAGATAATCATGATGATGTGATCACTCACCTAGAACCAGACATCCTGGAATGTGAAGTCAAGTAGGCCTTAGAAAGCATCACTATGAACAAAGCTAGTGGAGGTGATGGAATTCCAGTTGAGCTATTTCAAATCTTGGAAGATGATGCTGTGAAAGTGCTGCACTCAATATGCCAGCAAATTTGGAAAACTCAGCAGTGGCCACAGGACTGGAAAAGGCAGTTTTCATTCCAATCCCAAAGAAAGGCACTGCCAAAGAATGTTCACACTACCACACAATTGCACTCATCTCATATGCTAGTAAAGTAGTGCTCAAAATTCTCCAAGCCAGGCTTCAGCAATACNATGCAGACTTAATGTGAACAAAGTGGGGAAAACCACTAGACCATTCAGGTAGGACTTAAATCAAATCCCTTATGATTATACAGTGGAAGTGAGAAATAGATTTAGGGGACTAGATCTGAGAGATAGAGTGCCTGATGAACTATGGAATGAGGTCTGTGGCATTGTACAGGAGACAGGGATCAACACCATCCCCATAGAAAAGAAATGCAAAAAAGCAAATAGCTGTCTGGGGAGGCCTTAAAAATAGCTGTGAAAAGAAGAGAAGCAAAAACAAAGGAGAAAAGGAAAGATATAAGCATCTGAATGCAGAGTTCCAAAGAATAGCAAGGAGACATAAGAAAGCCTTCCTCAGCAATCAATGCAAAGAAGTAGAGGAAAACAACAGAATGGGAAAGACTAGAGATTTCTTCAGGAAAATTAGAGACACCAAGGGAACATTTCATGCAAAGATGGGCTCAATAAAGGACAGAAATAGTATGGACCTAACAGAAGCAGAAGATATTAAGAAGAGGTGGCAAGAATACACAGAAGAACTGTACAAAAATGATCTTCAAGACCAAGATAATCATGATGATGTGATCACTCACCTAGAACCAGACATCCTGGAATGTGAAGTCAAGTAGGCCTTAGAAAGCATCACTATGAACAAAGCTAGTGGAGGTGATGGAATTCCAGTTGAGCTATTTCAAATCTTGGAAGATGATGCTGTGAAAGTGCTGCACTCAATATGCCAGCAAATTTGGAAAACTCCGCAGTGGCCACAGGACTGGAAAAGTCAGTTTTCATTCCAATCCCAAAGAAAGGCACTGCCAAAGAATGTTCACACTACCACACAATTGCACTCATCTCATATGCTAGTAAAGTAGTGCTCAAAATTCTCCAAGCCAGGCTTCAGCAATACGCGAACCATGAAATTCCAGATGTTCAAGTTGGTTTTAGAAAAGGCAGAGGAACCAGAGATCAGAATGGCAACATCTACTGGATCATGGAAAAAGCAAGAGAGTTCCAGAAAAACACCTATTTCTGCTTTGTTGACTATGTCAAAGCCTTTGACTGTGTGGATCACAACAAACTGTGAAAAATTCTGAAAGAGATGGGAATACCAGACGACCTGACCTGCCTCTTGAGAAACCTGTATGCAGGTCAAGAAGCAACATTTAGAACTGGACATGGAACAACAGACTGGTTCCAAATAGGAAAAGTAGAACGTCAAGGCTGTATATTGTCCCCCTGATTATTTAACTTATATGCAGAGTACATCATGAGAAACCCTTGGCTGGAAGAAACACAAGCTGGAATCAAGATTGTCGGGAGAAGTATCAATAACTTCAAATATGCAGATGACACCACTGTTATGGCAGAAAGTGAAGATGAACTAAAGCACCTCTTGATGAAAGTGAAAGTGGAGAGTGAAAAAACTGGCCTAAAGCTCAACATTAGAGATACCAAGAAACAACATTAGAAAATGAAGTTCATGGCATCTGTCACAACACTTCATGGGAAATAGATGGGGACACAGTGGAAACAGTATCAGACTTTATTTCAGGGGTCTCCAAAATCACTGCAGATAGTGACTGTAGCCATAAAATTAAAAGACACTTGCTCCTTGGAAGGAAAGTTATGACCAACATAGCATATTGAAAAGCAGAGACCTTACTTTGCCAACAAAGGTCCGTCTAGTCAGCGCTATGTTTTTTCCAGTGGTCATGTATGGATGTGAGAGTTGGACTGTGAAGAAAGCTGAGCGCCCAAGAATTGATGCTTTTTGAACTGTGGTGTTGGAGAAGACTCTTGAGAGTCCCTTGAACTGCAAGGAGATCCAATCAGTCCATTCTAAAGGAGATCAGACCTGGGTGTTCTTTGGAAGGAATGATCCTAAAGCTGAAACTCCAGTACTTTGGCCATCTCATGCGAAGAGGTGACTCATTGGAAAAACTCTGATGCTGGGAGGGATTGGCAGCAAGAGGAGAAGGGGACAACAAAGGATGAGATGCCTGGATGACATCACCTGCTAGATGGACATGAGTTTGAGTGAACTTTAGGAGTTGGTGATGGACAGGGAGGCCTGGTGTGCTGTGATTCATAGGGTCACAAGGAGTCGGACACGACTGAGTGACTGAACTGAACTGCTGCTGCTGCTGTTGCTAAGTCACTTCAGTCGTGTCCGACTCTGTGCGACCCCATAGACGGCAACCCATGAGGCTCTCCCGTCCCTGGGATTTTCCAGGCAAGAACACTGGAGTGGATTGCCATTTCTTTCTCCAGTACATGAAAGTGAAAAGTGAAAGTGAAGTCGCTTAGTTGAGTCCGACTCTTAGAAATGAACTGATGGTCATATTAAAGTAAATTAAAGTAAAGTAAATAAAGTAGTCACTCTGTTATGTCTGACTCTTTGCAACCCTATGGACTGTAGCCTAGTAGGCTCCTCTGTCCATGGGATTTCCCAGGCAAGAGTACTGGAGTGGGTTGCCATTTCCTTCTCCAGGGGCTCTTCCTGACCCAGAGATCGAACCTGGGTGTCCAGCATTGCAGGCTTTAACAGAAGTTACAGGGTGTCTTGGAGAGTGCAAAGTCTGGGCACTAGAAAAGCAGACACTAACTGACTGTAACTCTAAACATATCTTTCTATTTTATGTACACTGATTCTTCCAACTATACAGTGAAGTCCTCTGTTTTTAAAATCATTCTGAGGCCATTATAAATCACTTTGAAAGGAAATGGCAATTAGATCAAGAAAAATCATAATTATAAAATATACTTCTGTCAGTCTTTATCATGCAGTATATATTCATAACAGAAGTAAATACTTAATAACTTCTGAATTAAAATTATGGGTTATATCCAATATACACTTGAAAACCAAGTATACCATGCAGTAATTTCAATATGTTAAAGTCAACCAATGGAAATTGGTAGTCAGATTTGTTTTATCCTCCACACTTAAGAGAACCAGAATTAGCTTTTCACTTACTAGGAATAAAAGTACCATTGTAGTAACTCCATCTCTCACAGATTTTAAAGAATTAAATATGTATATTTCTGACTATAATGCATTTACATTTTTCAAATGTTCCCAGGGCATAATAACTAAATGATCTCATTCTCTCACAAATTAAGACAGGCCATACAGACCTTTTTCCTATTATTTTTGCCTGTGAAGTTAATCCTCACTGAGCTCTCATAAAGACTTCTTTAAGCCTCCCAGGTGAGGGAGAAGCAGCCCTAAGGAGCATGAATCAGTGGCGTCTGATCCCCACCATAGTTAAATGCAGACACAGATACAGTCTTTTGCTCTTCCAAAGCCTTTTAACTCTGAGAATAAAGAACTCAAAATCTCCAACATCAGCAAGCCTTTAAACTACTTCCTTCTTCTATCCAACAGCTTATCCTCCATTATTTTGCAAAAACAAAGCTACAAATGTTTTATGGGTTTCATTTGGAGAGAATTTGGGGATTGTAGTAGAAAAGGGACCTATATTCCTTGTATTAGAGTTTCTTGTTTCTTCCATTTGATCAGGGAAACTTTCCCTTCCAGAGTGTATTGAGCCAAATTGGCAAATAGAAAGAAATTAGTTTATACTACGAGTCAGTGAACTTACCACATACGTGTGGATTTATATAAGAAATATTTTAGATGAATTAAGTGCTCTTTTGGGAAATAGCTGGAAAAGACACAATACAGATAAGGCAAATAGAAACAGCAACGATAAATTAAGTACATTCTCATTACATCGTTGCACCCCCTTGACCAGAAACAATAACCTCTCCCCCAATAAATACACAGTCTCAGAAAAAAGATTAGTGTACCCGCAGGGCAAAGCAAACAGATATATCTTGCGATATGTTCAAATAATCGTAAAGCTGTACCTCTGGCAGATGATGGGTAGAAGTGAATTAGAGAGGTCTAGGTGAATTATAGAGGTGGGAATCTTCCATCAGGGAGGCCCAGCTGTCTGCCTCAAGGTGCTTGACCCTGGAAACAGACAACAGGAGCAGCCAAGCAAACGACAGCTGTTGCAGAGAGGAAAAAGGAAATAAGTGAGATTCTCATAATTGGGCCTGGAGATGATAGGAAGTATTTTCCATCATCATATCTTTTAAGCTTGCGTCAATATCATAGTATTATTAAACTATGGAACTGTAGATGTACTATATATCATGCATACACACACGTTTACACAATGCATATACATACGCTCATACATACATAGTAAAAGGTAATTAGTATTGATATTGAATCTTTTAGTGATTTTTCCCATCTTAAAAAAAAAAAAAGCTGATAGTGAAAAGAAAGCACAAGTAATTTTATGAGAGTATCTCAACAAAGCTGAAGATTTCTCTGTGACACATACTCAGTTCTTGATGTTTTTTGTGGCTGCTCTCATTAAATTTTATACTACAGAAAAGCTGAACAAAAGCCTGTGCAATGTAAGGGAACAATGATTCGCTTTTGCAAGAAAAAGATTTATAGAGAAAATCACTTGTATCTGACAGTCACTGACATTAGTCCTTAGTTCATGAAAAGTGACTGGGGCCTGATAGATCCTTCTGCCTTTCATCATAAAGCAACTGTTTTTCTTGTCTCAGCAATAAGTGGAAAATGAATAACGATCACATTGATGTGTGGGAAAGAGTCTCATTTTATAACTAGAGAAAAGTTTTTACAAATTCAATGATGAATCATTAAAAAATGCAGATTAGACACCTGAAAGTATTTCACAGAATAACACCCTTCCTTTTTCTTTTTTTTTTAATATCTGCTTAAGAACAGATTTTAAATACATACATTAAAAATAAAATTAGCTACTAAAGTATTCCATAAAAACACTATTCAAAAACAAATTTTACTTTCTGGGGAAAAAAGTTAATTTAAATTAACTACATAAAGGCTATGGTTTTTCCTGTGGTCATGTATGGATGTGAAAGTTGGACTGTGAAGAAAGCTGAGCACCGAAGAATTGATGCTTTTGAACGGTGCTGTTGGAGAAGACTCTTGAGAGTCCCTTGGACTGCAAGGAGATCCAATCAGTTCATTCTGAAGGAGATCAACCCTGGGATTACTTTGGAAGGAATGATGCTAAAGCTGAAACTCCAGGACTTTGGCTACCTCATGCGNAAGAATTGATGCTTTTGAACGGTGCTGTTGGAGAAGACTCTTGAGAGTCCCTTGGACTGCAAGGAGATCCAATCAGTTCATTCTGAAGGAGATCAACCCTGGGATTACTTTGGAAGGAATGATGCTAAAGCTGAAACTCCAGGACTTTGGCTACCTCATGCGAAGAGTTGACTCATTGGAAAAGACTGATGCTGGGAGGGATTGGGGGCAGGAGGAGAAGGGGACGACCAAGGATGAGATGGCTGGATGGCATCACGGACTCGATGGACGTGAGTCTGAGTGAACTTCGAGAGATGGTGATGAACAGGGAGGCCTGGCGTGCTGAGATTCATGGAGTCGCAAAGAGTCGGACATGACTGAGCGACTGAACTGAACTGAACATAAAGCAAATATGTAATACTTAACAGTGCACTTAATTTCTCATCACTAATAGTTTGTCTCTTTAGGTAGAAGCAGAAACTGTCCCTTTGATTGAACTACATTACTAATAACAAACTTTGTCACTGAATTACACCTCCAGTATGAATTTACATCTTGACCAGATTAGAGAAAGCTCTAATAGTCTCAATGATTTAATACATTGCTGAAATAAAAAAGTATTTTCCTCTAGGCCTCTATTATTGCCCAGAATGATGTCGGTATAGTTTTATAAGTCTCTATTGTTTATTAAAAAAAAAAAAAAGCTACACTGTTTCTACTTGTATAGTAAATGGTTTATAATGAAGAATTGTGTTTAGTAATAAGAAAATAGTGTTATTCCAAGAACAAAGCCTATAGCCATGTAAAGTCCTTAGAATCCAGATGCTCTGGAGTTGAAGAGTTCCTGGTTTCAGATATAATAATTTAGCAGCTACAAAAACTGCCTGATTGAGTGACAACAAATGAGACTCATCAATATGGCTCTATCACTATCAAAACTAGGACTTCTTCCAAGGACTGTTACATGATAGAGACTGGCTTTGACTATTCTCTAATACACATATCCAGTAAGAGAGGCTGAACAACTAAGGGAAATAGTAAACAGTACAAATCAAAAGAAAATAGCAAGCTATACCTATCTACATAATCTATAGAGCAGAAACATTTGAACAGAAATATAAAAATATAAAACAAATTATAAATATCTTTAGAGAGACAAAGAATGCAAATCATTTGAAAGTAGGATAAGAAAATATCATTTGGATATATTGTATACAAAAATGATAGTTGAAAAAGAGAGAACCCAATAGATAAAGATAAATAATAGAATGAATAAAAACAAATAATAAAAGATCAGTGTGAGCATCTCCTACAGAAAACAGGAAAGAAATAAGACACAAAATACTTCAGAAATAAAAATCTTACCTAAAAGTTAAGTTCAAAATTTTAGATAATAAAAATCTCTGAAGAAGAAAATACAAATAAAATGCAGAAATATTTGAAGAAAAGTTGGCATAAAATTTCCACGAGTATAGGCAGAAATATATTTATAATGTCAAAGATCAGAGATTACAAGAAACTTAGGCATGTTAAGAAAAATTTGAGGAACAATTGTATATGAGTTTTAGCAACAGACACACTGGAAGCAGAAGGGAAATTAGCAATTTTAATATTTTGATTCAAAAGGATGTTGAACTTATAATTTCTATCCAGAAATTTATTTAACTTAATCTATTATTATAAAATATTACCAAAACACAATTATTAGATATTTGTAACCAAGAAACATAATAAAAATACTTTTAGAAAAGTACTCAGATGATGCCACAAGACAAGTAAGAATTGTGAAATAGCTCGTTAAAGTTTAGGATGAGGAAAATAAAAGGATTTCCATTTTAAACTTGGACTAAAATTGTGAACAATATTAACTTAGTGCAGTGAAGACAGAACTTACATTCATGAGAAGGTTTATGAGACGTAGCATTTTGTGTAAATACATATTAAGTTGGGTCTTAAGCTAAAAAACCGAATATAAGAAAAAGACAAATAATGTTTAAATAAACAGAAGAAATCTTAGTCTATTCAATTTAAATCAATAAAAAGAGGAAAATAGAAAGAGACAACAGTAAAAAGAAAATAATATAAGAATCAAATCTTAACATAATAGTGAATGTAGAAATGAATTAAAAGTGCTGAGCTATAGGTAAACATTTGTAACCAGAGTAATTCACCTTGAAACAGGGAAATTTCACTTTAGATATATTAGATTAAAATTATAAAGTAAGATAATGTTAAGCACCAGCAGGAAGGTAGGGATATAAGAACTCTCATCCTTTCCAGGAGGGACTGTAAATCAGGGCATCCATCAGGAAGCCATTCTGGTAGTTTGTTCCAATTACATGAAACATATTCTAAGAATCAAAAAGTCCTGGACATTTAAAATCCCAGTGAAATCTTACACTTTTATTAGGAGTCATGTTCTAGGATGTTCATTGCCACATTCACTGTGGTCAGAAGTTGGAGACTTCTGTATCCATAACATATCAAATAAATGTACAGAATTCAGTGAATGTGTCCCACATGTTCTTATTCAACAAAAAAACAACATACAGTTAAAAATTATATTGTAAATTTACTAATCTGGATAAACTTTGAAATCAAAGCTCAATTAAAAAAATGAAACAGATTTTAATACAGAACATAATGCTGTTTATGTAAATAAATAAACACATCAGCCTATATTTTTCAATAACATTTAAACATGAAAATATGAGAAATATAACTTGAGAGAGAGAATTTGAGTGGGTTGAGGGATGAAGCTTTAAATAAATAAACCAAAATGAGTAGAGAGGTCAATAGTGAAGATGTGCTTTGAACTTCAGGAATATTTTGCTCCTAAACTAAAAATAGTAATAAATATGAAAACTAGATGGATAAGGCATGAAGATTCAAATTATCTTTATAACAACTAAAGATGATAGTGGAAAATAAGACTGTAATATAGTGAGACTGCTAATGCTTCACACTCAGATTCAATTAATGTTTATTGGCAGTGCTGAACATATATAGACTGACATTGTGAGAATCTGAACTTGTATAGAGTGCAGGTGCAGTGTTGACGTGTGTTTCCTGTAGGTAACTGTATATCACAAAGTAGAAAAAGGAGTACCTTATAAAAGGAGTAATAAACAAAAAACATCCAAGTATGTTCTTCTCCTTCTGTCCAGCTAAGTGCTTAGAAAATGGCAGGTGTGAGCTGCCTTACAGATGCTCCTCTATAAGCAGTGGAGAATGGGCCCCTCTCATACAAATATAACTATAAACCTGTCAGATCTATTTTCTGAATGGTGAAGCAGCCAAATTGCTACTGACAGTGAAAATCTGAATTCTACTACCTTGTGTTATTAAATGCTGTATCTGGAGACCAGTATCCAAAAATATGAGATAATGGAAAATAAAGTTACAACAACATTGAGTCATGTAAAAATTCTACAACACAAAGGAAAGAGAATTTTGTCTTGAAGACACAAATTTGAAAATAATTTACATAACAAACAATTTAGAGGAGAACTAATGGAATCATTAGAATAGATTTATTGTGAGGAACAGATATAAAGGGACTGAGATTAAATGAGAGATGAAAATAGACTGGTTACAATAAGTAAAAACCATGACAACATGAAATAAATTCTTCACTGAAGGGAGTTAACTGCAAAAGATAATCATAAAGAAAATCAAGTGAATGATGATGAAAAATACTATCAGAATGTAGAAAGATTAAAAGTAAATCTTTATGAAAGATTTATGAAAAACATTTGAAAAAAATGTGACAAATGACAAAACATTGCTATCTTTAAATATATTAAGGATGGAAATAAAGAAGTATTAGTGTTAGTTGAAACATTTAAAAGAAAAATGCAATGACACGTCTCAAATTAGAATGTAGCATATTACAATAATAAAGTACTACAAAATTTAACTTTATATATAAACAAAATAAATGAAGTTAATATGAAGTAAAAAAAAAATACTACTCATAAAATAAAGAAGGCTTTTAAAATAATAATCAAAGACAGTATCAGTCTGGTTCATTTATAAATATCAGTTTATATTAACACAAATTTTCTAATTTACATTTGGAATTTTAAAGATGTTTTATTTTTTATTTATTTATTTATTTTACTTTATTTTACTTTACAGTACTGTATTGGATTTGGCATACATTGACATGAATCTGCGACGGGTGTACATGAACTCCCAAACATGAATGAAGAATATTTTTTGAACAAACTACCATACAATTGAGCTCATTTCATATACTAGCAAGGTAATGCTCAAAATCCTTCAAGCTAGGCTTCAACAGTACCTGAAGTGAGAACTTCCATTTATACAAGCTGGATATAGAAAAGGCAGAGGAACCAGATATTTACTTTCCAATATTTGTTGGATTATAGAAAAAGAAAGAGAATTCCAGAGAAACATCCACTTCTGCTTCAGCTACATCAAAGCTTTGACAGTGTAGATCACAGCAAACTGGAAAATTCTTAAAGACACAGAAATATCAGATCATCTTACCTGTCTCATGAGAAATCTGTATGCAGGTCAAGAAACAACAGTTAGAAGTGGACATGGAAATATAGACTGGTTCAAATTGGGAAAGGACCACGACAAGGCTGTCAATTGTCACCCTGCTTACTTAACTTATATGCAGAGTACATAACAAGAAAGGCCAGGCTGGATGAATACAAGCTGGGATCAAGATTGCTGGGAGAAATATCAACAACCTCAGACATGCAGACAATACCACTCTAAGGGAAGAAAGTGAAGAGGAACTAGAAAGCCTCTTGAGGAGGGTAAAACAGGAGAGTGAAAAAACTGGCTTAAAACTCAGCATTCAAAAAATTAAGACCATGGCATTCAGTCTCATCACTTCATGGAAAATAGATAAGGAAACAGTGGCAGATGTTCTTTTCTTCAGCTCCAAATCAATGCGGATGGTGACTTCAGCCATGGAGTTAAAAGACATTTGCTCCTTGGAAGAAAAGCTATGACAAAGCTAGACAGCATTTTAAAAAGCTGAGACATAACTTTGCTGTCAAAGGTCTGCATCATCAAATCTGTGTTTTTTCCAGTAATCATGTATGCATATGAGAGCTGGACTGTAAAGAAGGCTGAGCACAGAAGAACTGATTTCAAACTGTAGTGCTAGAGAAGATTTTTGAGAGTCCCTTGGACAGCAAGGAGATAAAACAAGTCAATCCTAAAGGAAACCCTGAATATACATTGGAAAGACATGCTGAAGCTTAAGTTCCAATACTTTGTCCACCTGATGTGAAGAGCCAACTCATTGAAAAAGACCCTGATGCTAGGAAAGATTGAAATCAGGAGGAGAAGTGGGCAACAGAGAATGAGATGGGCATGAGTTTGAGCAAATTCTGGGAGATGGTGAAGGACAGGGAAGCCTGGCATGCTGCAGTCCATGGAGTTGGAATGACTTGTGTCTAAACAACAGCAACAACTAAAATTTTTCATAGTTTGAAAGCCTCTTGAGGAGGGTAAAACAGGAGAGTGAAAAAACTGGCTTAAAACTCAGCATTCAAAAAATTAAGACCATGGCATTCAGTCTCATCACTTCATGGAAAATAGATAAGGAAACAGTGGCAGATGTTCTTTTCTTCAGCTCCAAATCAATGCGGATGGTGACTTCAGCCATGGAGTTAAAAGACATTTGCTCCTTGGAAGAAAAGCTATGACAAAGCTAGACAGCATTTTAAAAAGCTGAGACATAACTTTGCTGTCAAAGGTCTGCATCATCAAATCTGTGTTTTTTCCAGTAATCATGTATGCATATGAGAGCTGGACTGTAAAGAAGGCTGAGCACAGAAGAACTGATTTCAAACTGTAGTGCTAGAGAAGATTTTTGAGAGTCCCTTGGACAGCAAGGAGATAAAACAAGTCAATCCTAAAGGAAACCCTGAATATACATTGGAAAGACATGCTGAAGCTTAAGTTCCAATACTTTGTCCACCTGATGTGAAGAGCCAACTCATTGAAAAAGACCCTGATGCTAGGAAAGATTGAAATCAGGAGGAGAAGTGGGCAACAGAGAATGAGATGGGCATGAGTTTGAGCAAATTCTGGGAGATGGTGAAGGACAGGGAAGTCTGGCATGCTGCAGTCCATGGAGTTGGAATGACATGTGTCTAAACAACAGCAACAACTAAAATTTTTCATAGTTTGATAATTTATCTGTAAGAAGCCTATGATGAAGTTTTAATTGGTGAAACACTATATATGCAAAAAGATGCTTACTGCAACATAATGTATAAAGTAAGAATTAGACCCTGGTGTTGGGAAAGATTGAGGGCAGGAGAAGGGGGTGACAGAGGATAAGATGGTTCAATGGCATCACCAACCCAATGGACATGAGTTTGAGCAAACTCTAGAAGATACTGAAGGACGGGGAAGCCTGGCATGCTTCTGTCCTTGGGGTCATAGTATCAGACATGACTTAGCAACTGAACAACAACAAGGAATAAAAACACCAATGTATTTGGAAACAGCATTTTATGTGACAAATTATTATGTACTCATTTAAAAAATATTTTCAAGAACTGTTCAATGGTATTTTCACAATGAAAAAAATGTTCAAAGATATTTTCCACAATGAAAAATAACATATGAAATAATGATCAATGTATATGTTTTTATTTCCATCTCCTAAAGAAGTTTCATAAGACATTGTAATGTATGTGATATTAAAGATAACCGAGTTGGATGGCATCGACTTGATGGACATGAGTTTGAGCAAGCTCCAGAAGTTGTTGATGGACAGGGAAGCCTGGCATGCTTCAGTCCAAAGGGTCAGACATGACTGAGTGACTAAACTGAACCGAGAATAAAAAACGATGAATAAAAAGTAATTTATCTTATATCATGAAATTAATGGTGATTTATGTTTCATCTTTATAGTTTTGTTATTCTCATATCATCTACCTTGGCTTTATATTGTTTTATTAATGAGTAAATGTCCATTGAATATGAAGATAAAAGTTAGAAAATAGAAGAAACAATTTCCTTGATCATATTGATTTTGAGTTGCATAAAGACATTCAGAAAATATATTTAATTGGAATTTAGAAATGTTAGTTTTAGTTATGGTGGTTTGGAAGGTTTCATCTGTCAGTAACCCACATCAAGAGTACCTGAAACAGAGTGAGTGTGATAATATTGAGAGTTTATAAACAATGACAAAAGTTGAATGCATATGCACCTGGTGAAATTCTAACATACAATGAAAAGTAAATTATGAAGTAGTCTACCATTGTTTATTTTCTCACCATTACCATTTTTGTACAATAAAGAAAAAACTGACGAATTTAAATTGTTAAACTAGGAAGTAAAAAGTGAGGGCTATTCTCTGGACAAGAAATGAAAATGCACTGAGAAGTTATAAATGTGTTTGCAACTACGCACAATTTTTCATCAGTGTGTAAAACTTTTCATGATCAAAGTTACAAATTGTATCCATTATTTCCATTCAGGTCATTAACAAGGAGCATTCAAATACAGTTTTTTAGTATTGCCTTATTGAATGCACTCAAGTAGCATTTTATAAATGCACAGCAACAACAGAAGAAATTATCAACAAATATTTAGCTCTATTAAAGCATATGAAGACCAATAATAATGCCTTTGATTCAACTCCATTTAGTAATCATTCACTGGATACAGAAACTATCAGCCCACGTGGCACTCATATTTGTGTCAGCTGATTACGCAGTCTCATGCTTCCAACTTTTACTACAGAAATCTGTAACAAATTGTTAATAAAATCATTTTAGTTAAATTCAAAGACTTAGGTTTGTTCCTAAATTTGTCTTTATATCACTTTTAAACAGTTAAAATACAATAATTGTCAATGCATACAAACCTAAGCTATTCATGTTTTGGGTAAGGGAAAAAAAACACAGTGAAGGAAACGCATTTATAGAATGTCTCATGTGTTACAAACAAGCTGAGAGATTATTTATCATTATCTTATTAATTCAGAAAAGTCCTTTGTGAATTTGAAAATATTATTTCTATTTTATTAATGTAGAAAATTGATAGATTTAATAGATTCCCTAACAATCAGTGTAACAGAGCTAATAAGTGCTGGAGCTTACAATATCCTAGAGGTTAAAATTTTTTAAAAAAATGAGAAACTAATTCCAAAATTTAATTGGAAATGTGAGTTACATAAAACAGTCAAAACAACTTTGAAAAGTTATATAAGTATTAAAGTACCTGCTTTCATGATTTATTTTTTAAAATTATAGTAATCAAGATATTGTGGTGTTGGCCTAGGGACATGCATATAGATCGGTTGAACAAAGCATAGAGTTCAGAGACAAACTCATAGCCAGGGGTTTTTCACAAAGAGCAAAATAGCTTAATAATAAACTGTTTGTTGTTTAATCACTAAGTTTTTTCCAAGTCTTTGTGACCCCATGGACTGTAGCCTGCCAGGCTCCTTTGACCTTGGGATTTCCCAAGCAAGAATACTGGAATGGGTTGCCATTTCCTTCTCTAGGGATCTTCCTGACCCAGGGGTTGAACTCACATCTCCTGCATTGGCAGGTGGATTCTTTACTGCTGAGCCACCAGGGAGACTCAAAAATAAACTGGGTAATCTTTAAAATGAATTTTGCTAAAATAGACTGCTATCTGGAAAAACTGAACCTCAACTTTTAGCTCACATCATAGACAACAATTATTTGAAATGAATAATAGACTTAAAACTAAGAGCTATGTCAATTTAAAAAAGGAAAAAAGATAAAAACCTAGGGGAAAAAGAGAGGAAAGCTTTTGTACCCTTGGATTAGGCAAAGTCCCTAGGACATAAGAAGTCTGAACCTTTAACAACTATTGTATATAGATAGACAGATAAAAGTTGAAATTCATCTAAATTTTAAAACTGCTCATTAGGTGACATGTTAAGAGAATAAAGAGACAAGCTACAGACAGGGAGAAAAATATATGCACAACTTGTATTTAATAAAGAACTTACCTAGAATGTTAAAATGAATGCTTACAACTCAATAACAATGGAGTAGAATATTAATATTAAAAATTGAGCAAAAGATTTGAAAAGTCTTGGCACCAAAGAGTGACAAATAATCATATGAAAGAACTCTTGACATTTGTTGTGGAAAAATTCAAGCAAAAACATCAATGAGATACAACTACACAGAATTATGAAGGCTGAAGTGTTAAAAAATTGACAATATATGCATTGCAAGAAAGTGAAGTAATGACAACTTTCATATGTTGTTGAGAAAATGCAAAATGGCACTCCTACTTCAGGATAGTTGGTGGTCTCACCAAAAGTTAAACACCAACTCATTATGCAACCCAGAAATTTCAGCTTCTAGGGTTATATATAGAAGAATGAAAACATATATCCACACAAAGAATTAGACAAAAGTGCCCATAGAAGATTCATATATGATAGCTAAAACTTGGACCAATTAAAATTCTTATCATTTTGAATTAATAAACAAAAATGTATATATCATTTTGAAAAACACCATTATTACTTACTAATTAGTAAAAGGGAATAAGCTAGTTATTTATACAGAGAACCTGCATGGATCTCAAAAGCATTTTGTTGGGATAAGGAACACAGACATAAATGATCACTTAATGTTTCTATTTATATAACATTTTAGAAAGGCAGAAAAATTGGAATAGAAATCAGCTCTGGGGTTTCTAGAGACCAAGGTTAGAAGAAGGAAATAGTTGCAAAGTGGCACTAGGAAACTGATACAAATGTTCTATATGTCAATTGCTAAGGTAGTTACATAAATACACATATTTGTCAAAATTCATTGATTTGAGAACTTAAGATCAATGAATTGTAGTGCATGTTAATTATACAAAAACAAAGTTGAATTTACAAAAACTGGATTTGGTTCGTTCTGGAATCCATACTCTTGTGCACTGATCATTCTAATACAGTCTAATCATTAATCATGTCCGAAAATGTGCAAAAATTATTTTGTGTTTAATTTTAGTTTCTAGGAGTTTGTCTGTTCACACTCTACCTATAGGTTTAATTAGAATATGAATGACTTTATCTGTATTTTGCAAGCATAAATGTTTCTTGATTCTAATCTAACTGGCATATCTTTTAAATAATGTATGAAACGTGGTGGTTTAGAACAGTTTTATTTGGTTATTTTTTTAATTCCAGTCACCAGTAATCTTTGAAATTAAATAACTCTTAGGTATAATGGTAACATCTTTCTAGCCTTGATATTGTCCATATCACATGTCTGTCTAACTGTGAGTTAAAGTTTATGAAAAACATTATAATTACTGGACTGCTGTTTATTGCTCTGATTGCTAGTTGTCATTGCTTTTGCTTATTTGACCTGAAAACTACATCTACTGTGATTGATAAGCAATATCTAAATAAACATCAAATAATGAATTAACTTATAATTTTTATTTTTATGAATCCATATAAGGATATAAGAGAAGAAAGTAGTTAAAATAATTAATTTTAAAGAATATTTACAATTAATGACTCAGTTAACAAAATATCTAAACTTAATTAAATGGAATTCACATTTTAATAAATGCATATATAATTTAATACATGTAGTATTTGCGAAAAACAGATGGTTATGCCCTGTTTTAAATGTATATAGAAATTGCTATTTGACTTTGTTACAAGAAGAATTACAAAAAGGAACTAGTATTTACTTAATGCCTTTTATTTATCAGTTGATTTCAGTTCTAATCATTCCTTTATTTATTAGGCAAGCCCTCACTAATTTTTAGTGGTTATTATGGATGCTGTATCTTCAGTGATTATCAAGATTGACATTATATTTTCTGGTCTAAGATTGTAGACTAGGTATATATGGCTAACTGTTTATGGAAGGACCTTAGCAATAAACAAAATATATTTGACCTGAAAATCTTGGAGATAGGAAGGAACAAGTAAGAGTATTTATCAGAGACTTCTAAATCTCCTCTAATGTCTCATCATCCCTCTAATTTTCACTAAGTCCATTGTTGCATAGAATAAGGGTTACATTTTCAGTTCTCGTGGTCAGTTTTAAATATTTGTCAAAGTTTTCCTAATGAAGCCTGGAAGCCAGCTTCTTGGAAATTTATCTTCATTGAATCCTCCTTTATGATGACTGGAATGGTGTAAGTAGCCCAGTGCCATTTTTTGTATGGAGCACAAATGTGAGAGTACTTTCAAAGCTTGACCTAAGCACTACACTGATTTTCCATCTGAGTGTGATGTTCTCCATAGTTGTCTCAGACCCTGCTCCTGGTTTTATACTCACTATCCTATTCTTGCTAAGTTTCCCTAAGCCTACTAGGCAACTATTAGTGTTCAGCACACTCTACTCTCAAATATTCCACCCTGGCATATTGAATATTTTAAGTTGTAGGAGCTTGAATGGAATAAACAAGAAGTCCTTTCATTGACCTTCTTCTGTCCTTCTCCCCTGAAGCATATCATGAAACCTTTACGCAAGAGTTACCCTCTCTATACCCAAGGAAATAATCATCCTTAATTTCAAGATAGCTGAACATTGAGGAATATCCCAATGAACAGGCCTTGCTAAGTTTTCATCAGTTTAGCAGACTTAGCTCTTGCTCTTTGTAGAATCATATTTTTCTGTGATTTTCTCATCAAAACTAACATAAAAACACACAGGATTAACCAGTTTTTCTTTTTATATTCATTTCCTTAGGAGATATTTCATCATGTAAAACTTATGCTAAAAATGTGTACTCTTTTTTTTCTGTTCGTCTGTTTTTGTCAGTTTAATTTTCAGACATGCCAAGGACCATAAGAGCATAGGAGAAAACTGTTTTTTCCTGCAGTCTCCCCTTGAACAATACTCTTGGTTAGATTCTGTCAAGGCCAGTAGAACATTCTCTGACTCAACTTAGAATTGAGAACATATAATTTAATGAATAAGATATAAGGATTGCTAAATGTATCATTACCGTTCACTCTCCTTTCCTAAATTTATGGCCAGAATGATTCAGGAAGACAGCAATGTCTATGTTCATGTGCACTTCAGATTAAAAAGGATACATGCCAGGTTTTTTTAGGAATACTTTCACACACTTTTATTTCTCTTCTAATGATTCGTCAAACATCCAGTTGGAAAGCACGAGGCCAGCATCTCTTCTTTTCAGGCTTCTCAATTATCTATGTTTTGTTTTGTTTTGGTCTACTCAGTGGTATTGAGAGGCAGCTTATATTGACTACAAGGAGCAGATTCACTGTATCTCTTCCCAACTATACATTCTCTGATATTAAGTTGGTAGCTTGAGAAACCTACCACAGTAATAAGTATTTATACCAAAGAAATGTGCAAATACTCAAAAATGTTTCTCTTTTGAGAAATTTATTAACACAATATTGAATCCACATGTTCAGTTTGGGGTATAGGGACTCTAGGTCTCCAAAATAGGATGATAAAATACATACACATTCATTTATTTCTGTAAACTCTGGTATCATGATCATACAGACTGGTTGGAAAAAGTGATAGGGGAGTTAAAAGGCAAACGCAGCCATCTGTTAGGTAGCACTGTACTTGATATATGTCAGCTCTTTTCACATAAAAGGAAAGGGCTCATTATAAATATTGCTGTAAATTATAGACTTAATTATGATTGTGAATGAGAACTTATTGATTACTATGTTTTAAATTTTAAAAATAACAATCATCAGAAGTTTGGAGGTCATAGAGAAAAAAAGAGATATGTTTAGGGTCTAGATTTTCATGTAACAAATTAGGAATCAAAAGATTGGCCTATAGATCCTAATTGAGAGAAAACAATGACAAAAAAGTCCACAAAATAAAAATTTGAGTATATTATTAAAAGTTAAAGAGATATAAATACACATTTAGACAGAAGAGGAGTTTTGTTGATTCAAGTTAAATTTTGATCTATTATTATGAGAAAATAACTGCTAATGTGTTTTAAATAGCTCAAGAAACATTGACAGAAGCATATTATATGAAATTATGAGATCATATCTTAGAAAATGTAGATAGTCTAAATAGATCAATTTCCTTTGAGAAACAGAAGACTGAATGTTGGAAGTTTGGGATCAGTTTATATTATAGGTACCTTTGTATTATCAGATATTTAAAATAATTCTTACATTACTTTGGGAAAAAGTCTTTTTAAAAGAGAGATTTATTTATCCTTGGTTGTTAGCAGTATAATATATTGAAAAAGATGTGTAATTAAGTCAGAAATTTTAAATATTGCAAAAAAAGTGTTATACAATTAAAGGACATCATGGGTGGAATACTAATCTGAGTTAAAGGGTCAGGAATGGCTGCATAAAGGAAGTGATGTTTAAGCTCAAACTTTAATAATAAATATAACTTAATTAATTAAAATAGAGCAACACTTCATTTTTAATGGCTGAGTATTATTCTATTATATATCTTCACCACATCTTCTTTATCCATTCATCTGTTAATGAAGGTTGCTTCAGTATTCTGACAATTAAAACAATGCTACTATGAACACTGGGGTGCATGTATCTTTTCAAATTGGTGTTTTTGTTTTTTTAAGATATATGCCCACAATTGGAATTTCTGGGTCATATGGTAGTTTTAGTTTTCTGAGAAAACTCCATACTATTTTCTTCAGTGGTTGTACCAATTTACATTCCCACTGATTGTGTACGAGTATTCCCTTTTCTGTCCATCCTCACCAACATTTATTATTTTTGTGCTTTTCGATGATAGCCATTCTGACTTGTGTACGTTCGTGACTCATGGTTTTGATTTGCCTTTCCTCAATTATTAGTGGTATTGGGCATCTTTTCATATGTCTGTTGAACATTTGCATTTCCTCTTTGGAAAAATGTTTACTCAGTTCTGCAAATTTTTTAACAGGGTTGCTTGATTTTTTGATGTGGAGTTGTATCACCTCTTTATATAATTTGTATATTAACTGCTTATTGGTAATATCACTTACAAATATTTTTTCCAGTTAAGCTGGCTATTATTTTATTTTATTTTATTTTTGCTTTGTCAATGGTTTATTTTGCCTGCAAAAGCGTTTAAATTTAATTAGGTCCCATTGGTTTATTTTTGCTTTTATTTTCTTTACTTTATTTTTTTAATTTTTAATTTTTACTTTATTTTGCTTTACAATACTGTATTGGTTTTGCCATACATTCACATGAATCAGCCACAGGTGTACATGAGTTCCCAATCCTGAACACCCCTCCCACCTCCCATCCCATATCATCTCTCTGGATCATCCCCATGCACCAGCCCCAAGCATCCTGTATCCTGTATTTAACATAGACTGGCGATTCATTTCTTACCTGATAGTATATATGTTTCAATGCCATTCTTCCAAATTATCCCACCCTCTCCCTCTCCCACAGAGTCTAAAAGTCCATTCTATACATCTGTGTCTCTTTTGCTGTTTCGCAGAGAGGATTATCATCACCATCTTTCTAAATTCCATATACGTGTGTTAGTATACTGTATTGGTGTTTTTCTTTCTGGTTTACTTCACTCTGTATAATAGAGTCCAGTTTCATCCATCTCATTAGAACTGATTCAAATGTATTCTTTTTAATTGCTGCATAATACTCCATTGTGTGTATGTACCACAGCTTTCTTATCCATTCATCTGCTGATGGGCATCTAGGTTGCTTCCATGTCCTGGCTATTATAAACAGTGCTGCAATGAACATTGGGGTACATGTGTCTCTTTCTATTCTGGTTTCCTCGGTGTGTATGTCCAGCAGTGGGATTGCTGGGTCATAAGGCAGTTCTATTTGCAATTTCTTAAGGAATCTCCACACTGTTCTCCATAGTGGCTGTACTAGTTTGCATTCACACCAACAGTGTAAGAGGACTCCCTTTTCTCCACACCCTCTCCAGCATTTATTGCTTGTAGACTTTTGGATCACTGCCATTCTAACTGGCATGAAATAGTACCTCATTGTGGTTTTGATTTGCATTTCTCTGATAATGAATGATGTTGAGCATCTTTTCATGTGTTTGTTAGCCATCCATCTGTCTTCTTTGGAGAAATATCTGTTTAGTTATTTGGTCCATTTTTTAATTGGGTCATTTATTTTTCTGGAATTGAGCTGCATAAGTTGCTTGTATATTTTTGAGATTAGTTGTTTGTCAGTTGTTTCATTTGCTATTATTTTCTCCCATTCAGAAGGCTGTCCTTTCACCTTGCCTATAGTTTCCTTTGTTGTGCAGAAGCTTTTAATTTAAATTAGATCCCATTTGTTTATTTTTGCTTTTATTTCCAGTATTCTGGGAGGTGGATCATAGAGGATCCTGCTGTGATTTATCTTGGAGAGTGTT